>CANTUQ010000049.1:2400000-3000000 GCA_947683425.1 Excoecaria cochinchinensis | reverse complement strand
ATCCCCCTTCTAATTAATAATGATTCGGTTATATACCTTAATCTATTTATTTTTTATTTTCAATTTTAGAGTTAATTTAATTTTTGGTTATTTCGGTTCGGTAAGTTAAAAAATCCGACCATTGCATACCCTATTAGGAAGGAAATCTACACACTTACTCCCCTTTCTATATGAATGTCTAGTTTTTACTTCCCACTGCACTCGCACTGAAGCGTACTAGAAGTTAGCCTGGAGTCTAACACTTGATTAAAAAGTGAAGTAGCTCATAATTTTCTTGTTGTCTCAAGTGCTACATTTATATTTTTGCCCTAATTAATAAAAAATCACTACATATGAATCTTAAAATATACGTACTATTTTTAATTAGTTATTAAATTTATTATTGTTATAAAAAAGAGAAGGAAATGAAAAATGAAAAAAAATAGAATTAAGGAAAAATTAAAAAGATCTAATAGATGATAAAACAAATAGTAAAAATAATATTTTCTTTTGTGTTTTTTTAATCATGTGTCCGATAAAAAAAAAAATACTTTGTAGTTTGTTACCTAAATTAAGGAAGTAATTGAAGCATTTTTGTCAAATTTAAGTGTAACAGGACTTTTGTAATTTTAGGTGTGTAATTTTATTTTTATTTTTTGCCAAATTTAAGGGGGAGATATGTATTAAGTTAAAATATACTCGTTATCCAAACATTACTATTTATCATAATTATTTTCGTTACATGGTAATTTAATATTGGTTTGTTGCATTTCGTGCACTGGATATAGGTAAAAGTTTCCTTTATGTTTGCATGTATGTGATGAGCCAATTCAAATTCTGAATCCATCTTTATTTGATTGTGAAAAAACAAATCCAAGTATATAACAAGCGCACTAATAAATATGTAAAAAAAAAAAAAAAGTGAACCTATAAAAAAATTAATAATATATATATGAACTTTGCTTGCAAATACATGAAAGTTCTTATGAATAAATATAAAATAATACATCATCATGTAAACATGATTATCATTATTAGAAGGGGGATAACACAAAAACAAAATGTTATTAATCATAGGTTTTGCTAAAACGGCGGAATTTTATTTACCGACCCCAAATAAACGACATAAGATCGTTTTGCAATGCTTCTTCTTGCAATTACTCAAAGGCGAAGTGGCACCAGGGTTGCATGAAGAACCAGGAATTATAGTTTTGGACTCAGCCACATGGATTAACATTACCATACTTATTATTAATACCAAGCATAATAACCTTTTTGCCTCCATTTTCTTTGATTATTTTCCTTCTAATTCCCCTTCTTTTCTTTATTAATTTTATTTTATTTTTTCCTTTATAGAAATGAAGTTTATATAGGAATTGTTTAAGAGAGAGAAACCGTATTTTATTTTATTTTTGTTGTTGCTTATTTTTAGCAGGGTTATAGTTGTTATATATAACTTATATTTGGAGTTCTGGTTGCTTAATTAGTTAAATTTAATCTGTTAGTTATGTCATATTTCATGGAAATATTCGTCCGTAAATTTAGACTGATTGTTCTACTTTTGTCAATTTTTCAAGTAAAATTGTTTAAAATATTTGATATAATTTAAGACCAAATTAAGACACTTTTTGACTTTTGCTTATATTTGCTTCGTATCTTCATAGTTTCATTTAGGAATTAAACAAATTAATAATTTACTACTGCCTAATTAACTTCAGAACATTCTTGGCTTTCTTTTTAATTTATATCTTAATATAATCCATTTTTTTATTATTATTATTGTAGTCAATTTCTTAATTGTCCAATTCTTTTCATGGTTTATTATCCGAAAAATGTAGTAATAACAAAGATGATGCCAAAATGAACATATTATACAAGCAATGCAACTTAAGCTTCCTGAGATGATATAGAAATTGCTAGGTATATATACTATTATTGCCAATTTCAAAAATTTTGGTCATTATGTTATTGATGTTATTTACCACTAAAAATTAAATATTAAATTAGCTTGTTTACTTTGCCCATATATTTGCTTAATTGCCTCACTGTGATGTGAAACCATGCAATGTTCCTCTCAACAATGACATGGTTAATTGCTAGCTTTGGAGATTTTGGATCAGCAAGAATTTTTCCCAAAAGGAAGAGAAAATGTTATAGCAAATCAAACAAATTCCTTTGGATTGAAAGGAACAATTGGTTCTATATGCTGCTTGACTAGCATATTAAGGCTAGTGGATGGTATATCTTTAAATATTTAGAGTGAGCATTTCGTCATTTTTTGTGAGCCTATCTGATTACGAATATAAATTAATCGAATTAGTAAATTTTAAAAATAATATGATTATACGAGAAAAAAAAAATTCTAGGTGGATAAATCATAAAGGAAAATAACAAAGCAACTTTAATTATAGGCATTAGGATGATTTAGAGCATTTTTGAGACTAAGCCCACCAAAACTCATGAGTCAACTTATGATGTTTTTTTCATTTAAACCTTCAAGCAAAAAAAATTGAACAAATCGACTATTTAACTTTGTGAATTTTTTAAATCTAATTACTGTTAAATTTTCGTCGAAAACATCGCTAAAAATTCATTACTAAATCTAATTAAAAAATAGTAATATTGCTAACATTATATTTTTTTCTTCTCATATTGATTTTGTTTTTTTATTAATGGTGTGTATGGAGCATGCTTTTGAAAGTGTTTTTATGTGAATGATTTGATGTCTGTTGTCAAATTTTTTCATCTAATTATGTCAGTCAGTGGTTGAGAAACATCATATGATGTAATAAGTTTATGAAATGTTGAAGTTAATTGTAGACAAATATTAATAATAATTTAAGAAAGTGAATGGCTATTTGACGTAAATTTATCAGATTATCTTTAAATTATAGGCAAATCCAAACCAATGGGGCCTTAATTACACAGAAACGAACTAGAAATCCAGGACACAGCTTCAATAATGAAATGGAAAGCTTTTGTTAGATCATCATTTGTCTCTGCTGTTGAAAATTGAAATCCATCAGAAGACAAATATTGCTCATCATTTGAATTTTCTGTCACTTACAATAAATTATCTTCAAGCGAATGGCTGCTTGTTTCAAATGTGTAGATTAGCTTAATATCCATATTTAAGAGATTTAACTTGAAGATTAAACCTGCTTCCATGCTCCAACTTCCGTACTCAAGATGGATAAACCTGCAAAATTGCCAATTGCTAAACTTGAATATCGAAAAAGGTCTCTTCCACCTCAATGGATACTTTAACCTGCAAAATTAAGTAGATAATGCAATATGTTAATTTCAGCATTAATCACTAACTTCAATGCTCATTGCTAATACTGGTATCATTAACTGCTTAACAACTCACAAGTACAGAAAAGGATAAGAATTAACTCTAATATATCGTCAAACTTGCTTGGTTTATGTACAGAAAAGGCTGAGAATAATTAAAGATATAAAAGAGTGCACAATAAGTACCCTGAAATGTGAACTAACTCAATCGACCAAGCATTAAAATTAAAAACTAGATATGATGTTCGATGTAATAAAAGAAATACCTGAAGAATCGTAGAAACAGCAGCTTGAAGCAACTCAATTCATGGAAGAATTTCATCATCAATCATGTCGGATATGCCTTGAATTTAGGCTTTTGGGATTTGTCTTGTTTCTCTTTTGTCAAAAATTAGTTTTGTTGTCTTTTGAAAAAAGTAGCAAGTTTTTTAAAATTATTGCAAAAAGAATCCTTTTGTTAGTGCCACCGAAATTAGCATTGATTTCGGTGGCACAGCTTCTTGTTTCTTTGCCTATAAAAGACAAAGCCTTCCCCGAACACAAAGAAATATAAGAAGTTTGAGAGATAAAAAATATTAAGAGAGTTGTGTTGTGTAGTTAATGCTCTAATTAATTAAGAGAGCATTTTGTGAGCGGGTGTAATTGGATTTTGGGTTGAGAGTTACTCCACTTGTAATATTGTTTATCTCATAGTGAATTTTTTGCTCTCCTTCTCCCGTGGACGTAGGCACATTGCCGAATCACGTAAATTTTGTGTATATTTATTTTATTACTTTGGCTATGTCTTCACTGTTGCCATAAAATCACTGTCTAAATAGCCCCTCGATCCTGACAAATTGGTATCAGAGCCGAGATTCTTTCCGAGTATGCTCTGTGGTTGCAGTATAAACTGATCTTCCACATCAGAAAAGATTTTTCCTTGGACACTGTTCACGTATACGGTTACTGTTCATTTATACGGCACTGTTCACGTATACGGTTACTATTCATGTGTACGGTTACTATTCACGTGGAATAGTGAGAGCTATTTCTTAATCAAAGAAGTTCGTGATTGAAGCAATGGCAACTACAAGATTTGATATTGAGAAATTGGATCGTAACATAAATTTCTCTTTGTGGAAGATTAAGATGCATGCCATCTTAATTCAGAATGGGCTTGAGAAAGCTTTATTGGGGAAGAATAGAATGCCAGAGTCAATGACTGAAGAAAAGAAGGAGGAGATCATCAACAAGGCAGTTTCTACGATTCAGCTCTGTTTGTCTAATGAAGTTCTTCGGGAGGTCATCAATGAAGATACAGCAGCTGGCTTATGGGGCGAAGCTGGAGTCCTTGTATATGTCCAAAACCTTGACCGACAAGCTGTACCACATGACGTGGTTCTACACATTTCAAATGCAGGAAGGTACTTCTATTAAAACCTATCTTGAAGAATATACATCAATTTTAGTGAGTCTATAAAATGTGGGTGCTAAAGTTGATGATGAAAATGCTGCTTTGAAATTGTTGTGTTCATTACCACCGTCACATAAAAGTTTTAGGGACACAATGATTTATGGAAAAGATAGTGTGTCTTTGGCAGAGGTTAAGACAGCTTTACTCTCTAAAATTATAATTGATAAAGGAATTGTCGGTACTAAAGAGGATAATGTAGCAGAAGGCCTTGTTATTAGAGGAAGGTCTAAAGACAAGAATTCTGGCAGTAGCAGGTCTAGGTCAAAATCTAGACATAAAAACTTGATATGCAACTATTGTCATAAAAAGGGGCACATTAAAGCTGATTGTTATAAGTTGAAAAACAAATAATCAAATGAAGAAAGAAGGGAAAAATTCGCCGAAGCTAGTATTGCCGAAAATGAGTCCACATCTGATATTGTTTTAGTCACTAACAATGAAAGGTGCAGATTCAAGGATGACTGGATTATGGATTCAGGTTGCTCTTATCACATATGTCCCAATAGGGACTGGTTCTCCACATATAAATCTTTTGCAGGTAGAGTTGTTTTGATGGGCAACGATGCAGCTTGCAAAGTTATTGGCAAGGGCACAATCCGAATCAAGATGCATGATGGCGTGGTACAAACTTTGTCAGATGTTCGTCATGTTCCTGATTTGAAGAAGAATCTCATCTCGCTGGGCACTCTTGATACTGGTGGGTGCAAATACTCAGGTGAAGGTGGAGTCATGAAAGTTAGCAAAGGTGCTCTGGTGGTGATGAAGGCTCGCAAGGTTGGAAGTCTTTATATTCTGCAAGGAACCACAGTTACAGGAGCTGCTGCTGTAATTACTACTCAAATGTCTGAAACCGACATTACCAAACTGTGGCATATGAGGTTAGGCCATATGAGCGAGAAAGGCTTGACCCTGTTAAGCAATAAGGGCCTTTTGTGTGGACAAAATACTAGCAAACTTGACTTTTGCGAGCACTGTATTTTTGGAAAGCAAAGGCGTGTTAGTTTCAGCAAAGGTACCCACACAACCAAAAGTACTTTGGATTACATCTATTCTGATCTTTGGGGGCCATCACAAGTTCCATCAAAAGGTGGTGCCAGATACATGCTTGTCTTCATTGACGACTTCTCGAGGAAGGTTTGGGTTTACTTTCTTAAACACAAGGATCAGGTGTTTTCCACATTCAAGCAATGGAAAACCATGATAGAGAAGCAGACAGGAAGACAAATGGCTGAGAACAGATAATGGCTTGGAGTTTTGTGCTAATGAGTTCAATGACTTCTGTAAAAATGAAGGTATTGTGAGGCATCACACAGTTCGAATGACACCCCAACAAAATGGAGTTGCTGAACGTATGAACAGAACCCTTATTGAGAGAGCACGGTGTATGCTTTCAAATGCTGGATTACCAAAGAGTTTCTGGGCAGAAGCTGTTTCAACAGCTTGCTATTTAGTCAATCGTTCTCCATCAGTTCCAATTGGCTTTAAGACTCCTGAGGAAGCTTGGTTTGGCAAACCTGCAGATTATTCAAATTTGAGAATCTTTGGCTGCACAGCATACATGCACGTCAATGATGGTAAGTTAGCACCAAGGGCGAAGAAGTGCATTTTCTTAGGATATCCATCAGGGGTGAAAGGATATAAACTTTGGTGTCCCAAATCATCCAAAGTTATAATCAGCAGAGATGTTACATTTGATGAAGGTTCCATGCTTCACTCAAAAAATGAAGTATTGGTACCTTGCAGTTCTGATAAACAGGTGGAGGCCAGTCAGAGACAGGAGATGAATGTTGAAGACTATCCTACTTAGCAAGATTCTACTTCACAATCAGATTCACAACCATCCAGCTCTCAACAAAGTGACTCAGAGCCTAACTCAGTTGAACAGGAACAACCATACTCTATTGCCAAAGATAGAGAAAGGAGAGACATAAAGAAGCCAATAAAATATAAAGATTATGCAGATTTGGTGGCTTATGCTCTGTCAGCAGCTGAGGAGATTAACAATGTTGGAGAACCATCCACATATTCAGAAGCCACTTCAGGAGCCAACTTAGATAGATGGTTGATAGCTATGGAAGAAGAAATAGAGTCCTTACATAAAAATGGTACTTGGGAGCTCGTTAGACTACCAAAGGGAAAGAAGATTATCGACTGCAAATGGATCTTTAAGAAAAAGAAAGGCACCCCAGGCGTTGAAGAAACAAGATACAAAGCCCGCTTAGTTGCAAAGGGGTTCAAACAAGTACAAGGTGTGGATTTCAATGATGTCTTTTCACCTGTTGTGAAACATTGTTCCATTCGTATGTTGCTTGCTATGGTGGCTAAATATGACTTAGAGTTGGAGCAGTTAGATGTAAAAATTGCTTTTCTACATGGTGATCTTGAAGAGCAAATCTACATGCAACAACCAGAAGGTTTCAGGGTTGAAGGTAAGGAGGACCATGTTTGTTTGCTGAAGAAATCTCTATACGGCCTTAAGCAGTCACCCAGGCAGTGGTATAAGAGGTTTGACTCCTTCATGACTAGTAATAATTTTTCAAGGAGTAATTATGATAATTGTGTTTACTTCAGAAGGTTAGTTGATGGAACATTCATATATTTATTGTTATATGTTGATGATATGTTGATTGCTGCAAAGAATACTTCTGAAGTTGAGAAGCTGAAAGTCTTATTGAGTAAAGAGTTTGAGATGAAAGATCTTGGAGCAGCAAAGAAGATTCTTGGAATGGAGATTCAGAGGGACAGAAAAGCAGGGAAGTTGTTCCTCACTCAAAAGAAATATGTTGAGAAAGTTCTGGAGCGTTTTGGCATGAAAGATGCAAAGCAAGTGAGTACTCCATTAGCTGCTCATTTCAAGCTTTCAGCTGCATTGTCACCTCAAACAGATGAAGAGCAGAAATACATGGATTATGTTCCATACTCCAGTGCAGTAGGCAGTCTCATGTATGCCATGGTATGTACTCGACCTAATATTTCTCATGCAGTTAGTGTTGTGAGCAGATTCATGGCAAATCCTGGTAAAATTCACTGGCAAGCAGTAAAATGGATTTTGAGATACTTAAAAAGCTCAGTTGACACCTGTTTGGAGTTCAGTAGTGGTGACAGTAGTTTGGTTGGTTATGTCGACTCAGATTATACAGGAGATCTCGACAAAAGGAGATCTTTGACAGGCTACGTATTTACTTTTGGAAATAGTGCTGTCAGTTGGAAATCTACGTTGCAATCTACAGTTGTATTATCTACAACAGAAGCTGAATACATGGCAGTGACTGAAGCTATCAAAGAGGCTATTTGGTTAAGGGGCTTATACAATGAGCTCAATTCAGATCATCAAGTGACTGTTGTTTTATGTGATAGTCAAAGTGCAATACATCTGACCAAAGACCAGATGTTTCATGGAAAAACGAAGCACATTGACATCAGGTACTATTTTATTCGAGATATTATCGCACAAGGAAATGTTATGGTTAAAAATATTGGTACTGCAAACAGCCCAGCTGACATGTTGACGAAGTCTCTTCCTACTACCAAGTTCAAGCATTGCTTTGACTTGATTGGTGTATGTACGTAGCACTTAAAGTTTTTTGGAGAAGGTGGAGCTAATTTTACTGTTGATAAAATTCAAGTCAAGGTGGAGATTTGTCGGATATGCCTTGAATTTAGGCTTTTGGGATTTGTCTTGTTTCTCTTTTGTCAAAAATTAGTTTTTTGTTTTTTGAAAAAAGTAGCAAGTTTTTTGAAATTATTGCAAAAAGAATCATTTTGTCAATGCCACCGAAATTAGCATTGATTTCGGTGGCACAGCTTCTTGTTTCTTTGCCTATAAAAGACAAAGCCTTCCCCGAACACAAAGAGATATAAGAAGTTTGAGAGATCAAAAATATTAAGAGAGTTGTGTTGTGTAGTTAATGCTCTAATTAATTAAGAGAGCATTTTGTGAGCGGGTGTAATTGGGTTTTGGGTTGAGAGTTACTCCACTTGTAATATTGTTTATCTCATAGTGAATTTTTTGCTCTCCTTCTCCCGTGGATGTAGGCATATTGCCGAACCACGTAAATTTTGTGTGTATTTATTTTATTACTTTGGCTATTTATTCATTGTTGCCATAAAATTACTGTCTAAATAGCCCATCGATCCTAACAAATCAAAATGCAAGGAATGTGAGAGATCTTAGACCACTCCTCTCCTCTCTCCTCTTCACACCTGTCTTTAAGCAATGGACACTTTTTCAACCAGAAAGTGGACAGGTGCTTAGGCAGGCCGTCCTCTGGTAAGCGTTTAAGTTGAGGGCATTCATAAATAAATAAAGATTCTAGATTTGTGATGAGTTCATATGGAGCCCCTTGCAGTTGAGTGATTCCAGATCAGGACAATCAAAGAATTCAAGACTGGTGAGAGTGGTAGGAAGCAGCCCCACTTCTAGAAGCGAATTAATATGGATGCAACTAGCAGTAATGCTGACTGCTCTGAGAGAGGCGAGTCTCTCCAAATGCCATGGCGCTTGATTGGCGAATAATCTGGCACACCTAAAGACGAAAAGGGTTTCTAGATTGGAAGGCAAGCCATTTTCTGGAAATGATACAAGTTGAGGGCATTCAGATATGAACAAAACCCGAAGTGATGGAAGGTACGTGTGCATGTTTTCAGGCAGTGAGTTCAAACGTTCATAAAAGTAAATTTGAAACCATGAAAGGTTGGGGGCACGCAAACCTGCTTTTGGAAATAAACTGAAATTAGGACAACCACAGATATAAAGGTTCCTCAAAGTTATGAGATCATATTGGGGTCTGCTAGAAAGGGATTCCAGAACCATACAGTTCTCAAGAGTAAGATGCTTGAGATTTGGGAAAGTGTCCAGTGGAACATTTCGAAGTGAATAGCAACTGCTCTCAAGCTTTTCAAGGGATGCATAGTACAAGTGCATTGGGAATTTTAGGTCACCACTGCTCCTGATCTCCATTGTTGTCAATGTAGAACATATATGGCCCTTAGGGATCCAATTAAGGTACAAATAATCATAAATTTGAAGACTTTCAAGACATGTACCAGCCTCCTCCATTCTATCAGGTAAGGACCAACCTTGAAGGCTCGCATTATTCAACTGGGGTGGCAGATCCTTCAATATGAATTTATCAAAATATCCCAACCACAAATTATGGAGATGTGGAGCTTTGCTAAGAGAAGCCACTAGCTGTGGACATTCACTGACAACGAGTTTACTTAAGGAAGGAAGTTTGCTGGAAAGGCACTTGGTTAGCTTGGGACAATTCATGACATAAAGCTCTTGAAGACAAGGGAAAGCCCCACCTTCAGTAGTCTCTCCAAGGGGAAACCATTCCACCCACTCCAACATCTCCTCAAACCTTAAGGTTTTAAGCAACACAAAAGGCTTATGGCAGAACCCCCAATCCCATAAAACTCAAGACCCACCTTCTCTAACATGTGAAATCCTATAATAGAGAGGTTTTTGAGAGAAAGTAACTGTCCAAGTGGGGGCAAAGAGACAGTTTTTGCAATGGCTCAAACAAACACTACAAAAAAAAGGCGAATTAGCGACAAAAATTAGCGACGGAAATTTTTCGTCGCTAATTAGCGACTATTCTCTGAATCCGTCGTAAAAATGAATATTTTCCATTTGGCGTCGAGTTTAGCGACTAAATAGTGACGAAAAATTAAACAGTCGCTAAATTTTGGCGCTAATTGATGGCGCCTTTTATTTGAGACAAAATTAGCGACTGTTTTATTTGTCGCTAAAAACTATTCAATTTATGAATAATTTTGCGACTGAATATTAGTCGCTAAATTTTTAGCGACTAAATAGCGACGAAAATGTTGGTCGCTAAATTTGGAGATATATTTTACAATCTTGATTTGCGACGGTTTAGCGACGAAATTTGTCGTCGGTAATTTAGTCGCTAAATTATAAAAAATCTGGCATGACCTAACCCAAAACTACGTCGTTTGGCCTTTATATTTTTCTTTTCTTCTCTTCCCTTTCGTGGTCTCTGCCCCGTTCTCCAATTTTTTCCCAGCCGCCCCCATCTGCTTCTCTCCTTCCCTTGCCGTCGTTCCAGCCATCTCCCCTCGCCGTCTCCACCATCTTCGCCCTCCTCTCCTTTCACTGCAGCTTTCGCTGCCCTTTCTCTCATTCTGTTCCTCTTTGCGCGCAACAACAGCCCCATTTCTTCCCTCCATTTACTGCATTTTGCTCCGGATTTATAGCTCCATTCCGACGTTTTCTTGCCACCGCCGGCCACCGGTCACGCCACCAGCCTCCTCATCTTCAACCGGCAGCTGTAGGGTGAGTTTTAATCTGAAATTTTTGGGAGATTTGAGAGAGTGGCAGATTTATCTAAATTAGGGATTTAAGATTTTAAGTTTAATTTTCTTAGGCTAAGAGATTAGGTGAGTTTTAATCTAGTTCGTGTTTTCAATTTTGCGGTTGAATCTAGTTTGTGTTTTCAATTTTGTGTTAGAATTTATAGGATGGCTGTATGGTGCCGCAGATGCATATATTTGAAGCCCAAGTTGGAGAAATTGGCTGCTGATTTTGATCCCTAGTAACCTCTCTTTGCCATTACTGTTATCTGTGTTTGCTATGCTTATTATCTGGTAATTGCTTGGTGATAAAATATCTCACTACTCTGACTTTTACACATGCTATACAAACACGTGTAGGCTAAAATGTATATCTGGAATCATTTTGATGAGTAGTTGGATTTATTTGAATGTTTGCATTATAAATTCTTTTACTGCTATGTTTTTTTTTATTCTGTTACTGCTATGTTAATTTGGTATATATCCGATCAATACAATTTGAAGTGTATATCTGGAATCATTTTGATATCTTTGGAATCATTTTGATGAGTTTGGAATCATTTTGATATCTTTGGAATCATTTTGATGACGACAAATTTTGTGTTAGAATTTGGGAATTTGTGTATTAGTGCGTTAATGGTGGTATTTTTTGTTTCCTGGCTGCAGAACAACTTCTAGCTGAAAGCAAAAAGGCCTGCTTAAGCTTTTGCCTTGCTGCTCCAATTTTCAGGTTGGTATCTTAAATTTATTTTATAATTCAATCCTGATCATTATTTTATAATCCAGTTTGTCTTTGCAAGGTCTCCTCTATTATGGGGTGCAATGAAGCATTTGCATCAGAAAATTCCTGAGATTGCTTCAAAGAAATCTCAGATGTATGGCTACCTATTAGAAGAAGATAAGTGAGTTAATTAATCTCATTTCTTATTTAATTGCAATGATTTAGTAAGGATTTGTTAGTGAAATTGTTATAATGATAATTGATGGTTGATCAGGGGTCTACAAGCATTGCCTGACCTGCCAGATTTTCAATTATCTTTGAGACCAGATGATTTTGTTTTGCCTGAAATATATGAGGCATGGGAGAAAGAAAGATGGGAAATTCAGAGCCAATCTTTAAAGGAACATCTCAATGATACTGAAGATGAGATTGATATTGAATGATACAATTGTATTTCAAATTAATCTTTTTTATGTGTAGATGGATATAATTATAGTATTTTTTAATTATTATACATTTTAATTTACATTTTGATATTATATTTTTTAAATTAATAGTAATATTGAAAATATTGTATACTTATTTACATAAATTAAATTAAATTTTGGATGTAATAATAATAATAAAAATTAAATTGAAAATTGTAATAAAAAATTAAAACAAAAAGAACATTAAAAAATATAAAATTTTTAGCGACGGAATAGCGACGAATATTCCGTCGCTAATAAATATTTATACGACTAATTTGAGAATTATTTAGCGACTGCAAATTTATTTTTTAGCGACGAAAAATTCCGTCGCAATATTTAGCGACTGTTTTATATTTAGTCGCAAATTTTTTGCGACGGTGCTAATAGCGACTATTCGTCTCGGCGTCGCTAAACTTCATTAGCGACGAAAAAACCCAATTAGCGACGGAATTGTCCGTCGCTATTCCGTCGCTAATCGACTGTTTTTTTGTAGTGAAAGGACAACAATATGAGAAAATGGTTGATTTACTAACCACGATCGAAATGCAGTCCCACCATAGTTTTTAATTTTCAGCTCCTTCAAGTTGGCATTAGGTAGAAGCTTTTCCAAAATGGCTCTTTCCTTTTGTGATTCACCAGAATTGGTACTCCATTCAAACCATAAACCATCAAGGTGCTTCTTCTCCTTCAGACCTGCTTCGAAAGCATCTATTGGACTGTTTACATTCTGCAGCTCCAGGATTGAAAGCTTTCCACGAAGATTACCGAGTTGCCTCAACTCGCCTATACTCGTCCCAGATGCCATGCCAACAGAATAAAGAGTGAGAGTTTGTAGACATTTTAGCATGCTCATCTATACAGGTATCTTTTTTATGTTAGTCCCAGTAAGATCGAGATGAGACAGTTTTTTGAGTTTATGCATCTCTGTGGGCAACTCAGTCAAATTTTGACAATATAATAGCTTCAATATAATTAAATTGTACAGTGCGCAGGTAGAGTTGGGTAAGCACTTAATAGCCGTCCAGAAGAGATCTAAGAGACGAACATAGGGTTGATTTCACCCATGGTCACTCAACTTTTCATTTATCGCGCAAAAGTAACCGACTTTTTTTTTCTTACTTAAATGTCACTGAACTTTTAACATTATTGCACAAAAGTCATGTTGACCGGAATCCGGCGACGACTCTTGCCGGATTGATAAGTTCAACAAATGCTACATTTAAATTAATTTCACTCACGGTCACTAAACTTATCATTTATCTTGCAAAAGTAATTAACTTTTTTTTTTCAACTTAAATGTTACTGAACTTTTAACATTTTTGCAAAAAAATCATCAATCCGGCAAGAGTCGTCGCCGGATTCCGGTCAACATGACTTTTGTGCAATAATGTTAAAAGTTCGGTGACATTTAAGTAAGAAAAAAAAATCGGTTACTTTTGCGCGATAAGTGATAAGTTGAGTGACCATGAGTGAAATTGACCCGACGAAGATATTTCAAATTACCAATTGCATCAGGGAATTTGGTAATATAACCTTATTGAGATAATGAAAGTACCCGGAAGCATTTTAATGTTGGGAATAGGTTGTGCAGCACCTTGTTGGACAGGATTGGAGAAAACTCTTGACATGGATCCAAAATATTGAAGGGTAGGAAGGTGCGTAAATGGCTGGCTACACAAATGCTCCATAAGAAAAAGTACTAAATTGCTACATAAGAAAAAGTAATTGTAATAAAATATTAATGTTATTTGATAACACCACATTTTTAATTACTTTTAGTTGCATGAAGAGAGCAACGTGAAATGGAGCCATTATATTCCTACACGGCTCTTTCGGCATTTTACTAAAAGAAACTTAGGAGTATATTAAGTGAAATTGAGGGGCAACTACAAATTGCAGTTAAGACACTCAAGAATATATTGCCTGAGTTGAGGGATGATAAGTGAAAATTATGTTGGGCACAGCGAACAAATAAAAATAAATTAGCAGAGTAAAGTATTGATACCAGCAATTTTACGTGATTCACCCAAAACGTTTGGATTACGTTTACGGGACAAACTCCGAAAATATTTCTTCCACTAATAAAATTAATGGGTACAAGAGATAAAAATAATACAATAATTTTAAGATAAATTCAAGATAGTGGCACACAAATATTTTTCAAGTTCACTATTTTATCACTCCCATTTTAAAAAAATATTTCAAATATTTTTCTAAAATAATTCTCTCTCTTAATTTACAAAACTGAAAGATGAATTTAAACTGATATGAGAAGGTTTATTTATGGGAGCTATATGCGTCCGAAGCCGCAAACTTCGGAAAAAAAAAAAAGAAAAATTGATGCAACGTATTATTGACTTTTTCTTTTTTGTTTTTTTTGTTTTTCAAAGATATGGGCCCCACCACAGAGGAACTCACTCCCAACAAATTATACCTATTCTATTAACATTTCACGAAAAAAATAGATAGCACCCGGTCATAGGATGCAATTATATTTTTTGAAGTTAAGAATTTTGTAGATACAAAGTGAATTAAGGAATATTATGAATATATTTACTAAAGGACTATCTGTATAAATTACATGTGGACTTTATATATATATATATATATATATCCAAGCCTATAGTGGACAGAATCCATGCCCACGAAAGTTCAATGCTGCAGCCCATTTAAGCTATGCTATGGATAAGGCTCTGCACAAGATATCTTAGAGATCTCCCAAACCTTATCTGGTCCTCCCTTACCGACTCTGCAATCTTTCACCTCTTTTCTTTTCTTTTTTAATTTTCCTAGTTTTTCGCTTGCTTTAATTTTTTGGGTTTAATTCATTTTTTTGAGTATCAGACAATGTATCTTAGGAAAATTAATGATTAGAATGGATTGTTTTGTTTAGATGAAAAAAAAAATTATGAAGAAAGCAGAGCTAATAATGGTTCCTGTTTCTGGAATTGGTCACTTAGCATCCACAATTGAATTCGCAAAGAATTTGATTGAACTTGATGATCAACTATTCATCACTGTTCTTGTGATCAAACTACCCAATGTTCCTTTTCTTGATTCATATATGAATTCCTTTACTCATTCCCATCCCAACATCCATGTCATTGCTGTCCCTCAACAAGATCCTCCTCCTTTTGAGCTTTTCAAGAAATCCATTGAAAGCTATTTCTGTGCTGTGATTGATAGTTATAAACCCCATGTAAAGAAAATTGTTGCTGATATTATGTTATCTAAGTCTTCTACTTGTGATTCTGTTCCTGTTGTTGGGATAGTTCTTGATGTGGTTTGTGTGCCCATGATTGATATTGGTGATGAATTGGGTATCCCTTCTTTTATTTACTTGACATCTGGTGCTGGATTCTTGAGTCTTATGCTTTATCTCCCTTCTCGTCATCAACAAATTGGCACTGAGTTCAGCTTCTCCGATCCTCAAGAAGTGTCCATTCCAGGGTTTTTCAATCCTGTTCCTACTAGAGTTTTGCCTGAAGCTTTGTTCAACAAGAATGGAGGGTATGATTCTTATGTTCAGCTTGCTAAAAGATTAAAGGATGTCAAAGGTATTGCGAGCAATTTCTAGAATTTCCACACAAATGCATTGCCATATCTTTAGACCCTAGCTTCATCTTTAGACAGGTGCAAAAATACATCTATTGTCGAAATGAAGCACTTATGTCCTGTACATAGAATTTCGCTCTTGTTGCATACACAATATCAATCATATAATATGACGCGTCTTTCACAATTTGAGTAAAATATGCCAATTTCAATAAATCCGAAGCAAAAAAGTCCATATTTTGAAAGGTATAATGGTGAATACAATTCCATGAATGACCCACTCGTTTTTTTTTATTTATTTCTTTTAACAGGTATACTGGTGAATACATTCACCGAGTTTGAATCTTATGCAATTGAAACCTGCAATAACTGCAAGAACCCCAAGATTTACCCAGTCGGACCGGTGCTAAATCTGAAAAATTTTCCTCATCCTGAGATGGAAAGTGGTGAATGGGATAAGATAACGAAATGGCTTGATGATCAGCCTGAATCATCTGTGGTATTCTTATGTTTTGGTAGTGCTGGAGGGTTTGATATAGGCCAAGTGAAACAAATAGCTCTTGGCCTTGAACAGAGTGGGCATAGATTCTTGTGGTCAATGCGTGTTCCTCTTGTAAGCCAAAACCAAGATTCAGAGTCCAAGAATCAAGAAGAGTTACTACCAGAAGGATTCTTGAAAAGGGTAAAAGGGAGAGGGATCATATGTGGATGGGCACCACAGGTTCAGGTTCTTGGGCATAAGGCAATAGGCGGGTTCGTATCTCATTGTGGATGGAATTCAATTGTTGAGAGCTTGTGGTATGGGGTACCTATTGCTACCTTGCCTATGTATGCTGAGCAACAGCTTAATGCTTTCACTTTGGTAAAAGAATTGGGGTTGGGAGTGGAGCTTAAATTGGATTACAGGCTCAATGGTAATCTTGAAGTGGCAGAGGTGGAAAAGGCTGTGAGTTGTCTTATGGACAATGATTGTTTGATCAGGAAGAAGGTGAAAGACATGGCAAAAATTGCTAGAATTGCTGGTATGGAAAGTGGATCTTCGTTCAATTCAGTGTCACAATTCATTACAGATTTAAGAGGCTGTAGCTAATTATATTAAACTATGTCACGATGCATTTATATCTTATCCTATCTTTTTTTTTTTTTTAATCAGAAATTTATCCTATACTTCTTCCATTCTTTTATAATTGTCACTTTTATTATTTTCACTAAAATTAAAAAATATTAATTAGTTTTGAATTTAAAAAAAAATTGAGTAAATGCATATTGAGTGATTTAATGTAAAAAAATGAATCTAATTGGTCAATTTTTATTGAAAATGAAAATTAAATTGGAAAAAAAAAATTAAATTGCATTAAAAATTTAAAAATAACAGATAAATAGAATTTAAATTTTATTTAAAAATGACAAATATTTAACGAAATAAAAGAGAAGGCAAGTGGAGTAAGAATGAAAATTCCACGCGGGGAAATCATAAAGGGCAATAACAAAGCAACTTATAGGCAATAAATTGAGATGATTAAGACCATTTTGAAGGCCAAGTCAACCAACTCATGAGTCATAGAAAACCTAACCCCGCAAAACTCCAAGCCCACGAAGTTTCAATGCTACAGCCCATTAAGTGCTATGCATTTAAGGCTTAATTTATATCACTTCCCAGGTCAAATTAATGTTTAGAAGTTCTGAAACTTTAACATTGGACTCTCTATTAATTGTATTTTCCAACGCCCAAGAAAAGTGTATTGTCCCGAAGGGGCATTTACCGGTCCGATAATTTACTTTTTTGTTTCAACTTTATTTTAATTTTTCACTTTCGAAAATTTCATTTTACCATTTATAATCATTCTCTATTATCAAATTAATTTTTAGAAGTCCCGGATAATTTTTGTACACTTGGTCAAACTTAGATCAACATATGCACTATTCATGCCGAATCCACTGCTTATTTTTTATTTTTGACTTTTAAAACTCTATTTAATCTTAATTCACCTCAAATTATAATATCAGATTTTTATGAACTGTACTTCCCAATACTCAAGAAAAGTGCATGTCATTCCTGAGTAGTACTATTCACCTTGGATTACACTATTCAAAACTAGACAAACTCCTAAAGCTAAACCCATAGATTAGTTGGTTGGATTATACAATAACGCATAACCCATATAAATATTTTTTAAATTTTAAAATGGGTTATATGAGTTATAATAATCTAATAAAATTATGAAAAAATAGGTTAGATGCATTGGATTAAATGGTTTAAATGGGTTATATATCATTTTTGAACACCCCTAATTTAAGCTTTAAACATGGACTCCACACAAAATATCTCACAGATTTGCTTTTTTTTTTAAAAAAAAAAAAAGTAGAAGAAGAAGAAAAAGAAAGAAACATACAACAAGTGAAATGAACAATTTATCCATACATGTTCATTTATAATGGCATATCTTATTTCTGCGGAAATTTCTATTAGGTAATCAAGTGTGGTCACATAAGTCATCCACTAATATATGGTAATTGAAGTCGTCCACAAATAAATGGTAATTGAAGTCATACTTGAAATGGTCCACATGGTAAGTGAAGTCCCTAAAATACGCAATGAAAATGATAGAGACTTTATGGTCTTCTCATCATTCAGGGCCGAGGCTTCCTTTATATATATTATCATATCTACCGGTTGAAGAATTAATTAAGTACATTTAAAGCCTAGGACTTTTCTTGAAACTCATATATATATATATATGATCATGGACAATCTTTTGTCCATTCTTGTCTTGTGCATCACCTTCTTAACGTTGTCTGAATCAATCACAATGAGTGGATATGAAAGAGACCGTCTTGCATTGCAAGCCATAAAGTCGCAAATTCAAGATCCCATGGGCATCACAACCTCATGGAACAATTCTAATTTCATATGCAATTGGAATGGTGTCAAATGTGGTCGTAGGCATCAAAGGATCACCGAGCTTGATCTGAGTTCCCAACAATTTGTAGGTTCCTTGTCACCTGGCATAGGAAATCTCAGTTTCTTAAGGGTAATCAAACTTCAAGAAAACAATATCGGCGGTGAAATTCCAAGTGAAGTTGGAAAATTATTCAGGTTACGTACTCTTAATATCTCCGATAATGCATTCACAGGCAAAATACCACTCAATCTTTCCTACTGCCACAACCTTATTTACCTTCGACTTGGTAACAATAAGCATGCAGGGAAGATACCTGAGCAGCTTGGCTACTTACCCAAGCTCAAGAAGCTATACATTTTCGAAAACTATTTAACAGGAGGAGTCCCAGATTCAATTGGAAATCTTTCACATCTTGAGGTACTTTCTTTAGCAGTGAATAGTTTACAAGGGAGAATTCCTGAAGCTCTAGGCCAACTAAGAAGTTTAGTGTTTCTAGCACTGCAATTAAATAACTTTCGTGGTACGATTCCGCCTTCAATTTATAATATTACCTTTCTTGAGATCTTTCAGGTATTATATAATCAACTACATGGGGTTCTCCCACAAAATACAGCTTTCAATCTCCCAAACTTGAAACGCTTTAGTGTTGCATTGCCAATAACAATTTTTCTGGTCCTATCCCAAATTCAATAGCCAATGCTTCAAAGATACGTGTTTTTGACATAGGCGATAATCATTTTACCGGATTTCAGTGCCCTTGGGAATCTCAATACTATACACATTGGAAACAATAGCCTGGGATTTGGGTTACTTGATGACTTAGATTTTCTAACTTCTCTAAATAGTACTAGACTAGAAACAATTTCTTTATATATGAACCAATTTGGAGGAACACTAAAAGTAGCTAATCTCTCAAATACAGTGCAATATTTTCTATTGGGATGGGATTTAATCTCATATCAGGCACCATACCCTCGTGGATAGGAAATCTAGTCAATGTAATTGACCTTGGGTTGGAGTATAACCAATTAACTGGTAGCATTCCTAACTCTATTAGTAGTCTTAACAAATTACAAAAATTGAACTTGGGTGGAAATAACCTTTCAGGAGCAATCCTTGTTTCTATTGGAAATCTGACCAAACTAACTGAGCTCAATTTAGATTCCAACAATTTGCAAGGCACCATACCCCAATCACTTGAAAGGTGTCAGAATTTATTAAGCTTAATCTTGCCAATAATAGGCTAACCGGAGATATGCCCCAGCAAATTCTTAGCATAAAAACCCTATCAATTGATCTAAACTTGTCTCACAACGATCTTACTGGCCATTTTCCCTTTGAAGTAGGCAACTTGAAGAATCTTGTCACACTTATCTGAGAATCAATTTCAAGGGAAGATTCCTTCCACCCTTAGTAGTTGTGTAACCTTGGAACACTTGGATTTGAGTGGAAATTCTTTTAATGGAAGCATTCCACAATCTCTAAAATCTCTAAGAAGCTGTAAAGTGTTGAATCTTTCTCACAATAGGTTGTCAGGTGAAATTCCAAAATGTTTTCAAAATTTATCACTTTTGCAGTCCTTAAACCTGTCTTTCAATCACTTTGAGGGGGAAGTGCCAACCGGTGGCATTTTCAGCAATGCAACAGCAGTTTCACTCGTTGGGAATGAGAAGTTTTGTGGAGGTTTAGCAGAATTTCATTTGCCTCAATGCCAGCTAAAAAGCTTCAGCCCTCAAAGCTGAGCTTGTCACTCAAACTAATTCTTATAGCATGTGCAGTTGTGGGATTTTTTCTGCTACTATTTGTTGTACTTTGCTGGTTTAAGAAAAGGGGAAAGAAAGAACCATCGTTGGTATCATTTTCTGGTATTTCAACTTTGCAGCTTTCCTATCAACAACTTCTCAAAGCAACTAATGGCTTTTCTTCAGCCAATTTGCTCGGGGAAGGAAGTTTTGGAAGCGTGTACAAAGGCGTTCTTCAGGAGGAAGAAAATAGCAGTGTTGTTGCGGTGAAAGTGATTAATCTACAACATAAAGGAGCCTCCAAAAGCTTTATATCAGAGTGCGAAGCCTTAAGGAACATTAGACACCGCAACTTAGTGAAGGTCATAACATCATGTTCCAGTATTGATTTTCAAGGGAATTCCTTCAAAGCTATTATATATGAATTTATGCCAAATGGGAGCTTGGACAAATGGTTGCACATATTGCCAAAAGAAACTGTGGAAAGCAGTGGACCAATAAAGGGGTTAAGCTTTCCTCAAAGGCTAAATATTGCCATTGATGTGGCTTTTGCGATTGATTATCTCCACCACCACTCCCAAGTGCCTATAATTCATTGTGACGTGAAACCAAGCAATGTTTTACTCGACGATGACATGGTTGCTCACCTTGGAGATTTTGCGTTAGCGAATTTTTTCCCAAAAGCAAGTGAAAATCAAACAAGCTCCCTTGGACTGAAGGGGACAATTGGTTATGCTGCACCCGGTAATCAGCTCCTTGCTATTTATGTTTTCTTCTCCTGCACTTGTGCTTACTAACCATTACAATTTAATATTATCTAGTTGATATGTGCAAGTGCAGAATATGCAATGGGAAGTGAGGCAAGCACAAGCGGGGACATGTATAGCTTTGGGATATTGCTACTTGAGATGTTCACTGGCAAAAGGCCCACCGGTGATGCTTTTAAAAACGGTATGAACCTTCATACTTTCACCAAAATAGCACTGCCAAAGGAAGTACTTCAAATTGCTGATCCTTACCTAGTTTGCGAGGCTAGTGAAGTTGATAAGAATAGAAATCACAGCCATTCCCAAATGTTGAGAAATAAGATGCAAGAATCGTTGATTTCAATCTTTGAAATTGGAATAGCATGCTCTGTGGAATCACCCAATTATCGAATGGACATAAGTGATGCAGTAAGAGTATTATGCTCAATCAGGGATGAATATTTCAAATTTCAACCCGCACGACAAAACAGGAATAACCCATATCAGTGAAACTTGGTAGCTTGTGCTTCCATTTGCTATAAGGAGTCATGTGGCCTTTGGGTTAGGCCAAGAAACATTTTCAATTTATGTTTTAGAAACGCTTCACTTCTCTATTAGAACTTTCTTTTTTTCCTGTTGAAATGAAACATGAATAAAATTGTTTCTTTCTCTTCCAATTTCCTTTTTATGTCAATAAGCTATCGGAATATAGTCATGCTATTGAGTTATAAAGGTATGAACAGTATCAGGAGGCTCATCTATCCTTTCTAGTATTATAATTTCTTATTTTTTGCCTCTTCTATATGCTAATAACAGAAATCAATACTTAATAAATTAAAGTCTAAAATAATAATAAATCCTACTGAAGGTGCCACGCCTTATGACGAGTTTTCTCCGTGTCTAGTTTTTTCAACAAGTTTGTGCTGGTTCATTTTTCCCCCAACGAGTTCTTCTAACCATAATAACCTCCAGGATCTGGCAGGACAACTTTCTATTCAAGATGAGGAGGAAACTGGCCTTGTCCTGAGTGTGAAGATGCTCCTGTTGCAGCTATGCTGGAATCTCAATGGTGTCAGGTCCATATAGGAAAGAGGATATATGTGTAATAACTTAAACATATCAACGCATACAATACAACATTACAGTGGCTCCCATAAATACTATCAATTTACCATTTCATATTAGTTTTAGATGGATAAAGTGGGGTTCGAATTAAAACTATGAAGAAGGTTAGGAGTCGCAGATTAGAAGTGATATTTGTAATTATCCATTTTTTTTTGATACAGAAGAAGGAAAAAAAAATGAAAAATACATAATTAATTAATTCAAGCATGTCTAATTCTGCAAGTATCTATCAAATTTCTCCGAAATAACTCTTGAACCTTCTTATTTGTAATAAGCTCCTGAACGCTCATCTCACGCTCCAAAGCAAATTTAATAAAAGAATTGGTAGCAAATTTAATAAAAGAATTGGTGGAAGTATAAATTTAATAATAATATAATTGTGTTCATGAAAAGTCCATAGGGATAGATATAGAAACAAAATCACATATGTTATATCATAAACGGCATACAGTTAATAATAGGAAGGGGTAGAAAAGTGGAAAAATTAACCGAATAGAAAACAAAAACAAATACACAAGAAATAATTAATTAATTTCAAGGTAGCATTTTCTTAATGCTTTTCCAATCCCATGAATTGCTGAAGCGACATTGGAGTGTTTTGCAGTCTTCCTTGCAGCCCGTCGAAGTTGATTTGCTACTACCTTTTGTGCATGAAGGCGTTGCCTTGTCCTTTCTAGCCTCAGCCACATTGCTTACCATCGCCATGCTTATTATTAACATTATACACAACAAAGCTTTTGCCTTCATCATCTTTTCTTTAATTTCTCTTAAATTTCCCCCTTCCTATTATTTTTCTTGTGATTTTGATTGAAATTGATGTTTATAGAGGAATTTGGTTGAAAGAGAGATATAAATTTGTTTTTAGACTTTTTTTAGTGTGTGTCATTGCTTATCATTTGCTGGATTATAGCTATATTTGGATTTTCTTTACGATTTTTAGGGTAAAGGGTAGTTTGCTATTTTCCGGAAATTAATTATATCACGCAATTAGGTATAGCTTTTTGGAAAGATATTTCATCTACCTAAATTTTAACCATATCTTAATTTACAAGTCAAACTAGTCCTAAGCCTGAGCAGTATAATATACGTGTTAATGGAATGTTGATGACCGAGCGAATTTTCCGGGCAAGCTGGGAAGGATGTTCCGAGCTTCTTCTGAGCTACGTCCGGGCAATCACCTGAAAATAAGATTCCGGCGGGTTTCCGACAAGGGAGACTCCGACGGTCAAGTCAGTAATTTTGGAAAATCAAGTATGATAAAGAGAGAATTTCTGAAATCTGAGAAAAAGAAGAAAAAATTGAGGAGACCCCTTATGAGGTGTTGTGCTTCTTTTATAAGTTCATTACTCATGATGACCATTTGGGGCCCGGTTACTTTAATTGATGGGCAATGAGTGTGAATAACGGTTACCTTAACGGCTAGTTCACTGTATAACGGGTATGACAGCTGTTTTGTCGAACCGATCTATCTTTGGAGTTACCGAGCTCTACGATGGACCGGGCTCAGTATTTAAGCGACTATGAGAGCTTTCCGAGTTATGTAACAGAGTACCTGCAGTCAGGTGAACCGAGTATATTACCGAGTTAGATGCTTTATTCTTGCATCATTGGACTAAGGCCGGGCACTATCCGGAGGCATATTCCGAGGCATAATCCGAGCCATGAGTATCATAAGTCCCCCCCCATGCACATGATATTTATGTCATGTAGGCGGGAAGGTTTGGAATTTTTTGGGGGGAAAAATTCAATTGTCTGAGCGGGACGTGAGCTGTCGAGCATGATTGACGCTTCGATTATTGTGAGGGGACGTTTCCGGTTCCCTATGCCATTATTGTGTCTCTTCGGTGTTCGTGACCGCCAAAAGGGGTAGCCAATGGGAGTGTGCCAAGTGTCGTGCTTTTATTGGGCGCTGAGTTTTGCCCTGGCTTATAAATAGGTTAGATGTTTTGGTATTTCGGCTGCTTTGCACTCTTAAAGCTCTCGATTCTCTCTATCTTTCTTCTTCTTGTTCTTGGTGTTCTTCCCTTTCCGGCCTTCTTTCCGGTGACTGTGCGTCGTGTTAGCGTCTTCAGATCTTCTCTTCCAAGTGATCCTGCCGATTTCAGGTTAGTCTTCTTTCTCCTCATCATGAGTTTCTCGGAGGACTCTATTGAGAGGATGGTGGAGGAGGGTCTCGCCGCTCCAAGCTCGGGCAATGATTCGCCCCCTTCTACTAGCTCTCACCCAGAAGGGCCTTCTGTCCGAGTGGTCGATCAACCGAGCTCGCGATCAGGGAAAACTACAAGAGATATCACTCGGGTGGGAAGTATACGTTCAAGTATACTTCCGATCGAGTTGGAAATGCTGAGATCCAAGTATGATATACCTTCCGAGTATGAAATGGAAGTTCCGGGTTTATCTACTCGGGCCAATGCTCGGTATCCTGGAAAAAGGAAGATTATCGTTTACGAGGCCAACTTTGAAGCCGGGGTGAATCTTCCCTTAACAGCTTTCGAGGTTGACTTTCTGAACTATTACGATATGACACTCGGGCAAGTTCATCCGAATGCTTGGCGAACACTTTCAGCCTTGCAAATATGGTCATACGAGCATGATATCGATTTGAGCATTCGTCTCTTCCGAGCCACCCACAAAGTAGGCCTTCGGATTCATGGAGAGGACCACAATTATATCCAGGCTCGGCCTGGGTATAGTCTTTTCAAGGGGAACCCCGAGTCATTGAAGAAGTGGAAGGATCGCTTCTTCATACTGAAGAGCGAGACGGATCTACCTTTCCGGACTCAATGGGGTCGGTATGTCAACAGGAATGACAACCCCATGATTCTGAGTGAAGAGGAGGAGAATATATTGGCTCGGTGGAAAGCGCTAGCAGCCGAGAAGATTGACATCAATGTTCAACTTCAATGCGGCGTCCCTCCTCCTCCTCCAAAACCGAAGCGAAAGAAAAGAGGTAGATATATTCATTTCTATTTCCCGAGCTCTGATATGTGTCTTATTGTTTCGTTTTTTGTAGTGATGAAGAGGTCCGGAACGCCTTCGGTTGCCTATGTCATCAGGGCAAAGAAACAAAAAGCCCTTGCTGGAACTTCCACCTCTGCCGCTGCTCCAACGGTTTCACCCAATCCGGAGCCTAATGTGACTGAGGGCCAGGGCCCGGGTGAGACAAGCCCTGTATTGATCGTGGATCATATTGATTCCGAGCTTGCTGCCACCGAGACTCCTATTTCACAGCCAACTGAAGGCCAATCTGCCTCCCAGGAAGGGGTTGCTACATCTTCTGATCCTCGCGTTGTGGCAGAAGAGGTGAAGGCATTTTCCGAGGAGGTAGTGAGATTTTGGCAAAGCCGAGGGGATTATTGGTCAAAGAATAGGACCGAGTTCACTACGTTCGCACACCGAGTGGCTTGCGTCCCTTCTGAGACCGCCCCCTTGTTGAAGGTCGGGGCTGAGCAGTTGACCGAAATAATGAAGAGGCACGAGATAGAGGTAATCTGCTGCACTCCGAGTCTCTTGTTTGATGATAACAGTTGATTAAAAATCTAAGTATTTGTGCAGGGGGCCATGATAGCCGGGGCTGCCATCGCCAAGATGAACAAACTTATAAAAAGCAAAAAGAAGGAAGAGGCAGAGAGGGATCGGCTTCGTGATGAGCTCGGTGAAGCCTTGTCCAAGATAGAAACTGTAAATAAGCGAGCTTCAGAGGCCGAAGAAGAAATGCAAGCCCGGGCAGCTGAAGTGCTAGTAGAAATGGAGAGGGCTTCCAAGGCCGAAGCGGATCTGAAGAAGGCTCAGACCGAGCAGGAGGCACTTGTGAAAGAGAATGCAGAACTTAAGCAGATTGTGGCAGACTTAGAATATAAGATGGTCGATATGGCTGCCGATAAATGTATGTCGTTCGGCGGTAAATTGATTCAGTCAGTTAAAGACCGATATCCGGACATGGATTGGTCTTGGCTCGAAGATGTTTACCCCGACGATTAGTTAGGTTTCAGCTTTGTACATTTCCTTTGAATTAATAAAATTTTGTTTTGTTCGGCAGAATCGAATGTGTTCAATGTTTGAATTTCTTTTGTTCGGTAAATCGAGTATAACAGATATTTGAATATCTTTTGTTCGGTAGATCGAGTATAATAGATATTTGAATATCATTTGTTCGGTAGATCGAGTATAATAAAACTTGGAAGTTGAACTTCGAATGCCTTAAATGAATGTAGACAAACAGCTCGGTAAGATATGACAAACTCACTGAAAATATTTTTTCAAATGAGAGACGTTCCATGAGTGGGGGAGCACTTTTCCCGAGAGGTCTTTGAGCCTGTAAGCCGATCCTTGGACTTGATGAATTTCATAAGGGCCTTCCCAGTTTGGACCGAGCTTCCCCACTCCACCCATATTCTGTGTAGCAACGATTTTTCTAAGGACCAATTGACCGATCTAAAAAGACCGATGATTAATATGCCTGTCATGATATACAGCCATTCTTTGTTTGTAAATAGCCGTTTGGACGAGCGCTGACTCCCTGACTTCTTCTAACCGATCCATATGGTATGATAAGGCTTCGTCGTTTGCTTGCTGTTTGTATGAGCTTACCCGAGCACTTGGGACCCCGATTTCGCAAGGAATCACCGCTTCTGATCCATATGTTAGTGAGAAGGGCGTGTGCCCGGTTGCTGTTTTGACTGATGTCCGGTATGCCCATAGGACGTGTGGGAGTTCGTCAACCCATAAACCTTTGGCTTTATCCAGTCGCTTCTTTAGGCCTGCTAGAATAGTTCGGTTTGTGACCTCCGTCATTCCGTTGGACTGTGGATGATAGACCGAGGTGAAGCAGAGTTGAATTTTTAGCTCGGCGCAGAAGTTTTTGAAGGCTGAGCAATCGAATTGCTTGCCATTGTCTGAGATAATTGTGTGAGGAATCCCAAACCGAGTTATGATATCCTTCCGAACGAACTTGATGATGTTCGCTGGCGTGATTGTTGCTAGAGGCTCGGCTTCTACCCACTTCGTGAAGTGATCAACTGCCACCACCAAGAATTTCCTCTGGCCTGTAGCTATGGGAAAAGGACCGAGGATGTCGATTCCCCATTGGGCGAATGGCCATGGACTGTATATCGGTACTTGGCGAGTCGATTTGCTGTGCAGAATGTTGCCGTATTTTTGACATTTATCACATTTCTGAACGAGTTCCCAGGCATCTTTCTCCATTGTAGGCCAATAGTAGCCCTGTATGAGGGCTTTCCGAGCTATAGCTTGCCCGCCTTCATGAGCTCCACAAATACCTTCGTGTATTTCTCTGAGTACATAGTCCCCATCTTCCGAGCTTAAGCACAAAGTCCATGGGTGTGAGAATGAGCGTCTGTACAATTTTCCATCGAGAATGGCGTATATTGCTGATTTCCGGACTATCTTCCGGGCTTCAAGTTGATTGGATGGGAGAGCTCCAGTGTCCAGAAACTGATAGATCGGTAATCGCCATCCGTCCATTATTTCGTTAAGCTGAACTTGATACGTCTCATAGGATGGCGATTTGATGATGCAAAATATGACCTCCAGTGGGGGGTTTTGAGAGTTATCCGATGCCCTT
This sequence comes from Excoecaria cochinchinensis, assembly GCA_947683425.1. Classification (NCBI taxonomy): domain Eukaryota; kingdom Viridiplantae; phylum Streptophyta; class Magnoliopsida; order Malpighiales; family Euphorbiaceae; genus Excoecaria; species Excoecaria cochinchinensis. The sequence goes on along the minus strand of CANTUQ010000049.1, from coordinate 2,972,110 downwards.
TTTGCTAGGGCGTCTGCTTCTTTATTGTCATTCCTCGGGATCTGCTCGATAGACCATGTGCACCCGGAATTCTTCAATTGGGAGAGTAGGAGAATGGCGAACTCCTTATACCGAATCATATTGTCTTCCTTGGCTTCGAATCTACCGAGTATTTGATTTACCACTAGCTGTGAGTCAGAAAAAATGGCAATTGAGTCCGGTTTGACTTCTATCGCCAATTGTAGTCCGAAGCATATAGCCTCATATTCGGCTATGTTGTTAGAAGCTGGAAAAGCAAGTTGGGCCATGCCTTTGATGATAATCCGTCCCGGGCCTATCAGTATTATTCCGACACCTGCTCCTTCGGCTGTAGAGGCGCCATCTGTGTATAACTTCCAAGACCGGGTATACGGCTCGGGTGGTGGGGTATGCAATTCAGCTATAAAGTCTGCTAATACCTGTGCTTTCATAGATGGTCGAGCTTCATATCGGACATCAAGCTCGCCTAACTTGGTGGACCATTCAGTAAGCCGACCTGATGCTTCTGGGCGTTGCAGTACTTTCCTCAAGTTTGTGTTAGTCCGGACTATTACAGTATGTGCCTGGAAGTAGGGTCGAAGTTTGACTGTCGTAGTTATCAAGGAGAACGCCAGTTGTTCCAGGATGGGATAGTTGAGCTCGGCTCCTTTCAGTACCTTGCTGACATAGTAGATGGGGTACTGCTGGTTGCCTTCCTCTCGAATGAGCACTGATCCGACAGCTCCTGGTGTGACAGCTAAGTAGAGGTATAAAATATCCCCGGTTTGTGGTCTGCTCAATAGTGGGGGCGAGCTAAGAAAGGACTTGAGATCTTCAAAGGCTTGCTGGCACTCCTCCGTCCATTCGAAGTTCTTGAGATTCTTAAGCGCTCCGTAGAAGGGAAGACAACGTTTGGCCGAGCAAGAAATGAACCGACCCAGGGCGGTTATCTTACCATTGAGAATCTGAACTTCCTTCATCGTCTTTGGCGGGTGCATGTCGAGTATTGCTCGGATTTTCACAGGGTTTGCTTCTATACCTCTCTTCGAAATCATGAAACCCAAAAATTTTCCGGACTTGACGCCGAAGGCACATTTTTCCGGATTAAGCTTTAAGCCACACTGCCTAAGAACTTGAAAAATTTCCCGGAGCTCGGTGGGAAGAAGTTCTGAAGACTGGGCTTTGACAATCATGTCGTCTAGGTAGACCTCCATGTTCCGACCTATCTGTTCGGCAAACAATTTGTTCATTAACCGCTGGTAGGTCGCACCGGCGTTCTTCAGCCCGAACGGCATCCTCTGGTAGCAATATGTGGCCTGGTGAGTGATGAAGGCTGTTTTCTCTTCATCTTTCGGATTCATTGGGATCTGGTGGTACCCGGATGATGCATCCAAGAATGCATATTCTTCGAACCCAGCAGTAGAGTCTACGAGCAGATCAATGCTTAGCAAAGGATAGCTGTCTTTCGGGCATGCTTTGTTGAGGTCGGTAAAGTCTACACACATACGCCATTTTCCGTTGGACTTTTTTACTAAGACTACATTCGACAACCAGTCCGGATATAGAACTTCTCGGATAAATCCGTTCTGTAGGAGGACCTCGGTTTCATGCGCCATGGCTATCTGTCGTTCGGGTGCATGATTTCTCTTCTTCTGTTTGATTGGTCTAGTGCCCGGCGAGACATTAAGGGAGTGGCATATAATTGACGGTGAAATTCCTTTGATGTCTGAGGGCGTCCAAGCGAACACATCAGAAAACTCTTTCAGGACTTCGATAAGCTGCGCTTTATCTCTTTTGATTGCTCCGACCTTTACTCTTTTGTCCGGGCTTAACTGAATGTCAACAAGCGAGTCCCCTGGCTCGGCCCTTGTTTCGATAGGGATGTCGAGGGAGTCTAGTGGAAGGGCCTGATTGGCCTCTTTTAGCATGGTCAGGTATATTTCCCGAGCAGCTTTTTGACTTCCCCTTAGAATGGCCTCACCCTTTGAGGTCGGGATTTTGAGTATTAAGTGGCGCATTGAGATATAGGCATCGATTCCTACGAGCAGTGGTCTTCCAAATATGACATTGTAAGCCAGAGGTATATCTACGACCATGAAGCGGCTGGTGCAGGCCTGTGTTATCTCGCCATCTCCTAATTCCATGGATAGGACAACTGAGCCCTCCACTTTCACTGGTTGTCCGGATATCCCGATTAGCGGGGTAGCAACTGGTTCAAGGACTTTGCTCGGCATTTTAAGGGCCTTGAATGCTTGCAACGTGATGAGATTGACCGCACTCCCAGTGTCCACCAGAATGCGTTGGACAAGATAATCTTCCATCAATGCCTCAACAACCAGGGAATCTGTGTGCGGTTGTTTAATGTGATCGCCATCCGATTTGTAGAACTTTATTTCGTGGGTGGCTTCGGAGGAATTGGTCTGTATGGGAAAAACTTCTTTTGCTTTCCTCTTTCGCGAGTCTCCCATGGCATCATAATGTTTTCCCCCAGCGATAACATAAATTATTCCTGCTGGGGCTTTCTTATTGGAGGCGGGCTGAGCTTCTCGTTGTCTGGGAGATCGGGATCTTTCTCTTGCTCGGTCCTCTTTGACATACTGGGGGAGCTTCCCTTGCCGAACTAAAAACTCAATCTCCCTTTTTAGCTGATGGCAATCATTTGTCTCGTGACCCTTATCCCGATGGTATGCGCAGTAGAGGCTCTGATCTCGGCTCGGATCTTCTTTCATCTGTCTGGGCCAGTTCACCTTGCCGGATTCCTTTAACCATTTTAGGATTTGTGCTCTGGAAGAGTTCAAGGGTGTCCACTTCTCTTCTCTTCGTTCGGCAGTTCGAGAGACCATATAAGTTTTGTGCGAGTTTCCGGAACTTCTGCTCGGGCCGTCACCTCGCCCTGTACCCCTGTCTGATGTCCGGAAAGAGTCTCGACGCGATTCGTCATATATGAAACTATTTCGGAGTCGTCTGGCCTCGTCCATCCTTATGTATTTATGAGCTCGGGACATGAGCTCGATGAAATCGCAGGGCGGTTTTTTGCTGAGTGAATCACTGAAGTCCTGGCAGCGAGTATTGCGGATGAGGGCGTTGTTGGCTACTTCCAGGTTCAAATCTTGGATGTCCATTGCCACCGTGTTGAATCTTTCCACATATGCTCGTAGTGTTTCTCCTCTGTCCTGTCTTACCGAGTTCAAGTCCGCCGAAACCTTCGTTGGTCGGATGGCGGCCACGAACTTGGCGATGAACATGTCACTGAATTGAGTGAAATTCGAGATAGAGTGCTCGGGCAGATTCCGGAACCAAATCTGGGCGGACTCTGTAAGAGTCTGTGGGAAAATTTTGCATAGGGCACTATCATTGGTTGTGAAGACGAGCATAGTGTGATGAAACTGATCTAGGTGAGCTCGGGGATCCGTGCTACCATTGTATTTAAGCAGACTGGGCAGGCGAATATTTGGAAAAGGAGTTTCCAAAATTGTTCTGCAGAGGGGCGAGCGGAAGTTACTGTGGTATTGGAGGGTGTTTCGGTTCTGGTATCTTTGCATTCGCTCTTCAAAGAGCTTTTCGAATTGCTCGGCTGTGAGAGTTATTGTGGATCCGGGAGTTATCGCTGGTAAAGGAGCTGGGGTATTTTGAGTGACTTGTGGAGCAGGGGGAGTGTAATGCCCTGGGGGCAAAGTATGAATTGGCAGTGCCTGGGCTGCTACTGCAGCCAGAGTGGCAAGGAGGGCTTGAGCAGTTTGGGGAGTCAGGCTGGGAATATTGGAAAAATGGGAAGTTTGGGGAGGTTGTATTTGTTGCCCGAATAGCTGGAAAGGGATTTGTTGGGAGAGTGGGGGAGGAGTTTGAGATGGGCTTGGAGGTGCCGCGGTAGTGTTCAGGTCTGGAAAAAGATCCATGAGAATGCTATGATCCACGCTCACCGCACCAAATGATGACCGAGCGAATTTTCCGGGCAAGCTGGGAAGGATGTTCCGAGCTTCTTCTGAGCTACGTCCGGGCAATCACCTGAAAATAAGATTCCGGCGGGTTTCCGACAAGGGAGACTCCGACGGTCAAGTCAGTAATTTTGGAAAATCAAGTATGATAAAGAGAGAATTTCTGAAATCTGAGAAAAAGAAGAAAAAATTGAGGAGACCCCTTATGAGGTGTTGTGCTTCTTTTATAAGTTCATTACTCATGATGACCATTTGGGGCCCGGTTACTTTAATTGATGGGCAATGAGTGTGAATAACGGTTACCTTAACGGCTAGTTCACTGTATAACGGGTATGACAGCTGTTTTGTCGAACCGATCTATCTTTGGAGTTACCGAGCTCTACGATGGACCGGGCTCAGTATTTAAGCGACTATGAGAGCTTTCCGAGTTATGTAACAGAGTACCTGCAGTCAGGTGAACCGAGTATATTACCGAGTTAGATGCTTTATTCTTGCATCATTGGACTAAGGCCGGGCACTATCCGGAGGCATATTCCGAGGCATAATCCGAGCCATGAGTATCAAATGTAAATAAAAGAAAATTAATCATTAAACCATTATAATTATATTATTATTTCACAATTATCTTTAAAAATTTATAATTATAAATAATTGTGAAGAAGAATTAAACTTATTATCTTGTCAAAATTATGTTTCCATCTACTTTACCAGAATAGAAATTCAATCAACCGATATGTATTTGATAACCATGATTTCAAATAATAATAAATTATTGAAAAAACATATTCTAAAATCTCTAAATTTTATTTTTTTTTATATTAGATTCCTATATTTTTAAAAATTGACTTTTCAATTCAAATCACTCATATTAAATTCAATTTAAATGAAACTAGTAGAATTAAAATATATAGTTTGTTAGCCTCACATAAAGTTAATTTAAAATGACCATGCAACCTATCAAAACATTAAAATAAATTTTATACATGCAAAAGGTTATAAATTGGAATTTTCTTCATTTTTTTTTTATGTTTTTTGGATTTCGCAATCATTTTAAATTGATTTCAAGCGATATTGATATTAATAAACCGTACATTTTAATTCTGTCAATTACATATAAATTAAATATAATATGAGTAATTTGAAAAATAAAAAAATTCAATATTTTTTTTGTTCTCACAACATAATATTCTAGAATCTGGATAGACCACAACTTTATGAAATGCACTTTTAAACTCATATTACATCCAAACTAATTCTTGTTTAACCCAAAAAGATCTCTTACGGGAGATAAAACTCTGATATCAAGTTTTAAATAACTGTATATACGAAATAAAAATTCAATATTAACTCTTTAAAATACAGGAATTTAATGTAAAATTCAGGGATCATAATGAATTTTTCCTATATTATTGACTCCATTTTTATGCGAATAAATTAAATACCAAATGACCGGCCCACGAAACCCAAAATTTTGGGCTCTTAATTTCCGTCGCTTTCTTCCCCGTCGCTGAAAAACCCGCGCAAATGTCTCCCGCTATCAACCCTACTGCATACTCCCGCTATTGCTCTTCTTCTTCATTCTGCTTTAAAACCCAGAAAAATTTGAATTTTTTCTTGCAGCCCCAGATATCAACAAGCATACAAGTGAACGTCTCTAATCATTATCATATGCGATCCTTCCCGAGGCAAATTATATCAAACACTATGAGTAGCAGTAGTTCCCTTGATAACAGATGGACCCTTCATGGGAAAACAGCTCTTGTTACTGGTGGCACTCGTGGGATCGGGTAGGTCTACATGTACATTACCTATTTTTTTGATTTGATTTTGCTTTTCTTTTTGTATATTTAAATTATATAATGGGAATTGTTGTTTCTTTTTAGGCGTGCGATTGTGGAAGAATTGATGGGTCTTGGGGCGAGAGTGCATACATGTTGTAGGAATGAAAATGAGCTCAAAGATTGCTTGCAGGAATGGGATGAACTGGGCTTTGGGATTAGTGGGTCAGTCTGTGATGTGTCAATTGCTGAACAAAGAGAGTTGCTTTTGCAGACTGTGTCTTCTGTATTTGATGGAAAGCTCAATATTCTTGTGAGTTAGTTCATGTCTTCATTTCTGTATCCATTATAGTTGTTCATTTGCCGATTAAAGTTCCTTCATTTTCTCATTTTTGCAAGCATTATATTTTCCAATATTAGGGGAATGGCAATGTTGTGGTTCCAATTTTTGTTTTAGTTGGACATTTTCTCAAAATGGCCATCATTATGGTTTTTGACATTATGCTGCTACAATCCTAGGAAGCTAGAAGAATTGAATTTTGTCCGATCTAATATTCATGGAAACCTTTATGAACATGTGACAGTTTTCTGAAGCATTTCTACGGTGTTAATTGCCATTCTCTAATAAGCCCAAGAGTTATTTATTGCAATTTTTTTTATTATTATTAATTTTGTTTTTCTACGTCAAAACTAAATGCCTATCATTATTTGTTGAATTTGTAGGTGAATAATGTTGGAACAAATATACGGAAGCCAATGGTGGAGTTCACACCCAAAGAATTTTCTACTCTTATGGCAACCAATTTCGAGTCTGGTTTCCATTTAAGTCAACTTGCTTATCCACTCCTGAAATCATCAGGAGAGGGAAGTGTTGTATTTACATCCTCTGTCTCTGGGTTTGTCTCTCTCAAATCTATGTCTGTCCATGGGGCAACTAAAGGTAATTAACCTAGGATTATGGCCAGTGCTGTATGTTCTTGGGGTTGTAACTTCATAGAGCTTATGCAAAGTCAAATGCGTTTTGTTTCTTCCCAGGAGCAATTAACCAACTGACGAAGAACTTGGCTTGTGAATGGGCGAAAGACAATATAAGAAGTAATGCTGTTGCTCCTTGGTACATTAAAACCTCCATGGTGGAACAAGTAAGTCTCTTGCCTCCTTGTCAATTTGGTACTTGAGAGGGTATACTTTAATAAATTTGAAGTTAATTGTCTTTTAATACTTGCTTCATGCCAATATGCTACGTGGATGTGTACTTTTTTCATTTGGTTGTAATAAGCTAGATTGCTATGAACTTGCATATGCAATACTGATATAGTAATAATTGCTTTTTGGCAATATAACTGTATCTGAACATCATTCCAGGTCCTTAGCAATGAAGCTTATTTGGAAGAGGTATACTCGAGAACTCCTCTTCGGCGCCTCGGAGAAGCAAGAGAGGTTTCTTCTGTGGTGGCTTTTCTTTGTTTACCTGCATCATCATACATTACGGGCCAGATTATTTGTGTTGATGGAGGGATGTCTGTAAATGGTTTCTTCCCAAGTAATGATTAGGACTGGTTACCTTATCAATTAGCGCCCTCCATTGAACTGTGGAAGTTGGTGTTTGCTGTTGGTAGTACTGAGAACCAAAGGAGATTTCACTGGTCCAGACATGACAGTCCTTTACTTCTAAGAGCCAGAGTCTATTTTCTCCACCTTTGCCGAATATTTCTCATTCGTGGTGTTCTGGCTTCCTTTCTAACTGTGAGTTGTACTGAACACTGACCCAGATTGTAATTCCTCCAACAAGATATTCCTGGTGAGGAATGCTGCCAATGAGAAAAATAAGACATTCGTTGTGTATTTCTGAAGTATTAGTGGAAGATTAGAGCAGTTTTCTGGCTATAAGTATTTCCATACATCTACTGGCTCTTTCTCTGTCTCTCTCACCTTCTGCTTCCCTATATTCTATTGAGTTTCTTGCATTCCCTGTTTCTCCTAGCATTGGAAAGTGACTTTTTGTTTTTTACTTCTCTTTTTCTATAGAATTTTACTTATTTGTTTGCTTTTTGTTTTTAAGTTTATCCTCTGATGACCTTCTCAGTATTTGCTTCTCCTTGTTTATGTTGCATTCTTTGAGATGTTCAATTTGCTTCTCATCCTTTGCTCTTTTTCTTTTTTGGTCAAGGCTTCGTATTCTTTACTCTGCTGCTATACCAGGCGCCTGCAATCACAATGCTATTTGAAGTCATATAATGTAAATCTAACCTCTCTATTGTTATTATTTGTGTTATTGAAGATGCTTCTATTGGCTTTAATCAACCTAGACAATTCCTTTATGGGGGAAGTTATGTTCTAGTTATGGTTATGGTCATTTAAAATCTGACTCCTTACTTAGTTCTTGGTGGAACTTTTTTACTTTGCATCCCAGATATTTAGCATATTTACAAATTGAAGTGCACCGTGTATGTTTGGAATGACATGTGAAATGTCAATCAGCACATTGTCAGTTTTGTCTCAGTTGTTGTGTCTTCCTCTCTCGATAAGCTTGTCTTTGCTGCAATTGGTGTTATGGACTTATTTATATGAAGTTTCTCTTTATTCATTAGATGGTTTCAGTTTTGTTTGTTCTCCTCTTATTAATCGAACTCTAGTTTGCATATTCCTTTTTAATGAAAATCTAATAAGAAAGGGAATGATTGTTGCATCTGATCCTATCTAGTTAGTTTTACGGAAACCCACTGGGGATTACAGGAAACGGCTGCTCTTTTTACGGTTGCTATGGATGGAACAAGAAGAGTTAGATACTTGTGCCTTTATATATTGTCTTTTTGGTCACTAAGATATGTGCATTCTGCTGTTTTCGGGCATGCTGAGAGAATAAAACTCAGGTTAATATATGTTTAGGGGTGGGAGATGATGGGCTGTCCAGCCAGAGACTTAGTGTATGATATATTATATCAAGTGGAACAAGAAAAGTTGATGAATGGAGTGCCCTCGTGTAGTGTGGAAAGCTTAATAACCTTGTAAGGCCCTCTTCATTTAATTAAATTATTACAGTTCAGAACTTTCGGTTATTTATTGACTGCACTGGAGAATTGTGTATATCTTGCATATGGAGTTCTTTCCATCTATGCAGTTGTTGTCCCTGTTTCTCACAATGCACATTGATTGCATCATTACAATTATCAAAAGATGATACTTAAATGCATAAAAAAGCCAGACCCTTGCCTTACGATGATGGTTTGCAGGATAAATGATGATGCATATAAATATATAGACGATTTGCTGCATTTCAAACATCTTACTCCTAGTAGTTGCACGCAAGTGCTTGAAGGACAAGTACATAAACACTATTCAGAAAAAAAAATGCTCTGGCTTTGACTGAATGCTTCAGTTAGAAAAAAGCATGATGCATTTTAGGACACATGTTTCATGTCCAAATTTCATTGCCTTAATAAGATAAAGAGGCGGATTATGCAGTGATGTCTGTAATAGATATAGAAGATTTGGTGCATTTTCAAGCATCTAATGGCTAGCTGCGTATGTCTCTAGCTGCTTATGTCTGTGCTTGAAGGACAGTTAGATAAACATTATTCAGCAAAAGAAACTTGGTGGCCTTGTATTGGATGTTTCAGGCAGAAAATAGCATGGTCTTGCAGGAATCTACAATATAGATTTTATTGCTTTGAAAATTGTTATGATTAATGGAAGTGTGATTCTTGCCATATAACTGTGTAACTTAATTAATTCCTTTGATCATATTACATGGCGATTGCTGTGATTTTTATCATCTTTTTGCAGGACCTCTGAACCAACAGATCGAAAATTCAGCTTGTAAGTGCGTAGAAGACAAACAGTATGTGCGACTGAGGCAAAACTACACGGTAAGGTGTGTGACCACAGCCCCTCAAAGCTTAAGAAAGGAAAAATAATATACATGAGTGCTCTCATAATACAACTGCTCTCCAAGTTAATTTATTGCACTTGTACTTCATGATTTGTCATACATAATTGCAACTAAATTAAAATTTGCATCCTTTTGTCCTCATTTGAGCTCGACCTCGATGCAAGGATAAGTTTAACTAGAAAACTTATTAATGGCAATTGAATATATATGTCGAGGAATATAATTTAGTTTTCTGAATGTCAAGAATGAATTGTTTTTAGAATTACTATAGTCACTGAATTGCTGATAGGATTGACTTTCAGATGTGTCTAGTGCTACTTGCCTAGATCTGATCTGTATATGAATGAAAATAATAAGCAAGAATAATTAAAGCATGTCAAATAAAACTCACAGTTCTAGTAATTAGGTTAGTACTACTAAACTAAAACTTATTAGTACTACAATTAATATTTTAGGGACAGTGTTATGCACCACAGTTTTAGTAATTTTCATGCAGAAAATTATTCAACATTGGCTCGATTTGGAGATTGAGCAAAATTGAGACCATATATGTGAAGTATAAATTGATAAATAAAATGCATCAATTAACTATATTGAAAGTTCATTATAGGTACATATGGCATCATATTGCAAGATTCAGACTATAATTGTTGTGGTTGACATAATTTACGAGGTCTGCAATATCTAAATCTTATCTAAATCTGACCTGACCTTTGAACTTATAAGCATTGTCCTAGGCCTTAACTCTTAGTCGGCCTACTGGCTGTCTTCTCCATACTAGTTGTTGTTGACATGAAGTAATGTAAGTATACTATTAATAAATAAAAAAATAGTACTTATAGATTTGTGAAGATAAAACAGTAATTATTCTAAGCTTAGGTGTTAAAGTTATATGGTTTGATAAGTTATACAGATTCTTCACCTTATAAGCAGGTGCTGACTCGGATTAAATTAAAGAATGTGGAAGATAAAAGGGAAAATCGACGCCTTTATCAGGATCAATAGGGATAGATGGCTGAATCAAAGCATTTTAAGGACATATAACTTATTTATAGCCTAAACCAACATTGCTGGCTTGCAACTGTTAATAGCCTAGCAGTCATGTCATGGCTATGCTTGCTAAGTACCCAGTTGACTCATCTCTATAAAAATCTTCCCGAACCCTATCCTTCTTAGTCAAGATATTCATCAAAGATGAAAAGTAAACAATTTGAAACCTAGTCAAGATTAGGCTAAAATTATTGTGTTATACTTATTAACATGGGAGAAGTATAAAGAACATTAAACTCTGATATCATATGTAAGCTCCAAAATTAATCTCGAAAACTATGCATTAGGGCTAGAGGTATAAATAGGCTACATAAATCTCTCAAACCTGAAATTTACATTAATACTTTAATAATAATAATAATACCTCAGTCTCACAATATTTGTCGCTTTAAACAAATTTTTTTTTTTTGTCAAAACATCTATCATGTGAGATGTTCTAGTGAGTATTAATTTGCTTTTTTTTTTTTCATATTTATCCTCATTAATTATCTCTTAAATTTTCTAAATTCTTTCCCTTTTCATTCATTATCCCTCTTTTAAGGCATGAAAGGGAAAACGGTATTTGTGAAAAATTATTGTTAAATTTATTTAAAACTAAGGTCATTAATTAGGATTATTGATTTTGGTGCATGAATCGATATTGTGAGATGGAGGTGATAATAATAATAGTAATAATAATGTATTATTTCCATTTCAGAATACTTGATGTTTTTAGGAAATTTCATATTTTATTTTATATGTCGTTTTTAAATTTTTAATATAATATTAATTTTTTTTTAAATTTTCAATATAACATTAATTCTATATTCTATTTTCAATATTATTCAATCAATTAGATTTAAGTTATAATTTTAGGAATAATAAAAATAAGCATAATTTAGTTATTATTTACTACATTTAATTCTAAATTTAAATTTAATTAATACTGTTTAATTCTAATGAAAATAATAAAAATGACATGAAATGAAATAAAGGGTGTAGTATTTATTACTTTGCCATATAATTTTTTTTATTATTTTTGTTTCAGTTTCCAGACATGACAAGGGAGCATGGGATGACAACTTGCCATTTATCTTAACAAATAATAATTGATATCAATAACATTGCAAAACAGAATGGGTTGCGAGTCTTAGGCTAATAAATAATGCATATGGTCAAAGTTGTGGTACTAGGGGCTGCTGCGAGGAAAGTCGGCCATGGATTAATTACTTGTCTTTCAATATCATATTAACTGCATTATTTCATTACTTTGTTAACTTAGAATAAAAATATTAAAACTATAGGTGGCAAATGTCGGATCATAAAAGTACGTTGTCTTTATTTAAATTCCATTTTTATCCTTCATTAGTTTCCCTCTCATTTTTGAATTTCCAAGGGCCCCACCATCCCTACAAAGCCGTTTAAAAGTTGTATAATTTTCTGATATTTCTAAAGCTTATGAAATTTATACTCAATAGAGCATAATGAAAATTGAAAAAATTAAATAAAATAACTTTAATAACGGTAGGAATTGTGTTTTGCCTTTTTCTTTGAATAAAATTGAAAATTTTGTAAACTATTCACAAACAGGCAAACAATTTTCTATAAATAGTTCCTAAAACCTATTATATAAATAAAGCATAGCATGAAGACAAGAATCCATGTTTAATTCTTCTCTACTGCAATGCATAAATATATATAACTCTCCCTAATTCCACACCCAATGGCTTTGCATTTCATATCGCCTGTTTCAGTTCCTATAGCATGCAAACGGGTCAATTCAGGTTTGTTTAACGTATCATGTTCAGCCACACTGTCCCAACCCGTTCACAGCCATAGGACTAGATGGTCTCTTGAAGGAACAACTGCCCTTGTCACCGGTGGAACTAAAGGAATCGGGTTAGTTCTGATTACAATTTATCACTTAAACCGAGTTTATATTAAATATAGTGCATGGTATTGTTATATTAAATGCATTAAGCCATTGTTTATGCTGAATAACGGCTTGTAAGGTTCTATTATCAATTAGCAATAAATTACATATTTATATTTTTCTGATAAGACAGTTTGTTCTATGAATATGAACATGAACCTGCTTTTTAGTTCCTATTTTCTACTCTAATTCTTCTCCCTAACAATTGTATTTGACAATTATTAGAAGTGCTATTGTGGAAGAATTAGCAGAATTTGGGGCAACTGTGCATACATGTTCAAGAAATGAAAGCCATCTTATGGATTGCATAGATGATTGGAAAGCTAAGGGTTATAAAGTGAGTGGTTCAGTTTGTGATGTATCTTGCAGAAAACAAAGAGAGAAGCTCCTAAATTCAGTTGATGTTTTGTTTGATGGAAAGCTTAACATTCTTGTAAGTTTCTCTTTATTTATTTGCTCAAAATTTCACTTTATTGCATATATCTTTGGGCTAGATCCTTCCAGTTTCTTACTATGCCTTTCTTTCCATTCTTAATTATCAGTTCAATTGAAGCTTTAGATCTTCTTGTTTTTTGTCCTTCATAGTTACCTTTGGGGATAAAGGTAATATTTGCTCTTAAATTTTTTTTTGAAATAGTGTTATTTTGCCATCGTGTCGTGCAGCAACCAATAATATAATACTACATATTGGTCTTAAAATGTCACATACTGTTTAGTTTAGGATAAAATATGTTCATTTCTATAAATTTATGGGCAAAAATTACCTATTTGAAAAAATATGGGAGCAAAAGTCCTCAATTTCAAATAATTCGATAAAAGGAAATACATGAATAAAAATGTTCTATTTCAAATACTTTAGAGAGAAAAAAAAAAATTGCTCGTTGCTGTATCAGAAAATCAATTTTTACAGTTAGTTTAAAATTGTAAACTAAAATTCAGTTTTTTTACATGAAAGTATATTAATAGATCAGTGCATAAATAGATACATTAAACACTTTCTGATAGTAGTAAGTGCAAAGTTGAATTTGACCAATAATTATCAATGGTCAAACTAGTAAAAGTTCAATTATTATATAAGACTAAGATTTTAGTTTCTGGTTGATTTATTATTATTTATTATTCAATCACGGATCAAGCTGGTTGGATTTGACATTGAAAGTTAAGTATGGAATTGTTTTGAAAATTAGATAAACAATGTGGGGTATAACCCAAGAACAACAACCTTAGAGGTGACAGCAGAGGATATGTCATCTACAATAAGGACAAATCTTGAATCGGCATATCACATCTGCCAACTTGCTCATCCATTTTTAAAAGCTTCAGGCCAAGCCAATATTGTCTTTATTTCTTCTGTTGCTGGAGTTGTATCAGTAAATACTGGATCCATTTATGCTCTAACCAAAGGTATTTTTCTTTTTCCCATAACAATTCTTATCTATATACGAAGGAGAAGGCCTATGGTCATTTTCTATAATTGATATTTTTCACTTTATGACCGTCAAATCAGTTAATAATACTGTATTGAATTCACTTTGACTATGAATTCAATATGTATTGGCCTGGCTAGTCTGTATTAATTTGTTTTAAGTGGTGTGGTGCAGGAGCATTGAACCAACTTACAAAGAATTTGGCATGCGAGTGGGCTAAGGACAATATAAGGACTAATTGTGTTGCTCCTTGGGCTATCAAAACTCCACTTACTGAAAAAGTAATTTCCTATTTTCAAGCTCATATAATCAATTTAAGCATGTTCATAGGCCGAACTTGCACAGAAAAAAAATTAAAAAGCTACATAAATTCAGCTAAAACTCGGCCAATATCAAATTTCTGTCAAAAATAAAAGAAAAGTTGCATTCCACATGAAACTATTTTATATGTTTCACACGTGGAAACTTTTATCTGATCTTAATTCATCTGGACAAATCAGGTTAATTATGTATGTGGTTATCGAATTTTTGAATTTATAATCAAATGGTCATAATAAAATAATTTATAACAAAAAAATCATTAAATTTTTATTTTATTTCAATTAAGGTAAAAATGACTGAAAAATTAATTTTTTTGTCAACGGATGGTCATGCAAGTATGCCATGTCATCAGTGATATTTTAAAATGTATTCAACCAGTATGTTATGTGGCCTACTTACATGAAGAAATTGACTAGTCAGCAAGATTTTTTTTGTCTTTTTGTACAGGTTGGTATGACATGTGTACTTGCTGATATGTAAGTTTTTTCATGTAGATGGGTCACATGATATGCTGATTGTGTGCATTATAAAATATCACTGATAATGTGGCATGATTGCGTAGCCGACCAGTAAAGAAAAATTAAATTTTCAGTCATTTTTACCTTAATTGAAATAAAATAAAATTTTGATGATTTTTGTGTTACAAATTATTTTAGTATAACCATTTAATTATAATTTTCAAAATTCGATGACCACAGATGTAATTAATCCGAAAAAAAATCATTTGTAGTTAGAAAAGAAAAATTCAACGGTGACGAACCTGATATATTTCATTAAATAATGTTTGTAATTAATTGCAGGTTCTTGGTGATGAACATTTTCTGAATGCGGTTTTGGCTCAAACACCCTTGAGCCGTGCTGGAGAGGCAAGGGATGTATCATCCCTCGTAGCATTTCTTTGTTTGCCCGCAGCCTCCTACATTACTGGACAGATCGTTTGTGTTGATGGGGGCAAGACAGCTAATGGCTTTGTCTTTTAATCGATTGTTTTCTTTTCTAAAAGAAAAAAATTATTGGCCACAAAAGATAATTAACTTAACTTTGGGCGAGATTAAAAATTGATACTTGAATTTCAATTACTCAAAATTTCCTTTTTCACTATAAATATTTCGGATAGGATTTGATGTGCCAATGTATCTATTGTGTACAATTTTGAACTGTTAAATCAACAGTTGAAAATCATGTAAGTGCAATCGCATTCTACGCGTATTCATTGCTAATCAGCAACAGATTTGTGATGTATGGCGTATTGAATGATACGATACACTTAGTTTATGTTTGGTTTGAAAGAATGTAATATAATTGAAGGACTTTTTAAATTTTAGTGTAATTTTGAAAAAAAAATTAAAAAAATGATGTTACAGTAAACAAATTTGAAATTTTAGAGTATTAAAAATCGGCACAAATACGTGTCGGTTTTCGTCAAAGTGAAATCAAACAGTTTGATCGGCTGGTGTGTTAGAAACTGACACTTCATATGCCGGTTTATGATAGAAAGCAGCACTCAATAGTGTCGATTTTTGGCAAAATTTATTTATTTTTTTAATTAGAAGGCTACAACAGCTCCAGGTGGAGCTGAGCAATTTGAATTGCATAGGCTGCAGCTCTTCATATGGAACTGTAAATTATTTAAATTTATTTTTTTTTAATTAGTCTTCTTATTATTCTTACTTTATTTTCTTACCTTGAACATTTTATTCCTCTAGCTTAATTTTCTTTTCTTTATTATACTATCTTTTGGTTTTATTTGAAAGTTTTTTTAAATAAAAAATTAAAATAAAAACAGAAGTTAAACAATAAAAATATTTGTTATGTGATCATGGTAATTTTGCTAGTAAAGAATAATGATTATAAAAAATACTAACAATTTGCTGACAATCTCCACAATTTCAAGATTAGTTCAGTTTTATTATTATTATTATTATTATTATTATTATTATTATTATTATTATTATTATTATTATTATACATACTCGAAGAAAATGAGGATAATATGTACAATGGTAACAAATTTAGAAATATAAACCTTGTAGATAGGGTTTAAAAAACCCAAGAGCTGCATTTCAAAAAAAAAAAACTCCACAATTTTTTAATATATTTTTAAACCCTATCTACAGGGTTTATGCTTTTGTAAATTTTTAATATGCTTTTGTAAATTTCAATTATCAAAATGAAATTGCATCTCATTTATTTCTCAAACGGTTCTATTATACTTTTGTAAATTTTTAATATATTTTTAGATATAAAAGAAAATAGCAACAAAAGTTCGTGCTAATCACATAACAAATATATTTATTGTTTAACTTCTGTTTTTATTTTAATTTTTTATTTAAAAAAACTTTTGAGAAATAAAGAGAGAGGAATAAAATGTTGAAGGTAAAAAAATAAAGGAAGAATGATAAGAAGATTAATTAAAAAAAATAAATTTAAATAATTTAAGCTGCAGCTCCACGTGAAGAGCTGCAGTCTATGCAATTCAAATTGTGAATTGCATAGGCTTATACGTGGAGCTGCAGCCTTTTAATTAAAAAAATAATTAAATTTTGCCAAAAATCGGTACTGTTAAGTGTCGATTTCTGTCAGTTTTCTGTTAGAAATCAGCCCACAGAGGTGTTGATTTCTGACACGCCATCCGGTCAAACCGGCTGGTCCTACTTTGATTAAAACTGGCACGTACTTATGCCGGTTTTTAACACCCTAAAATCCCAAATTTGTTTACTGTAACACAATTTTTCTAATTTTTTTTTTTCAAAATTATACCAAAACTAAAAAAAGCCTGTAATTGAAAGTATAATTAACCGCTTGTTTGTTAATCTAAAATTTTTATATTGTAATGTAATGCTAAATTTAGTAATTTTCAATACATTTACTAATGTATTTTTTAATCCTTAAAATTTGATTGTATTTATTATTATAATGCTTTCCGTTATACGTCTTATTTTCTAACTCTTATCTTATTGTTCTTTCTCTTGCCTCTATTGCCGCCACCGCTATTGTAATAACCTAAAACTCGGTAAATTATGAATAATGTTTTTCCAGGTATGAATAATGTCACCTAAGATGAATAGTACCACTTGAGAGTGAATTTTTTTTTTATATGACAATTGGAAAATACTATTCACGACAAGTCTAGGAATAAAATTTCAGGTGAAATTGAGATCAAATAAGTTTTTAAAAGTCAAAAATAAAAATAAGTTACAATTCTGTTTAAAAAATATAGGTTTGACCAAACTTTGATCGCACCTAAAAATAGTGCTAGTGACTTCTGAAAAATTATTTAATCACAGGAACTCACTCTAACTAATATGGAGGATTATTTGTAATGAAAAATTAATTTTATGGTAATATAGAAAAATGAGTTATAGGACCATTAAAAATATACCGAATCAAAAAACGGTGTCTGATTAATCCGAAAATATTCGTGTAGCCTAAAAAATATTTTTCTATAATTATGAATACATTTTTATGAGAAATTACATTTCAATACATGTATATAATCTAATCAAATATAAAAATGTATTAATATTTATATTACATTACTAATCCAATCAAATATAGTAATGTAATCATATAATTGTATTCCATTACATTACATTTTTTAATACATTACATTTCTCATTATATTATGTCACATTATATCATACCAAATATACCTTAGATGTTTGAATGTCCTTGTAATAATAAACTATCTATACATGATAAGTAGTTAATTTTCAAAATAGACTATTGACTTTTTGTTTTTTTTGTGTTTGGGTCTGGCACCTCTGATCTTCATGTTTGGATCTTGAACTCTGTTCTTTTAGCATATTTATTTTAATACATCCTTTTTCTTTCAAAAAAAAAAAAAAACCTTAAAAAATGATTTAGAAACAAATTAGTCACTATAAAAATGTTTTAGCATTATTTTTGGTCTTTCCATTATTTCTTTTTTATAACCTTCTCATAGTGATGATGAACTTATGTCTTGTACATATATTTATTTTCTTTTATCAAATTCTTTTGCGATGTTATATGGTTTTAGATAAACAATGTGGGAACAAATATCCCTAAACCAACTACAGAATATACTGCTGAAGATTATTCATTTCTGATGAATACAAATCTGGAATCAGCCTATCACTTGTCACAGCTTTCACATCCTCTACTTAAAAATTCAGGAGCAGCAACCGTCATTTTCGTATCCTCCGTCGCTGGAGTAGTTTCCGTAACAATCGGATCAATATATGCAGCAACTAAAGGTGATATTAAATTTCATACAATGTACCCAATTAAATTCAATCACTAGTTGACTATTGTGTAATAATTTTGGCTCAATGAGACTGCAAAATTGAATCGAAATTGGAAATTAGATTGAGAGAAATTTGATCTATTTAGTTTGGTCTGCTTGGTATTATGTCTAATTGGTATGATTTTTTAGCAGAGAGATTGGTCTAATAATTTCGGTTCAATTTGTACTTGAAAAAATAAATATAATCTAACCGATCAAACTTTTGATATATATATATATATATATATATATATATATATATATATATATATATATATATATATATATATATATATATATATATATATATCTCAAACTGAAAAATAAATAGCTGACCGAATCAATTTTAATAGTTTAGTCATTCAGTTCTATCGGTTTCTCTTACATGTTTAGTCGGTTTGATTTTGTTTGCTATCAATTTTGGATTCTTCAATTCGGTTGATTTACATACTAAACTAATTGAATCCATGGTCCTTATATATTCTAATTATAGTTATAAATTTGATACGAGGAATCGAATTTGAAACGTTTTGTATTATTTATCGAGTGTAAGCTATCGTGTCAAATAAAGGTGGTTTGTAGATTGTGTAATTTTGATGGTGATTTGTTTTTGTGGATCTGTTTTTGTAGGGGCAATGGTTCAGCTAACAAAGAGCTTAGCATGTGAATGGGCAAAAGACAACATAAGGATTAATTGTGTTGCACCTTGGGTTATCAAAACTCCACTGGGAGAATATGTAATATAATTATACTAATTATATATATTGACATTAGTGATCTTTCTTTTTTTTTTTTTTTTTTTTTTGACTAGAAATTTATGTTCTTCTTACAGCTTCTTAGCTTTGAGAAATTCTCAAAGGATGTAAAAACTAGAACACCGATGGGACGGCCTGGAGAACCAGAGGAGGTGTCTGCATTGGTAGCGTTTTTATGTATGCCGCTGCTTCTTACATCACAGGCCAAACTATTTGTGTTGATGGAGGTTTCACTATTAATGGATTCTCTTTTTTCTGAATAGTTATTAAAGTATTATTATTTAGAATTAAATAAGTTGCAAGATATTTGTTGACTCTTATGAACGAAAATCATAAATTACGTAGTTAATTTTTAGCTATGTTATTTCTTATTACAATATGTTTTATTTTTGGAATCAATATTTTTAACTACAATAAGTTTCATGTCTATAGATATATCGTGTTGTAGCTAGTGTGAATAAGAGTATTATTGTATTGCTCTTTGTATAAATTTGTATGATTTGCAAGCTAAAAACAATTCTACCAACATTATAGTATTAATCAAACTGATAAGGATTATGTTTAATGACTAAAGTGGAAGCACTTCCTTGATTAGTGAGTCAATTTCCTAGCTTGATAACCTTCTTATGAAAATAACCTGCTAAGGGGGCATATGATCCGATATGCACTAGATGTATCGTACACAGTGTACAGACTATTAGATGAAAAATAAAAACAATTTTTTTTTTTTTCTTATCTAACGATATGTATTGATTGAGCATAGTCCTTTTACAAGTGCACCGGAAACTCTTATATATAATAACCGCATACTTTTAATTGCCCTCTTCAAACAAGAAAAGAATTACTTAGAATGCAACTTTTTTAATTTTTTTAATTTTTTTATTATTCTCCATTCTCTTTTTCATGTTTCAAAAATATAACTTTTAAAATTTTTAAATTTAAAAAATATAATAACTTTTAGTAAGTTTTTGATTTCAATATATATATATATATATATATATATATTAATGATGATTGTCTGGATGTTCTGATCACTTTAAAAAAGACAGCACCGGTAAGCTTTCGACACGTTGGCCACGTTATGTAAGAGAGGAATCTCAATAAAATAACCTTAGACAGCTTAACTAATGGAGCTGATTAGAGGGTTTATATAGCGTATCGTGTTATTATATTAAATGAATTAAGTCATTATTAATGATAAATAGCGACTTGTAAGGGTCTATTATCAGTTAAAAATAAATTGCATATTTATATTTTTTCCGGATAAGACAGTTTGTTCTATGAATATGAACATGAACCTTCATTTTAGTATCCGAATGGTGGTTGGTTTCACCACTGGGCTAAACGTGTCATGAAAATCAATGCCTAGTCATTGATGAAATATTTTGGTAACTGATGACCGAGCGAATTTTCCGGGCAAGCTGGGAAGGATGTTCCGAGCTTATTCTGAGCTACGTCCGGGCAATCACCTGAAAATAAGATTCCGGCGGGTTTCCGACAAGGGAGACTCCGACGGTCAAGTCAGTAAATTTGGAAAATCAAGTATGATAAAGAGAGAGAGTTTCTGAAATCTGAAAAAAGAGAGGAGATGTACCTTATGAGGTGTTGTGCTTCTTTTATAAGTCCATTACTCATGATGACCATTTGGGGCCCGGTTACTTTAATTGATGGGCAATGAGTGTGAACAACGGTTACCTTAACAGCTAGTTCACTGTATAACGGGTATGGCAGCTGTTTTGTCGAACCGATCTATCTTTGGAGTTACCGAGCTCTACGATGGACCGGGCTCAGTATTTAGGCGACTATGAGAGCTTTCCGAGTTATATGACAGAGTACCCGTAGTCAGGTGAACCGAGTACATTACCGAGTTAGATGCTTTGTTCTTGTATCATCGAACTTAGGCCGGGCACTATCCGGAGGCATATTCCGAGGCATAATCCGAGCCATGAGTATCATAAGTCCCCCCCCATGCACATGATATTTATGTCATGTAGGCGGGAAGGTTTGGAGTTTTTTGGGGGGAAAAATTCAATTGTCTGAGCGGGACGTGAGCTGTCGAGCGTGATTGACGCTTCGATTCTCGTGAGGGGACGTTTCCGGTTCCCTATGCCATTATTGTGTCTCTTCGGTGTTCGTGACCGCCAAAAGGGGTAGCCTATGGGAGTGTGCCAAGTGTCGTGCTCTTATTGGGCGCTCGGTTTTGCCCTGGCTTATAAATAGGTTGGATGTTTTGGTATTTCGGCTGCTTTGCACTCTTGAACCTCTCGATTCTCTCTATCTTTCTTCTTCTTGTTCTTGGTGTTCTTCCCTTTCCGGCCTTCTTTCCGGTGACCGTGCGTCGTGTTAGCGTCTTCAGATCTTCTCTTCCAAGTGATCCTGCCGATTTCAGGTTAGTCTACTTTCTTTTCATCATGAGTTTCTCGGAGGACTCTATTGAGAGGATGGTGGAGGAGGGTCTCGCCGCTCAAAGCTCGGGCAATGATTCGCCACCTTCTACTAGCTCTCACCCAGAAGGGCCTTCTGTCCGAGTGGTCGATCAACCGAGCTCGCGATCAGGGAAAGCCACAAGAGATATCACTCGAGTGGGAAGTATACGTTCAAGTATACTTCCGATCGAGTTGGAAATGCTGAGATCCAAGTACGATATACCTTCCGAGTATGCAATGGAAGTTCCGGGTTTATCTACTCGGGCCAATGCTCGATATCCTGGAAAAAGGAAGATTATCGTTTACGAGGCCGACTTTGAAGCCGGGGTGAATCTTCCCTTAACAGCTTTTGAGGTCGACTTTCTGAACTATTACGATATGACACTCGGGCAAGTTCATCCGAATGCTTGGCGAACACTTTCAGCCTTGCAAATATGGTCATACGAACATGATATCAATTTGAGCATCCGCCTCTTCCGAGCTACCCACAAAGTAGGCCTTCGGATTCATGGAGAGGACCATAATTATATCCAGGCTCGGCCTGGATATAGTCTTTTCATGGGGAATCCCGAGTCATTGAAGAAATGGAAGGATCGCTTCTTCATACTGAAGAGCGAGACGGATTTCCCTTTCCGGACTCAATGGGGTCGGTATGTCAACAGGAATGACAACCCCATGATTCTGAGTGAAGAGGAGGAGAACATATTGGCTCGGTGGAAGGTGCTAGCAGCCGAGAAGATTGACATCAATGTTCAACTTCAATGCGGCGTCCCTCCTCCACCTCCAAAACCGAAGCGAAAAAGAAGAGGTAGATATATTCATTTCTATTTTCCGAGCTCTGATATGTGTCTTATTGTTTCGTTTTTTGTAGTGATGAAGAGGTCCGGAATGCCTTCGGTTGCCGAGGTCATCAAGGCAAAGAAGCAAAAAGCCCTTGCTGGGACTTCCACCTCTGCCGCTGCTCCGACGGTTTCACCCAATCCTGAGCCTAATGTGACTGAGGGTCAGGGCCTGGGTGAAACAAGCCCTGTCTTGATCGTGGACCATATTGATTCCGAGCCTGCTTCCATCGAGACTCCTATTTCACAGCCAACTGAAGGCCAATCTGCCCCCCAGGAAGGGGCTGCTCCATCTTCTGATCCTCGCGTTGTGGCAGAGGATGCGAAGGCATTTTCCGAGGAGGTAGTGAGATTTTGGCAAAGCCGAGGGGATTATTGGTCGAAGAATAGGACCGAGTTCACTACGTTCGCACATCGAGTGGCTTGCGTCCCTTCTGAGACCGCCCCCTTGTTGAAGGTCGGGGCTGAGCAGTTGACCGAAATAATGAAAAGGCACGAGATAGAGGTAATCTGCTATACTCCGAGTCTTTCGTTTGATGATAACAGTTGATTAAAAATCTAAGTGTTTGTGCAGGGGGCCATGATAGCCGGGGCTGCCATTGCCAAGATGAACAAACTTATAAAAAGCAAAAAGAAGGAAGAGGCAGAGAGGGATCGGCTTCGTGATGAGCTCGGTGAAGCCTTGTCCAAGATAGAAACTGTAAATAAGCGAGCTTCAGAGGCCGAAGAAGAAATGCAAGCCCGGGCAGCTGAAGTGCTAGTAGAAACGGAGAGGGCTTCCAAGGCCGAAGCGGATCTGAAGAAGGCTCAGACCGAGCAGGAGGCACTCATGAAAGAGAATGCAGAGCTGAAGCAGAGTGTGGCAGTCTTAGAATATAAGATGGTCGATATGGCTGCCGATAAATGTATGTCGTTCGGCGGTAAACTGATTCAGTCAGTTAAAGACCGATATCCGGACATGGATTGGTCTTGGCTCGAAGACGTTTACCCCGACGATTAGTTAGGTTTCAGCTTGTACATTTCCTTTGAATCAATAAAAATTTATTTTGTTCGGCAAAATCGAATGTGTTCAATGTTTGAATTTCTTTTGTTCGGTAGATCGAGTATAATAGATATTTGAATATCTTTTGTTCGGTAGATCGAGTATAATAGATATTTGAATATCTTTTGTTCGGTAGATCGAGTATAATAAAACTTGGAAGATGAAACTCAAATGCCTTGAATGAATTTTGATAAATATGTAGACAAACAGCTCGGTAAAATATGACCACCTCACTGAAAATATTTTTTCAAATGAGAGACGTTCCATGAGTGGGGGAGCACTTTTCCCGAGAGGTCTTTGAGCCTGTAAGCCGATCCTTGGACTTGATGAATTTCATAAGGGCCTTCCCAATTTGGACCGAGCTTCCCCACTCCACCCATATTCTGTGTAGCAACGATTTTTCTAAGGACCAATTGACCGATCTGAAAAGACCGATGATTAATATGCCTGTCATGATATACAGCCATTCTTTGTTTGTAAATAGCCGTTTGGACGAGCGCTGACTCCCTGACTTCTTCTAACCGATCCACATGGTATGATAAGGCTTCGTCGTTTGCTTGCTGTTTGTATGAGCTTACCCGAGCACTTGGGACCCCGATTTCGCAAGGAATCACCGCTTCGGATCCATATGTTAGTGAGAAGGGCGTGTGCCCGGTTGCTGTTTTGACTGATGTCCGGTATGCCCATAGGACGTGTGGGAGTTCGTCTACCCACAAACCTTTGGCTTTATCCAGTCGCTTCTTTAGGCCTGCTAGAATAGTTCAGTTTGTGACCTCCGTCATTCCGTTGGACTGTGGATGATAGACCGAGGTGAAGCAGAGTTGAATTTTTAGCTCGGCGCAGAAGTTTTTGAAGGCTGAGCAATCGAATTGCTTGCCATTGTCTGAGATAATTGTGTGAGGAATCCCAAACCGAGTTATGATATCCTTCCGAACGAACTTGATGATGTTTGCTGGCGTGATTGTTGCTAGAGGCTCGGCTTCTACCCACTTCGTGAAGTGATCGACTGCCACCACCAAGAATTTCCTCTGGCCTGTAGCCATGGGAAAAGGACCGAGGATGTCGATTCCCCATTGGGCGAATGGCCATGGGCTGTATATCGGTATTTGGCGAGTCGCTTTGCTGTGCAGAATGTTGCCGTATTTTTGACATTTATCACATTTCTGAACGAGTTCCTGGGCATCTTTCTCCATTGTTGGCCAATAGTAGCCCTGTATGAGGGCTTTCCGAGCTATAGCTTGCCCGCCTTCATGAGCTCCACAAATACCTTCATGTATTTCTTTGAGTACATAGTCCCCATCTTCCGAGCTTAAGCACAAAGTCCATGGGTGTGAGAATGAGCGTCTGTACAATTTTCCATCGAGAATGGCGTATATCGCTGATCTCCGGACTATCTTCCGGGCTTCAAGCTGATTGGGTGGGAGAGCTCCAGTGTCCAGAAACTGATAGATCGGTAATCGCCATCCGTCCATTATTTCGTTAAGCTGAACTTGATACGTCTCATAGGATGGCGTTTTGATGATGCAAAATATGACCTCCAGTGGGGGGTTTTGAGAGTTATCCGATGCCCTTTTTGCTAGGGCGTCTGCTTCTTTATTGTCATTCCTCGGGATCTGCTCGATAGACCATGTGCACCCGGAATTCTTCAATTGGGAGAGTAGGAGAATGGCGAACTCCTTATACCGAATCATATTGTCTTCCTTGGCTTCGAATCTACCGAGTACTTGATTTACCATTAGCTGTGAGTCAGAAAAAATGGCAAGTGAGTCCGGTTTGACTTCCATCGCCAATTGTAGTCCGAAGCAAATAGCCTCATATTCGGCTATGTTGTTAGAAGCTGGAAAAGCAAGTTGGGCCATGCCTTTGATGATGATCCGTCCCGGACCTATCAGCATTATTCCGACACCTGCTCCTTCGGCTGTAGAGGCGCCATCTGTGTATAACTTCCAAGACCGGGTATCCGGCTCGGGCGGTGAGGTATGCAATTCAACTACAAAGTCTGCTAATACCTGCGCTTTCATAGATGGTCGAGCTTCATATCGGACATCTAGCTCGCCTAGCTTGGTGGACCATTCAGTGAGCCGACCTGATGCTTCTGGGCGTTGCAGTACTTTCCTCAAGTTTGTGTTAGTCCGGACTATTACAGTATGTGCCTGGAAGTAGGGTCGAAGTTTGACTGTCGTAGTGATCAAGGAGAACGCCAGTTGTTCCAGGATGGGATAGTTGAGCTCGGCTCCTTTCAGTACCTTGCTGACATAGTAGATGGGGTATTGCTGGTTACCTTCCTCTCGAATGAGCACAGATCCAACAGCTCCCGGTGTGACAGCTAAGTAGAGGTATAAAATATCCCCGGTTAGTGGTCTGCTCAATAGTGGGGGCGAGCTAAGAAAGGACTTAAGATCTTCAAAGGCTTGCTGGCACTCCTCGGTCCATTCGAGGTTCTTGAGATTCTTAAGCGCTCCGTAGAAGGGAAGACAACGTTTGGCCGAGCAAGAAATGAACCGACCCAAGGCGGTTATCTTGCCATTGAGAATCTGAACTTCCTTCATCGTCTTTGGCGGGTGCATGTCGAGTATAGCTCGGATTTTCACAGGGTTTGCTTCTATACCTCTCTTCGAAATCATGAAACCCAAAAACTTTCCGGACTTGACACCGAAGGCACATTTTTCTGGATTAAGCTTTAAGCCACACTGTCTAAGAACTTGAAAAGTTTCCCGGAGTTCGGTGGGAAGAAGTTCTGAAGACCGGGCCTTGACAATCATGTCGTCTACGTAGACCTCCATGTTCCGACCTATTTGTTCGGCAAACAATTTGTTCATTAACCGCTGGTAGGTTGCGCCGGCGTTCTTCAGCCCGAACGGCATCCTTTGGTAGCAATATGTGGCCTGGTGAGTGACGAAGGCCGTTTTCTCTTCATCTTTCGGATTCATTGGGATCTGGTGGTACCCGGATGATGCATCTAAGAATGCATATTCTTCGAACCCAGCAGTAGAGTCTACGAGTAGATCAATGCTTGGCAAAGGATAGCTATCTTTCGGGCATGCTTTGTTGAGGTCGGTAAAGTCTACACGCATACGCCATTTTCCGTTGGACTTTTTTACTAGGACTACATTCGACAACCAGTCCGGATACAAGACTTCTCGGATAAATCCGTTCTGTAGGAGGACCTCGGTTTCATGCGACATGGCTATCTGTCGTTCTGGTGCATGATTTCTCCTCTTCTGTTTGATCGGTCTAGTGCCCGGCGAGACATTAAGGGAGTGGCATATAATTGACGGTGAAATTCCTTTGATGTCTGAGGGCGTCCAAGCGAACACATCAGAAAACTCTTTCAGGACTTCGATAAGCTGCGCTTTATCTCTTTTAATTGCTCCCACTTTTACTCTTTTGTCCGGGCTTAACTGAATGTCAACAAGCGAGTCCCCTGGCTCGGCCCTTGTTTCAACAGGGATGTCGAGGGAGTCTAGTGGAAGGGCCTGATTGGCCTCTTTTAGCATGGTCAGGTATGTTTCCCGAGCAGCTTTTTGACTTCCCCTTAGAATGGCCTCGCCCCTGGAGGTCGGGATTTTGAGCATTAAGTGGCGCACTGAGATATAGGCATCGATTCCTACGAGCAGTGGTCTTCCAAATATGACATTGTAAGCCAGAGGTATATCTACAACCATAAAGCGGCTGGTGTAGGCCTGAGTTATCTCGCCATCTCCTAATTCCATGGATAGGACAACTGAGCCCTCCACTTTCACTGGTTGTCCGGATATCCCGATTAGCGGGGTAGCAACGGGTTCAAGGACTTTGCTCGGCATTTTAAGGGCCTTGAATGCTTGCAATGTGATGAGATTGACCGCACTCCCAGTGTCCACCAGAATGCGTTGGACAAGATAATCTTCCATCAATGCCTCAACAACCAGGGAATCTGTGTGCGGTTGTTTAATGTGATCGCCATCCGATTTGTAGAACTTTACTTCGTGGCTGGCTTTGGAGGAATTGGTCTGTACGGGAAAAACTTCTTTTGCTTTCCTCTTTCGCGAGTCTCCCATGGCATCATAATGTTTTCCCCCAGCGATAACATAAATTATTCCTGCTGGGGCTTTCTTATTGGAAGCGGGCTGAGCTTCTCGTTGTCTGGGAGATCGGGATCTTTCTCTTGCTCGGTCCTCTTTGACATACTGGGGGAGCTTCCCTTGCCGAACTAAGAACTCGATCTCCCTTTTTAGCTGATGGCAATCGTTTGTCTCGTGACCCTTATCCCGATGGTATGCACAGTAGAGGCTTTGATCTCGGCTCGGATCTTCTTTCATCTGTCTGGGCCAGTTCACCTTGTCGGATTCCTTTAACCATTTTAGGATTTGCGCTCTGGAAGAGTTCAAGGGTGTCCACTTCTCTTCTCTTCGTTCGGCAGTTCGAGAGACCATATAAGTTTTGTGCGAGTTTCCGGAACTTCTGCTCGGGCCGTCACCTCGCCCTGTGCCCCTGTCTGATGTCCGGAAAGAGTCCCGACGCGGTTCGTCATATATGAAACTATTTCGGAGTCGTCTGGCCTCGTCCATCCTTATGTATTTATGAGCTCGGGACATGAGCTCGGTGAAATCACAGGGCGGTTTTTTGCTGAGTGAATCACTGAAGTCCTGGCAGCGAGTATTGCGGATGAGGGCGTTGTTGGCTACTTCCAGGTTCAAATCTTGGATGTCCATTGCCACCATGTTGAATCTTTCCACATATGCTCGTAGTGTTTCTCCTCTGTCCTGTCTCACCGAGTTCAAGTCCGCCGAAACTTTCGTTGGTCGGATGGCGGCCACGAATTTGGCGATGAACATGTCACTGAATTGAGTGAAATTCGAGATAGAGTGCTCGGGCAAGTTCCGAAACCAAATCTGGGCGGACTCTGTAAGAGTCTGTGGGAAAATTTTGCATAGGGTACTATCATCGGTTGTGAAGACGAGCATAGTGTGATGAAACTGATCTAGGTGAGCTCGGGGATCCGTGCTACCATTGTATTTAAGCAGACTGGGTAGGCGAATATTTGGGAAAGGAGTTTCCAAAATTGTTCTGCAGAGGGGCGAGCGGAAGTTACTGTGGTATTGGAGGGTGTTTCGGTTCTGGTATCTTTGCATTCGCTCTTCAAAGAGCTTTTCGAATTGCTCGGTTGCGAGAGTTATTGTGGATCCGGGAGTTATCGCTGGTAAAGGAGCCGGGGTATTTTGAGTGACTTGTGGAGCAGGGGGAGTGTAATGCCCTGGGGGCGAGGTATGAATTGGCGGTGCCTGGGCTGCTACTGCAGCCAGAGTGGCGAGGAGGGCCTGAGCAGTTTGGGGAGTCAAGCTTGGAATATTGGAAAAATGAGAAGTTTGGGGAGGTTGTATTGGTTGCCCGAATAGTTGGAAAGGGATTTGTTGGGAGAGTGGGGGAGGAGTTTGAGATGGGCTTGGAGGTGCCGCGGTAGTGTTCAGGTCAGGAAAAAGATCCATGAGAATGCTATGATCCACACTCACCGCACCAAATGATGACCGAGCGAATTTTCCGGGCAAGCTGGGAAGGATGTTCCGAGCTTATTCTGAGCTACGTCCGGGCAATCACCTGAAAATAAGATTCCGGCGGGTTTCCGACAAGGGAGACTCCGACGGTCAAGTCAGTAAATTTGGAAAATCAAGTATGATAAAGAGAGAGAGTTTCTGAAATCTGAAAAAAGAGAGGAGATGTACCTTATGAGGTGTTGTGCTTCTTTTATAAGTCCATTACTCATGATGACCATTTGGGGCCCGGTTACTTTAATTGATGGGCAATGAGTGTGAACAACGGTTACCTTAACGGCTAGTTCACTGTATAACGGGTATGACAGCTGTTTTGTCGAACCGATCTATCTTTGGAGTTACCGAGCTCTACGATGGACCGGGCTCAGTATTTAGGCGACTATGAGAGCTTTCCGAGTTATATGACAGAGTACCTGTAGTCAGGTGAACCGAGTACATTACCGAGTTAGATGCTTTGTTCTTGTATCATCGAACTTAGGCCGGGCACTATCCGGAGGCATATTCCGAGGCATAATCCGAGCCATGAGTATCAGTAACCAACCGAATTTTATACCTGTCAATGAAACCACTATATTTTCTTTTAATTCTAAAAATCTATTTACAGCCAACTAAATTGTATTCAGAAGATGGGGGTATAAGTTCCCAAATTCCATTTTGAAACAATGCATCAAACACAGCAGACATGGCATTTCTCCAATCAAAATCTTTTAGTGCTTGGTGGACAGTTAACGGTTTTATTTCTTTCGAATCAGATAATTGGGTAAGAAGATTCATTTTTCTGATTGGTTTGCTAATGATGTTTCTTGCTCTTGTCACCATGGTATGGGTTGATGTGTTTGGAGAATTAGTTTGTATAGTGGTGGATGTATTTGTGGAGGTAGGAGGAATACAGGGGTTCTGTTGAAATGCTTCCTCTTCAGATGTAGTGTCAAGTGGCAGTGATGGTGTAGGTAGCATTATTTGGACGGGAGAAGGAATCCACGTGTCATTGGTATTTGAGTTGGGGTGAGACTCTGTGACTTTAAGTATTGAAATGGGTAGACAGACTCAACAAACCTAACATGTCTAGAGACATAAAGCTTATGGGTTTGTGAATCAAGACCGATATATGCACTTTGTGTTGTAGAATAACTAAGGAAAACACAAGGCCTAAAGTTGGACTCTATTTTGTGTGACGTATATGGTTGAAGCCATGGGTAGTATAAGCATCCAAAAATTTTGAGTTTTGAAAAATTGGAACTTAAATCAAAAATCTTTTCATATGGTGAATGATTATGAGAGAGCAGAATACGGGGAAAGTAAAGAAAAAAAATGAAGATGGAGAGCTTAATTAATGCTCTGATACCATGACAGAGATAAATAATTGAAAATAGTAATATGTAGGGGTGAGCAAAAAAACCGATGGACTTGGTTAACCGGAAAAAAAATCCGAAACCGAACCGATGGACTGGTTAACCGATTGTAATGGACTGGTTAATGGTTAGTGTTTTGAAAAAACCGATATTAATGGACTGGTTAATGGTTTTTGACTCTTGTAACTGGTTAACCGAACCGAAACCGAATTTTTAGTTAATTTATTAATTTTTAATAATTTTTAACAATTTATATAATAATTTATCCTAATTAAAGGTGTGATATACTTTTTTTTCATTATACTAATTATTTTAAAGTTTTTAAGTTTTTTTAATGGGCTATTAATAAGTATAATAATTTATCTAATTAAAAGTAATTATGGACCGGTTAATATATTTACTTATTAAATATTAATTTTCAAAAATAAATTTGCTTATATTCACAAAAAAATTTTATTTTAACAACAATAATGTTATATTATAGTGAAAAAAATTTAATTTTTAAGTACCTTGAACATTTTAATTTTATTTATGAATATATTTATAATTATAGTGGTTAACCGAAAAATATTGGGTAACCGAACCGAAAATCCGAAACCGATGTACTGGTTAACCGATGGTAATGGACTGGTTAATGGACTGGAATTTCAAAAAACCGACATTAATGGACTGGTTAATGGACTGGGGCTAATGGACCGGTTAACCGACCATGCTCACCCCTAGTAATATGAATTTCATTAAGCTGTGTACATGGTTTAATACAAAGTGAAGTCAACTATATGTCCTACTCTAATGGACTGTTACAACAAAATAAAATACAAAAGTGTTTGAATGAAATTGTTCCTATAATCAACTACAAGAAATTGTAGTTTTCGCGACGGAAAGGACATTCCATTGCTAATTAGTGACGAAAATATTTTTCCGTCGCAAATTAAAATTCTGTCGCTAAAAATAGCGGGAATAATTTTTCTCTAATTTTAACGACGGATTTCAATTTTCGTCGCTAAATTTAGCGACGAAATTTGAAATTCCGTCCCTAAAATTATAAAAAAATAATATCTTTTATTAGCGACGGAAATTGAAATCCGTCGCTAAATTTCAATTTCCGTCGCTAAAATTAATTAAAAAAAATAATATCTTTTATTGACGACGGAATTTCAATTTTCGTCGCTAAAATTATTAAAAAAAATAATATCTTTTATTAGCGACGGAAATTGAAATTTCGTCGCTAATTAGCGACGGAATTTCAATTTTCGTAGCTAAAATATATTCCGTTGCTAAAATTTCCCTATTAATTCTATCTTTTCTCTCTCCTTCCCCTCTCTCCTCCCTCTCCCCTCCCTCCCGATCCCCCCTCCTCTGCGCCTCTACCCACCACCGCCCTCCTCCGGCGTGCCTCCACCGGCAGATCCGGCCTTCCCACCGACGTCCACCGCCGATCCGACCCGGACCACCCACCTCCGGTCTCCTCCTCTCCCTCCCCTCCCTCTCCTCCCTCTCCCCTCTCTCTTCTCCTCCCTCCTCTCTCTGCCCAACCTTCTTTCCCGCGGCTGTGCCGCCGTTGCCCTCCTTCCGGCCGCCATTCCGGATCCCCCTCCCCTCCCCTGCGCCGATCTCCCCTCCCCCTCCCCCTCCCCTCCGGCGCCGGTTTCCCCTTCCCCTCCCCCTTTTCCTTCCCTTCCTCCCCCGCTCCCCTCTCACGTTTTCCCTTCCCCCCCCCCCCCCCCCCCCTCGATCTCCCTCGCCGGCGAGCTGCGGTCGACGACGCGTGGATCTCCGCCTCCCCCTGCCGTTCCGTCGCCTGTGGTGCCTCCGGTAGCCTCCTGCTGTGGTGATCGGCGATTTGGGTAAGGTTACAGTTATTTCTTTTTTTTTCTTTATTTATTAATTATAAGTTTAATTATTATTATTATTATTAACATTATTAGTATAATTATTATTATTATTATTATTATTTAATGGATATGTTAATTATAATAATTATGAGTATTATTAAATATTTATCTTAATTATTATTGATAACCCAGCAAATATCATTTGCTCTAAAGCCCATCTAGTCGGCCCGTCCAACTGGCAAGGCCCAAAGCCCGTCAGCCAAAGGTATCAGACACGAGCTCCTAGGCAGCGCACATGCCCGATCGGCTGATGTGACCGCCAGTCCCATCAGCCGCCTGACACAAGGCAGCGCCCATGTCTACCACCTGCTCCTTGTCATGTCGCCGAATACCTACTCTGACAGCCAGTAATCACGCCACAGGCACTCGAGTGCCCTTCAACTATCTCATATAAATAGCCCCTCCAACGATGGCACCAGGTATTGAATTCACAGCATTATCTCTCTAAAAGCACATTCTCTCTCTAAGCTACTAACTTAAGCTTCGGAGTGCTCACGCCTGGTCCGACCGGGCTCTTCTTATTGCAGGGTTATCTCATCCGATCGGATCGACTCTCTCCTACAGATAAAGACTTTTTTGGATTTATCATTTGGTGCTTTCGTTGAGAGATGTCGAACTCAAGATCCAACGAGGATACAACCCCCATGGACCATGACCATGATGACAACACTCGTGCCATATCAGGCACCTCGAGAAGGAGGGAAGCGCCCACCAGGTCCCCCATGAGGACCAACCTCCTTCCCGAATTCGATAATGCCACTACAAGGCAACCAGAGGACACCCCCATTACTGTGAGGGATATGCGCGCTATTCTAAGCGATTTTACTAAAAGCATCGTCCAGACCCTGAAAAAGGGTAAGATGCCGGATGTTTCTGAAAGAGCCCAAGAGGATTTCCTCGCCGGCGAAGACTTCAGGAGAAACAGGAATAAAGGAATCATTATCAATGAGTCCCGCGCTCAGGGAACCAGGAAAAGTGCGATCAGGACCCCAGGAAAGAGTGACAAAGGGAAGCAGATAATGTCTGCAAGTAGGGCCTCTCCATACAGCAACAGGTCCGCCACCCCTTCCTTCAGGGACGACGTGTCCCACATGTGCACCCCGAACCACAGCCAAAGGAGAAATCGTAGGGACGAGTCCACCGCCACGACCCTGAGCAAACAAAACCCGTTGAATAAACGGGACCAATGGTTTATGCAGAAGCTCAAGCAGTTTGGCGTCCTCGCAGGCAGAAAAGACGGCTTTGAAGGCAATACTTGCGGGAATACTGCCTCCCCTTTCTGCAGAGAAATCACCGACGCTGAACTCCCCCCAGGTGGCGAGATGTGGTGATGGAAAGGTATACGGGCAAAACCGACCCTACCACACATCTGGCTGAATACTTAACCAAGGTACAGGTCTATACTTATGACGAAAGAATAGCCTGCAGGGTTTTCCCTACCACCTTGGGAGGGGATGCCTTGACGTGGTTCCATGAGCTGTCTCTGGGATCAATTACATCATTCAGACAGCTGAGGGAGCTGTTCACCACGAGGTTCATCGTGCAAACGCGCGCGCCTAAGACGGTGAACGACCTGTGCAACCTTTACCAAAGGACAGATGAAAGTCTTCGAGACTACATCGACAGGTTTCAGGCTACCATGTCTGAGGTGAGAAATGTCAATGTGGAGATGGCGACTACCGCCTTGCAAGGGGGCATCACTAACAGACCACTCTTCGAGTCACTAACAACAAGACCCCCATCCAGTTTTTCTGAGCTTATGGAAAGGGCCAGGCAACACATCCAGCTGGATGATGCCCTTAGGTCCAATAGGGTAGGGAGGACTAGCGTTCTGGACCGCCTGCAATACCCGGATAATTGCTCTAATCAAAGAGCCCCCTTTTCCGATCGGACAGCCAAAGGCCAAGATGGAGCCCAGAGTTCCAGAAATTCAGGCCAAGCTAGAGGATCGGGAAGAGACCGAAACCCGCGCTCAGACGATCAGGCAGAGAGGACGTACACCCCCCTCAATGCCACCCCGACGGCGGTGCTAATGTGGGTCAAAGAGAGGCACCGCAAAGTCAACTGGCCCAGGGACCTCTCTGCCAAAAGTCGAGGTGTGAGGGACCCAAGCAAATATTGCGATTTCCACAAAGACGTTGGGCATCTGACCGACGAATGCACCTCACTCAAAAAGGAAATCAAAAGGCTGATACGCCGTGGGGCCCTCAGAAGATTCATAGGCCCGGCAGGAGAAGATGAACCCTGCAGACAGCCAAAACCTCGAAGGGACGATCCTGATTCAGATGATGACGAGCGGAGGAACCCCCGAAATGCCGATCCAGGAAGGCCATATGCAGGGGTAATAAACGTAATCACCGGCGGATCGTCCTATGGAGAGGATCTCCCTAAGAAAGGGAAAGGGAAAGGCGTTTACCTCTCCGGCCAAGCAGAGCAGCCTGCCTCAGTCACCATTTCCAGCGAAGACGCACGAGACGTCTTATTTCCCCATGAGGACGCTCTCGTTGTAAGAGCCCGGATAAATAACTTCAATGTGAAGAGAATTCTGGTGGATAACGGCAGTGCTGTTAACGTCCTGACGCTCCAGGCCTACCGAGCCATGGGACTGCCGATCGGAGAGCTGAAGCCGAATGCCACTCCTCTGATCGGCCTGGACAACGCCACTATTCCCGTTGTGGGATCTGTAGAGCTCTTTGTCGAGCTGGGCCAAGAGGCGATAGCTCACGCTTGTAAGGTAATTTTCATGGTTATTGACATGACATTTGCCTACAATGCCATTTTTGGCAGGCCATTGCTTTTCCAGACCGGAGCTGTGACCTCCATCCGTTACATGGTGATGAAGATTCCGACCACAGGAGGCGTCGCCATTCTGAGAGGTGACCAGAAAGCATCCAGGGAGGCTTACATCACCATGATAAGGCAGCAGCGAGAAGCGATGGTCGTAGAGCCAGGCCTCGAGCAGCAAGAGCAGGCGGAAAGGCCCAGGATGGACCCAGTTGAGGCGACAAAGGCTAGGTCGCTAAACAAAGGGAAAGATGTTCAGGTGGGGACAAGCATGGATAAAGAAACTGAAGAAGCCATCATGCATGTCCTGACCATCAATCAAGCGACCTTCGCCTGGAGGCCAGAAGATATCCCTGGCGTCGACCCCAGGATAATCACCCACAAGTTAAATGTGGACCCAAGCTTCCCTCCGATCCGCCAAAAGCTAAGAAGGCATGCACCCGATCGGAGGAAGTTCATTTCGGAGGAGGTAGATAGGCTACTGAAGACCGGAACCATCCGAGAGGTAGACTACCCCGAGTGGCTGGCTAATGTGGTGTTGGTCAAAAAGAAATCTGGCAAGCTGCGGATGTGTGTGGACTTCACCGACCTCAATAGGGCCTGTCCCAAAGACAGCTATCCCCTGCCCAGCATAGACCAGTTAGTGGACGCAACAGCATGCCACGCCATTTACTCTCTGTTAGACGCATATGCTGGCTACCACCAAATCCTGATGTGGCTCCTGGATCAGGAGAAAACAAGCTTCATAACAGACGACGGGACGTTCTGCTACAGGATGATGCCGTTCGGACTCAAAAATGCTGGGGCCACATATCAGCGTCTAATGAACAAGATTTTCAAAGACCAGATCGGGCAGAATGTCGAAGTATATGTCGACGACATGATCGTCAAGAGCCGAAGCGCCGAAGAACATCCAGCCGATCTGGCAAGAGTTTTTGACACTCTAAATAAATTCCAGATGAAGCTCAATCCCGAGAAGTGCGTCTTCGGGGTACCATCAGAAAAATTTTTGGGATTCCTAGTCTCTCAACGAGGGATTGAGGCAAATCCAGAAAAGATAAAGGCCATCCTCGAGATGCAACCCCCCAGGAACATCAAAGACGTCCAGAAGCTGAACGGAAGGATAACAGCCTTAGGACGATTCATCTCCTCTTCAGCCAAGCGCTGCACCCCTTTCTTTAAAAAACTGAGGAAGAGTGAAACTTTTGTCTGGGGAGAAGACTGCCAGCAAGCCTTTGAAGAATTGAAGGCATTCCTCACCAACCCACCGCTGCTTAGCCGACCGATACCAGGTGAAAATCTGTACCTATATTTAGCCACCTCTAAGGAAGCTGTCGCAGGTGCACTGGTCCGAGAGGAAGACACTCAACAGCTACCCGTGTACTATGTAAGTGAAGTACTGAGAGGTGCAGATCTAAGAAAAGGGCCGGTTGAGCAGCTTATTATTGCTCTCATGATGTGTGCAAGGAAGCTGAGACCATACTTCGAGGCACACACAATTGTCGTCCGATCGGGCTATCCTCTGAGAAAGATACTCCAGACGCCCGATCTGGAAGGCAAAATGGTGGGATGGGCAATTAAGCTACAATCCTGGGACGTCAGGTATGAGCCCAGAAAAGCAATTAAAGCCCAAGCTCTAGCAGATTTCATAGCTGAATTTGCGGGTGAGGAATCACAAAGTCAGCCCAAGCCATAAAATTGGGAAATGACAGTGGACGGCGCAGCAAACGACACTCGAGGAGGCGTCGGTATAGTAATAAAAGGCCCTCTGGGCATCACAATAAGGTACGCCATAAAGCTTAATTTTAAAGCTTCTAATAATGTGGCAGAGTACGAGGCACTCCTTCAAGGGCTGAGACTGCTCCATGCAATCCGACCGGAGTCAGTAGCCATCAGGAGTGACTCTCAGTTGGTGACCAGCCAAGTTTTGGGGACTTTCGAAGCACGAGAAGCCACAATGATCCAGTACCTGGCCAAAGTCAAGACTGCTTTCGCAAAATTGGAAGAGGCTGGGTCGGAATGGGTGCTACAAAAAGTCCCGAGAGAGCAAACGGCAGAAGCCGATCGGCTAGCAAAGATGTCTGCTTCCGCACAAAGCGTTATAGAGGAAAGCATCACCTTAGTCGACCAGACTTCCTCCTCCCTAGACGAGCCAGAAATGATGGAGATCGATCAAGAGAATGAAACCTGGATGAGCCCGATCAAGCAGTTCCTCCAGACAGGACGACTGCCCGAAAACAAAGATGAGGCTCGAAAGGTATCTCGAAAATCTCTCAATTATTCCATCATTAACGGTGATTTGTACAAAAAAGCTTTCAGCCACCCCTGGCTCAAATGCGTGACGGAGGAGGAGGGAGACTATATCCTCAGAGAGCTCCATGAGGGCATATGCGGAGCCCACGAGGCAATCAGAGCCATGGCACGGAAAGCCCTTCAGACGGGATATTACTGGCCTAGCATGCTCAAAGATGCCCAGGAGAAAGTAAGAATATGCCTTCAATGCCAAATACATGGCAGAATTATAAGGCAACACGGAGCAGACCAGCAGCCGATCGGAATTGCATGGCCGTTCGACCGGTGGGGGCTGGATATCTTAGGACCTTTTCCCCAAGGCAAAAAGCAGATGAAGTTCCTCATAGTAGCAGTAGACCATTTCTCCAAGTGGATTGAGGCTGAATCGGTAGCCACCATCACAGCCGAGAGGGTCAAGAGCTTCACATGGAAGAACATCATCTGCAGGTATGGCTTACCTAATGTTTTTATTGCAGATAATGGCAAGCAGTTCGACAGCTCCATTTTCAGAAATTTTTGCCAAGGCTTGAACATCAAATTAAAATTCACATCAGTCGCTCATCCCCAAAGCAACGGAATGACCGAGGTATCCAATCGGACCATCTTGGAGGGATTGAAGAAGCGACTGGGTCAAGCCAAAGGCAACTGGACTGAAGAACTGCAGAGTGTCCTGTGGGCGTACAGAACGTCGCCCAGAACAGGCACTCATCAAACGCCATTCTCCCTCGTTTACGGCTCCGAAGCAATGATCCCTATAGAGGTCGGCCTCCCTTCTTACCGATCGGCTCTCTACTCCGAGCGGATGAACGCTCAAGAGAGATGCCAAGATTTAGATCTCATAGAAGGAAAGAGGGAAGACGCCTACGCCAAGATCGCTGCCTATAAGCAAAGAACGGCCAGATACCATAATGCCAAAGTAAGGTCTAGAACCTTCAATATAGGCGATCTGGTACTCAGAAAGGCAGACTTAGGCTCGGGAAATGCCGGAGTGGGGAAGCTAATGCCAAATTGGGAAGGGCCCTTCGAGGTCTCTAAAGTCCTAAGCCCCAGCACTTATAAGCTCCGAACGATTGAAGGGCAAGAAGTCCCCAGAAGCTGGAATGTTGAAGTACTCAAGAAGTACCATATCTCATAATGTATCAGAACCTGGCAATTGCCTGATTAATAAAAAGGTTTCTTCTTCAATAGCTGTTCAATTAATACACAACATAGTGTCCTACGCTAGGCTTGATGCCTATCCCAAGCTAAAAAAGCGAATCTATCACAATGGAGGATCTTACCTCCCCAAGTTTTATTCATATTATTGAGGATCTAACCTCTCTCGCTCGGTTATGCAAATTTTATGCAACTCCACGAGTATCGCCTAACTCGGTTATGCAATTACTATGCAACTCTACGAGTATCATCTAGCTCAGCTATGCATTTCTTATGCAGCTTTATGAGCATTACTTAGTCTAATTGAGCAAATTTTATGCGATCTGAAAAGCAATGGTTGACCCGATCGGTCATTAAGCTTAGCCATTATTCGAAATTCAGGAAGTACATGCAAAATCAAATGTTATGCTATTTCACGAGCGGTACTTAGCTCGATTACTTGCAAAGCTCAATACAAACCTATGTATACAATAATTTGCAGAAATAGGCGATTTTATTAAGTACTTACAATTTTATACAAAATGCCTCCGCTATACAAATGCGAATAGCTATTACAAAGATAGAAAACAAAGGAAAAAGTAAAACTGATCTAATTTCCTAAGCTAACTATCTATGTTTACAATCTCCGCTTCGCCAGGAGGGTCAACGACCTCTTCAGCGATCGGATCGGCGGTGGCTTGAGAAGGGTCGGCAGCTGGCGGCACAGATACTGCCCCCCCTTCAGAGACAGGCCCAGTGGAAGAAGGCGCCACTGGCTCGGCTTCAGATGCAGGAGGAACCACCGTTTCGGCTTCAGGGATTGAAGTCGCCGCAGGCTCCACTTCAGAGAGAACCTCTTGAATAGTCTGCAGAATTGAAGGGCTTTCTCCAGAAGTTCTCTCGGTGACTTCCCCCTCGGGAGCGCCTTCATCATCGTCATCGTTTGGAGGAGCAGGCAGTGATGCTGGGTCGTCCATCCATGCCAGATCCACCTCGGGGAAGCGCCGCCCTGCTTCATGGACTAAGCGAGACAGCAGCTCCACCTGGGTGTCCGCTAACTCCTCGATCAGGCGCTCCTTTTGGTTGGCAAGCTCCATTTCAAGAATCTTCGTGTATGAAGCCTCGCTCTCTCCTGCCGACTTCTTCAAGGACTCCACCTCTCTCCGAAGCTGCTCGCCCTCTGCCTTCAACTTGGCATTCTCAGCAGCCAACTCTCTGCACTCAGCATCCAGTCGGGTTGCATCTGCCTCGAACCGCCTCAGCTGCGCGCAATCTGCGGATAGGCGGGCAACTTCGCCCTTGAGCCTGTCGACCTCGCCCTGCCGAGCTTTCAGCTCCTGAGCACTCTGGTGGGCCTCCTTCCTCAGGGTCACTGTCTCCGATTGAGAGGCAACATACCGCTCCTCTAGCTTGGCCACCTCAGCTCGAAGATCGGAGGCTTCTTTCTTGGCTGCTTCACAACGTGTGTTCGCCTCCGCCTTGGCCTCAGCGCCTGACTCGGCCCTCCCCTTCCACAGACAGGCCATCATGTGAAGCCGCTGCGTCCTTCTGGCAGCCTATACAAAATTAAGAATAAATGGCTCAGATGCAAAGGTGTAAACGAGCACCAGAAACAACAGTAAAATACTTACATCTATCAACTGTTGGCCGATAGCATTGGTCTCCCTGCTGAGCTGATTGGCATCACCAGCTTCCCGATGATCTTCATCCCGGAGAAGACCCCGGCAGATGAAACTAGCCACTTGGCCAGTCGACCAGTTGTCGCCAAAGTTCTCTCGAAGAATGTCCTTCATGGGAACCGGTCGCCGATCGGAGGAGCGTCGCGGAGACTCGCCATGCTGAACGGTTTTGCCTCTGGCAACGACCCGAGCGTCCACCTCAGCGATCAGCTCAACAGCCCTCCTCTTGGCCGCTTCCTCGGCCTTCTTTTGGGCAGCCTCCTCAGCCCTCCTCTTAGCAACCTCCTCCGCCTCTCGGATCGTAGGGCCGATCGGCTGATCGTCTTCATCTGACTCATCCCGAAGAGTGTGGCGCCGAGGGCGCACTGGATGAGGAGAGGCCCCCCTTTGAAGCACAATTTTAGGCCCAGCAGCTGCAGCAGTCGCAGTAGTGGTAGCAGGGGGTGCCGAGGAAATCGGAATAGCTGCGATGGCCGGAGTTGTTGTGGAGGTACCAGCCGCCCCCCTTGAAGCTTGAAGCTCGGAAGTGGGGACCAATTTCCTCCTCTTTCTTTGCTCCTGCGCCTTCTTCTCTGCCTCGCATTTTTGGCGGATCCGATCGCCGAGTATCTTAGAAGCCTCATTACCACCAGCCATCTCAGCTGCAACTAGAGCAACAAACAAGATAAGTTTCTTCACGCACAAATTCAATTCAAAAAACAAAACAAATGAAAGAGTGCAATGAACGATTTGATGCACAATGATTGGTTTTTTCCCGATCCTAATGCTCACGTTCTACGATCTCAGCGTCTTGGGAGCCGGGTGAGCCAAACAGTGTGCGCAAGAGGAGTTTGGATTCGTAGGGCTCCTTATTCCTGCTGACGGCGCCCATCAATTTTCTTATGTCCTCCTCATAGAACTCCTGACCGGCAGCTAGGTCCTTCAGTGTCTCGATCCTAGCCGATCGGGTGAGGCGCACTCCAAATCCACCCTTTCTCCCCACCAAAAAATATCGCTATCGGTACCCTTTCATGGAGGTGGGGACGAACATCAACTTCCTCTTTGGGCGACTTGTGAAGAAGTACTCAGTTCCGTCGCTCCGGCCCGAAATGTAAAAGAAGTGGGTGAAAAGCTCCAAGGTTGGCGCTACCACTTTTGTTTGGCAGAGGATTTTGAAGCACGCCACCGATCTCCAGCCGTTCGGATGCAACTGGTTAGGGGCGAGACGATACCCCCTTAGCACCGCCATCTCAAAGGCGCCCAACGGGAACCTCAGGCCTGCATCTAGACTCCAGAGGTGGCAAACGAACCACTCTTCACCATCTTGGCCAAAAGGCCCCTCAGTCACTGACATTGAATCAGGACACGCCAACACCGATATCTCATCGGGAAGGCCATATTTGGAAGGAATCTCGGCCACTTCCCCGGCGGTCAGGCGAGAGTGCGGCTCCGCGGCTGGTTTGTTCTCATACCACTCCAAAAAGCTTGTGTCTAATGCTTCAACACTACTGGAGGCCATCTTTAATAAAAAGAAGAAAGAAGGGCGCAACTCTCTTTTCTAAATATGAAATGGGTGTGGAAAGAAAACGAAAGATGAAATCGCAGAGAAAGCAAATAGAGAAAAAAAAAAGTTACTTACTTGACGAAGAAGAACTCGAGAAATTTGAAGAAGAAATAAAGAGGTAGTTGCAGAGATCTGGGAATCAAAGGAAGATTTTGGCAGAGCTTCGCTAGGGATTTCGAAAGTAAAGAAAAAACGCTTTATAAAGTCCCCTATTTATAGGATGAAGCCTCTCGAAAATGCCAAACGACGCACCATTCAACAGGCGCCACGTGTCGAAAGACATCACGCCTCTGTGAAGAACAAAGCGTCGCACTCGGTACATGCGCAACATTAAATAAAAACAGTTGTCCAAGCACGCGCGCCTCTTCAGAAAAAGCGCCTCCTAAATTCAAAAAGCGCGCCAGTACGCGTCTTCGGATCGGGAATTTCCAGAACAGATCCCATCCGAGCGGACCAACAAAGGCAATTCTATGCCCGATCGGACCTGTTGAGGGGGGACAAGTGATAACCCAGCAAATATCATTTGCTCTAAGGCTCATCTAGTCGGCCCATCCAACTGGCAAGGCCCAAAGCCCATCAGCCAAAGGTATCAGACACGAGCTCCTAGGCAGCGCACATGCCCGATCGGCTGATGTGACCGTCAGTCCCATCAGCCGCCTGACACAAGGCAGCGCCCATGTCTACCACCTGCTCCTTGTCATGTCGCCGAATACCTACTCTGACAGCCAGTAATCACGCCCCAGGCACTCGAGTGCCCCTCAACTATCTCATATAAATAGCCCAGCCAACGATGGCACCAGGTATTGAAGACACAGCATTATCTCTTTAAAGCACATTCTCTCTCTAAGCTACTAACTTAAGTTTCGGAGTTTTGGCAGAGAGGTATTGAAGACACAGCATTTGTCCTAGAAGCGAATAATTTAACTTTGACAGGGAGTCTAATTTAGTTTGACAGGATCATTTGCATAAAAAGTTAAAAGAAAACTGACTTAAATATCTGCAATGAAGTCTATGATTGCCACATCTATAGATATTGCTGTCCTTGGTCACAACTATTCAGTAAAAACTGCTAAGCACTATTCTAATAGATTTTTTTTTTCATGCAATGATTCTAACAGAAATTATTAGTTATTTTCATATAATAGCTTTGTGTGTTGGATAATTAACCATTCATTATCATTCCATTAATATAAAGGTTCACTGTGAATATATAAATAATGAACAAATTGTATAAAAACCAAATGGATAGAGTTGACAATTTGACAATTTCAACTCAAATATTGGCATTTAGGCACGGTTTTAAAAACCAGACAAAGCTTAGCTGCAAAAACCAATAACAAAGATGGTGAATATAAAAGTGTATGGGTAGGCAACGTGGCAGAAAAGGATTGGAAGAATATGTGGCGTTGGCTTCCACTAATTGACCCAAAGGGTATGGGTCCAGTTGAATATTTTGTTTTCCGAGCAAGATATAATATAGCAAGAAGCATAATAAAGAGCAAGAGCAGTAACCGGCAGCAGAAAATGAGGAAATTATTGCAAGTGGATGATGAAGAGTGATGGATATTCAAAGATTAATCTGTTTGAATCCACACCACATTATTACCAATTTATTATAGATCTGAAATTCAAGTGCATAAGGGGTGAGATCAAAATTAAAATGTACTGATGAACATACTGTTAAAATGACTTCAGCTGGTTCCACTCTGCATCAGCTCCATTTTTGTGGTTTGGCCTTGATTTGCATAGGTCAACCTCTTCTATCTACACCTGCCAAAATTAATTGACCTATGAGCTGGATTCACATGTTTAAGGCTTAAGCACACAGTGTATCTAGCACAACATACTTTCGAAATGAACAGGGAAATGTAATTGCATACCCAACATGTCCCATGCTTATAAAAAAATTTTAAAAAATCCTTCCAATTAGTGTGGAATAGGAACATACAATCATATAGGCAAACAAATGAGAGCAAGTGCATGGAGAAGTCCAAGTAGAAAAAAATAAATGCACAAAGCAATGGAACACTTAGTTGATGGATCATACCAGTCAAATAAAAACAGCATTTTCTCTATATCAATCTTCCAGATCATTACTCTTCAAATAATGTTACCAGCAATCAAGAAACTATAATAATTTAGTAACTGAAGCAAATTCAATTCAGTCTCATTATTATCGTTGTTATTTTTACAAGTGGGGAGTATCAAGAGGGGATAACTGGATCAATTATAAAATTAGAATACAACATAAGGGAACAAAGTGATAATCATGGTCTTCAAACTTCAACATCAAGGAATGAACGTCCAGATAAGTACCTGATACAAGACACCACTTGGAAGCTGATTCTTTATAACTTCACTGCTCAAAAAATGAAACAATAAATTAAACAGAAAGGGATCATCAAACGATATTGAATTTCCGTTATCATAAGATAATTTCAATGATTAATTGAATAAAATTGAAACACAACAGTAAGTTATTTTTCCTCAATAAAATTACAACCTCCAAATATTAGTTTAACTATTCTACAAGAAAAAGAGAAACAGAATTGGAAGCTAAATCTCACAGTGCAGACAACGTCGTAGTAGTCATCAAGATGCTGAAATCAGGCCTGCATTGAACACACAGTCTAATGACAGGAATCGCCGCCATTCCTTCACCTGCGCAAA
Source organism: Excoecaria cochinchinensis (assembly GCA_947683425.1). Classification (NCBI taxonomy): domain Eukaryota; kingdom Viridiplantae; phylum Streptophyta; class Magnoliopsida; order Malpighiales; family Euphorbiaceae; genus Excoecaria; species Excoecaria cochinchinensis. The sequence continues at coordinate 2,927,592 of CANTUQ010000049.1, read as the reverse complement.
GCAAAATCTTTTCAAATTATAATGATCAAACCTCTGATAATTCTCGCAGAAAATGATATATATATATATATGTATATATATATATATATATATATATATATATATATATATATATATATGAGTATGGGAACCTAAAGAGACAGCGTGGATGTTGTGATCATCCAATTAAACAAACTTGATGACCCAAATCAAAAACCCTAATCATGGTAATTCTAAAATTTCAAGTTCAGCACTGAATCAAATCCCACTATACAAATAATAAGCTAAAAACAAGAAAAACAAGAAAACTTTTAGCTTCGAAAACACCGAAAGAGCATGTAATTTTGAAGAAGAAACGAAGAGAGAAGTAAATCAAACCTGGCCTTTAACCTTGAGATTGATGTGAGCCGATTGATCGTTAGGTTTCTTGTCCTCTTCCTGGTTGGTAACTCCAGAGACCTAGGACATAAAAAATGTTGGCAGTAAAGAAACCCTTGAGAAACAAAAGAAGAGGAGATCCAAAGAGACAATTAAAAAGGATATAAAAATGGTACAGAGAAAGAGAACCATAAATAAAAAAGAAAAAAAAAATTACAGAGTGTAGACGGCGAGGGAGAGGGAGAGGGAAGGTATTATTTATATCCGGTGCAAATTGAGTTCTAAAATAATAACGGAAACTATATTGGATTGCTACTCTAGCGACGGAATACTAATTCCGTTGCTATTTTTGGTCTCAAATTTTCTTTCACTTCATTGCAATTTTGGCGACGGATATTAGAGGGTTAATTTCTTCGGTGGTCACTCAATTTTATAGCTTGTAACGATTTGGTTACTAAACTTCAATTTGTAACGAAAAAATAACTCATCTATTATTTTGTAACGAAAAAATCACAATGATCGGAAATTGTGCTCGCCGGTAACCGGCGCATGATCGGTACGGCAAAGCCCAATGACGGGTCAAAATTTTTGTCACGTCAGATTAGAGTTAATTTCTGTGGTGGTCACTAAACTTTTTGCCTTGTAACGATATAGTCACTAAACTTCAATTTTGTGCCGTGCAGATCATGCGCCGGTTACCGGCGAGCACAATTTCCGATCATTGTGATTTTTTCGTTACAAAATAATAGATGAGTTATTTTTTCGTTACAAATTGAAGTTTAGTGACCAAATCGTTACAAGCCACAAAATTGAGTGACCACCGAAGAAATTAACCCGGATATTAGACTCCGTTGTTAAATTAGCAGTAGAATTTTATTTTCGTTGCTAAAATTGCAACCGAATAATAATTCTGTTACTATTTTAGAACTCAATTTTTTAAAGCTTATTATTTAGCAACGGAAACTAAATTCGATTGTAATTTTAACAATGAAAAATTAAATTTTCATTGTTAAAATTGCAACCGAATAATAATTCTGTTGCTATTTTGGAACCCAATTTTTTTAAGGCTTATTATTTAGTAACGAAAACTAAATTCGATTGCAATTTTAGCAACGGAAATTTTCCGTTGCTAAATTGCAACCGAATAATAATTTCATTGCTATTTTAGAACTCAATTTTTTTAAGGCTTATTATTTAGCAACGGGAACTAAATTCGGTTGCAATTTTAGCTACGGAAAATAATTTTCCGTTGCTAAATTGCAACCGAATAATAATTCCGTTGCTATTTTAGAATTCAATTTTTTTAAGACTTATTATTTAGCAACGAAAATTAAATTCGGTTGCAATTTTAGCAACGAAAAATAATTTGCAGTTGTTAAATTGCAACCGAATAATAATTTTATTACTATTTTAGAACCCAATTTTTTTAAGCCTTATTATTTAGCAACGGAAACTAAATTCGGTTGCAATTTTAGCAACGGCAAATAATTTCCATTGCTAAATTGCAACCAAATAATAATTTCGTTGCTATTTTAGAACCCAATTTTTTTAAGGTTTATTATTTAGCAATGGAAACTAAATTCGGTTGCAATTTTAGCAACGGATTTCTCGTTCCAAAATTTTTTCCCCATCTGTTAGCGCCTTATTTAGCAACGGTATAGTGATTCCATTGCTAATTTTCATGGCTAAATTTTGGCGCTAAAAATTTCTCTCACTTTTAGCGACGGAAGATAATTAAATATATTTTTTTTGCTAAATATGCAAAATTTAACTAATTTTAGCAACGAAAACGGATTGCCGTTGCTATTTAGCAACGGAAATATAATTCCGTTGCTAAATAAATTCGATTGCTATTTTCACATTTTCTTGTAGTGAATTAAGAAGAGACTGAAACCAACACACAAAAATAGTCACTCAGGCAAGACTGTTAGCACAATTCTGCAAATTTCATGAACACAAGTTCCACTAAAACTGTAGGGCCACATTAGCAATCATCCAAGCAAAACACTATAGAAACACTTCAACAACCAAAAAATAGAAGTACTCCGAAGCAAGCAGATTCACAACACCCTTTATATGGAACCAAAAAAGCATTAGCTGAAAACTAAAGAGCCAAGGCGAGCAGTAAAATCGGATAACAATCCTAGTCTCTGATAACGATACACGGGACATGACAGATCAACCGGAAACTAGGAAAATTAAATCTAGACCACGTGAAACATCAAACGAAGGGATAGGACCCCAAATCCAAGCAGATTTTGCTAGGGACAACCAGAGAAAGTCTCAGTAACCCAGCAGCAGATACCACAGTGCATCGAAGGAGCATGGGTGCCCAAACCTTAAATTATAGAAATAATTTCCAAACAGCATAATATTTCAACAAGAAAGCACCAGAGTCCAGCTAAGAAACTGTCCTAAAACTCATTAAAACCATACAGTAACCTCAAAATATCCCAACCCACTACATCTCGGGCCCACGAGTTAACAAATAACAGCCCACATCCACTAAACACCCTATCTACTGCCAAGGCCAAATCCAGCCATCATTAGGATAAAAGCTACAAATCCTCAGCTATACACCACTCAACCAGTAAGAGTTAAGTCCCATTGTCCCCAGACAAAGACAAAGCTGAGGACAGGATCACATTCTGCTCCCCCATCCCCACTAAAATCGGTGCATCTGGAAGAAGATGTTGGCAATCCCAATTCAAAAGAAAACTTCAACAATACAATGGTAGACAAAGCCCATATCGGATATCAAAATAGAGGAGCCAAAAGAACCCAGAATCAGCATGGACAACTGATATCATCATCACTAGTAAACCAATAAGCGCAATTTTAAGGACTTCCAACCTTAGCTAATGAGACAAAACACTAACAACCATTTCCCCCAATAAAAAGCCCAAGGAAAACAAAGGTCAGCCTAGAAGAAACCAAATTCATAAAACATTAACACAGCAACAGCCAAAGGACCACATCAGCTACTAGAGTTAAGAAGTTATAGAGCATGGGACCAATTGCACATGTATTGTCTGATAGCAACCCCATCTGCAGAAATAAGACATCGCTTTTAGCAAGACCCTTGCAATTCAACCGGCCATCATAACAAAACCCTCTACAGGACCCTTTCGGATTAAATTAACCGGGCAACTAGAGCAAATTTTAAATAAGTTGAGTGCCAACCATAAACACCCTTGGCCAAAAGTGGGGAGCAAACACAAAGAAAACAGAACTGATGAAGAGAGAAGAGATTTCCAGAACTCTAACATTCCAAATACAGAAAGATTAACGAAGCTAGACAGAGAATCACATCAATCACTCAGCCATAACATAATATGAAATTCGTAGATGAATTATATAAGCCAAGCAGAAAAGTTGGAGTATTTTGAAGCTCCCTACTTAGCAAGGCTATCCGCAATGACGTTACTCTCTCTTACCTTATGATGGAAAAACACATTATCTAGAGAAGATAAATAATTATCAATTCTGTTGAAAATATCATAATGTTTCTAGGGCCTTTAATGCACATCTGTTGTCATCCAGTTGAAGACCACCAAAGAGTCCATTTCAAAGATAATGCCTGAGCAAAAGACTTTATCCGATAATTGCTCAGCAAAGATTTTTACGGGCCATTCAACAGCTAAAAGTTCAGCCAAATTGGAGTTTGTTGTACCCACAAAAAAAGAGAATAAGTACAAGAACTCTCCTCTATGATTTCTTAGCACTCCACCAATCCCCACTAGGCCCGAATTTCCAAGAGATGATCAATCTGTATTCGACTTAAGGAAAGATACATCCAGTGGACACCAAAGTACAGGAGGCCTGGTTTTTTTAAAGTTGCTACTGAGCTTAATGGTATCATTAGCGAGACAAAGATTTTGGCCTTTAAGAAAGGCAAGTTCATTAACATTGTTAATCAAGAATAAAGATTTGGCCAAAATGACATGAAAAAGCAAATCTTTATTAGTTCCTCTACCCTCAAAAACTAATGCATTTCTTTCGAACCAGATAGACCAAGTAGAGGCTAGAAAAATCATCAACTAAACTTTCTTTTGGATTTTGCCCCGCACCAATTCATCCATTGAATAACAAAATTGTTGAAAGAACAAGGTAGATAAAAGGAAATACCCCATCATCTAGCTATTCTTTACCAAATAAAAGAGGAAAAGGGACAAAGAAGCAGGAAGTGGTCAACAGACTCCACCCCATTAAGGCATAAAGGACAGGATAATGCACTAGCAGAAAGGATACCCGGCTTGAATAGAAAATCTTTAGTGCATAACCTATTGAGTAGTGCTCTCCAAAAAAATAGATCAACTTTAGGGGGGACAAGGTTACTCCAAAGGAAAGAAGAATGCAGCGGAAGAGGGTGGGAACAGACCTGGAGATCTTGGGATTTGGAGCATGCTGATCTCACTGAAAATGAGCCTTTAGTATCATAGATCCATACTCTTCTATCATTTCAAACTTTAGAGATAGACATAGACCCCAGAGTGTCCAGGAGAGCCACTTCAGCTTCTTTTTCCCAAACCCGCAGTTGTCTTCTCCATTTCAATTTTCCAAGCTCGTATCTTGTATGGGCCCTCTCAATATTTAATTGTTTTGTGTCATGCCTTAATTTTTGGTTGATATGGTTCTTAAATGTTAGTATACTCATACATTCTATTTTGAATTCAACTTCCATTGCTAATTATGCCAAGCCTTCTGCTCAAGTTAACAGCATCGCAATGCTGAATGGTGCAAACTTCAAGTCTTGGAAAGAGACTGTTAAAATTGTTCTTGGTTGTATAGACTTGGATCTAGCGCTTCGAGAAAATCGACCATTACTACTCCAGAAAACCCCAATGAGGTTAAAATAGAAAAGTGGGATCGGTCCAACCAAATGTGCCTTATGATTATGAAGCGCTCCATTTCGGAGGCGTTTAGGGGCTCTATTACTGAGGATAAGGATGCCAAAATATTCCTTGAAGAAATTGAACAATACTTTGCCAAGAATGATAAGGCGGAGACAAGTAGTCTTTTGACTAAACTTGTTTCCATGAAGTATAAAGGCAAAGGGAACATAAATGAGCACATTATAGAAATGTCTAATCTCGTATCAAGGCTCAAGGCACTAAAGTTAGAGCTATCTGAAGACTTCCTCGTGCATTTTGCCTTGATTTCTCTTCCTCTAAATTTTGAACAATTTAAAATGAGTTATAACACTCAAAAGGAGAAATGGTCATTAAATGAACTTATTTATCACTGTGTATAAGAGGAAGAGAGGCAAATGCGAGATAAGACTGAGAGTGCTCATTTGGTCACCAATCCCAGTAAAAGGAAGAAAAATAAAAACACTGCAAAAAACACTTCTCAAAAGAAGCAAAAGAAATAGGATATGGATTCACCTGTTATTTCTGCAAGAAAAGTGGTCATATGAAAAAATAGTGTACTAAGTATGCCAACTGGCATTTAAAGAAGGGTAAGCCACTTTCTTATATTTGTACGAAAGTTAATTTAGCTTATGTACCTAAGGATACTTGGTGTGTAGATACTGGTATTACTACTCACATAAGTATGGTTGCTTCTATGTAGGGTTGCCTGTGGAGCAGACTGCCAAATGATGCTGAAAGATTCATCTATATGGGCAATGACAGTATAGCTCCAGTGAAGGCTATTGGGACTTTTAGACTTTAATTAAAGACTGGTTTTCATTTGGATTTATTTGAGATTTTTGTTGTACCGTCTATAAGACGAAATTTAATTTCTGTTCCTACTTTGGACAAATCAGGTTACACTTGTTCATTTGGAAACAATAAAGTTTGTCTCTATTTAAATTCTACTTTGGTTAGTACTGGTTCTTTGATTGATAAATTATATATGCTTGATGTTGAATGTCCCAATAATGAAATCTTGCAAACAAGTTCAAGAGGTACAAAGCGAAAGTTAACAGATAATTCTGCTATTTTTATGGCATAAGTGCTTAGGTCATATCTCTAAACAGAGAATTCAAAGACTTGTGTCAGATGGAACAATTGAATCCCTCGATATAACAGACTTACAAGTCTGTGTTGAGTGTATCAAGGGAAAACAAACGAACAAAAATAAATTAGGAGCTAAAAGAGCTAAAGATGTCTTAGAACTAATACATTATGATATTTGTGGTCCATTCCCTATGGCTTCTTGGAATGGACAATAGTATTTTATTACGTTCATAGACGATTATTGAAGATACAACTACCTATATCTAATACATGAGAAGTCACAGTCCTTAGACGTTTTCAAATCTTTTAAAGCTGAAGTTGAACTTCAACTTGGAAAGAAAATTAAGATTGTCAGATCTAACCGTGGAGGTGAATATTACAGCAAATATGATGGATCAGGAGAACAATGTCCTGGACCTTTTGCACTTTTCCTCAATGAGTGTGAAATTGTTTCGCAATATACAATGCCGGGAAAACCCAGCATGAACAGAGTTATAAAACGACGAAATCGAACTCTTAAAAATATGGTTAGGAGTATGATTAATCATTCTACCTTACCAGAATCACTTTGGGGAGAAGTTTAAAAAACTGCAGTGTATATACTCAACAGGGTACCAAGTAAAGTAGTTTCCAAAACCCCATATGAGTTGTGGATAAGCAAAATGCCTAGTATTAGACACTTACGCATCTGGGGTTGTTTAGCTGAAGCGCGCCCTTATAAGCCGCATGAAGGAAATTTTTATTTAAAAATAGCGAGCTGCTATTTTGTTAGTTATGCTGAATGCTCACGAGGTTATAAGTTTTATAATCCCACATCTAGATCATTCTTTGAAACTGGAAATGCAAAGTTTCTTGAGGATGTTGAGTTTTAGGGGAGAGAGAAAATAAGGAATGCTATCTTTGAAGAAGAATCTGCTACTGACAATGATCAGGTTTTTATACCTATTGCTGTCCAAGAAACAGTTGCAGATAACAATGTTCAGATTCCTAATCTTGACATTGTTACAAATCAAGAGAACAATGAAATCCTCGCTCCAACACCACCTACGGATCTAATTCAAACTCAACAACCTCAAGAAGTGCCATTAAGGAAATCCATTAGAGAGAAAAGAAGAGCAATTTCAGATGATTATTTTGTTTGTCTTCAACAACATGAAGATGGTATTGACTGTGATGACCCTATCAATTTTCGTCAAGCCATTCAATGTTCTTACTCTCAAAAATGGATTTGATGCCATAAAGAATGAGATGAAGTCAATGGAGGACAATGACGTTTGAGATCTTGTCGAATTACCTGAAGGAAAGAAACCTGCGATTCCTCCTGTTATTGTCCTTTCGAAGAAGACACATTCCATGGTTACTCGGTAGCAAACTGGGAGTTTGAAACCCAAGCAGTTTCTTTCTGCTCTTGAACTATCTACTATTGATCAAGAGCCCACATCTTATACCGAGGCTATGAAAAATCTGAAATGGCGCCAGGCTATGTCAAAAGAATACAATGCTTTGATATCTAATGGGACTTGGGAATTGGTTCCTCCCTCTTCTTCTCATAATCTTGTTGGTTGTTGGTGGGTTTTTTGTATTAAAAAGAAAGCTGATGGTACTATTGATCGATACAAAGCCCGCTTGGTTGCTAAAGGATTTCAACAGAGACCGAGGATTGATTTTTATGACACTTTTAGTCCTGTGGTTAAACCTGTAACTATTTGAACTCTTCTTTCCCTTGCCCTGTCTTTTAATTGGTAAGTTTATCAACTGGATGTTTCAAATGCCTTTTTACATGGCATGTTGGAAGAAACGGTTTTCATGCAGCAACCTCCTGGTTTTATTGATCCGCAACACCCTGCTTTTGTATGTAAATTACGGAAATCCTTGTATGGCTTAAAGCAAGCCCCTCGTACTTGGAATCGGTGTTTGGCTCTCGCCCTCTCTCGGTTGGGCTTTAAGGCTTCTCGATCTAACACCTCACTTTTTTATATCTCCACGGCCTCCACTCACATCTTTTGTTTGGTTTATGTTGATGATTTATTATTGATGGGTGATGATACTTTAAAATTGCAGCAAGTTATTCGTGCTTTGCAGGCTGAATTTGCAGTTAAAGATCTTGGTATTTTACACTATTTTCTTGGTATTGAAGCTTCTTGGGAGAATAATGGTTTGTTATTGCATCAACATAAATATTTTGAAGATTTATTAAGCCGTGCTCAGATGGCCAGTTGTAGTCCTGTTTCCACGCCACTCACTCCTTCTGGCAAGCTTCGTCTCACGGGAGGTGAACCTTTTAATAATCCATCTTTGTATCGATCTATTATTGGTGGCCTTCAATATCTTACCTTCACTAGACCGGATATTTCTCATGTTGTTAATAAAGTATCTCAGTTTATGCATCTGCCTAACACTTCTCATTGCATTTTGTGTTATTTAAGTGGAACGGCTCATCATGGAATTTTTATTCGGAAATCTTCTCCTCATTTATGTGCTTATGCAGATTCTGATTGGGTTGGTGATGTTAATGACAGAAAATCTACATCCGGTTATTCACTTTTTCTTGGTTCAAACATTGTTTCTTGGTCATCTCGTAAACAACGTGCTGTCTCTCGCTCTTTTACTGAAGCTGAATATCGTGCTCTTGCTTCTGCGACATTTGAGGTTCATTGGTTGCAAATTTTGTTACGTGAAATTGGCTTCACTTCCCTTCCTACACTGGTTGTATATTGTGATAACTTAGGTGTGACTTATCTTATATTGAATCCCATCTTTCACAATCGTAGCAAACACATAGAAGTTGATTTCCATTTTGTTCGTGATCGTGTTGCCAATGGTGTTCTTCGTGTTCTTCATCTGAGTACTGTGGATCAGATTGCTGATATTTTCACTAAAGGGTTAACTAAACAACGTTTTCAGTGGCTTCGTGACAAGTTGACGGTTGTTCCTTCCGTTCAACTTGTGGGAGGGTGTAAAGGGTAGTAATTCTTATTTAGGAAAATCTCTTTTACAGTTGTACATTCCTATTTTACTACTACCTGTACATGTATATATACTTTGTTTTATAATAGAATATATTTAACCCTTGCATCTCTTTTAAATATTATAATACATTATTAGGATTATATATGCTAATTAGGATCAAATGCTAAGACATTATGATTCCATCATACTATGTTTAAGTATAACTATGAACCATATAATATATTCATGAACATGTTAGGTCGAAAAATATGATATGTTCATGCTAAATGCGAATATGGAAACCAATTGAAGTAGATAGTTCAGAAAAAAGCATTATGATCAATTTATCACATAGATCAATTATATGGTTATGTATAAGAGTGTCTAAGTGATCAAGAATTCAATTTCATTTAGATTTGTGATGGTTATATATAGTTGATGAGTCTAATAGTTGCATAAATTGATCCAAATGCAATTAAGGGCCCTTAATGAACGAAGAACACTTGCCAAAATATCAACTTTAAAAAGAAACACTTATCGAAAATTCAATTTGGCCACCTTAAGGATCGATTATGATATAACAACTAATCTAATAATTAATGAGATCAAAATATGGCAGTTATCAATGTAGATTTTATGTATTTGCAAAAAAAATATATATGTATATTATCATGATATGCTAAATAGTACATATATTTTTGCATATGAATCAATTCAATTTTTTTGGCTTATTGATATCATTGTAGGTAATATAATAGAAATTAGGGATAATATATAAATTTTTCCCAAACTATTATCATTTAATAGATTATTATTTTTTAAACTAATTGAATGTTAAATTATCCCTTAAAAGTGTAAATAATATTCTTTGTACTATTAAAAGCTACATAAAATGCTCCTGATTATATAAAGGGATTTTAGAGACGGATTACATAAAATAACGATAGCCTAGCGACGGATTTAGAATCCGTTGCTGAACTTCAGAAATAAAAAAAGCTATTAAATATAGCGATGGAAATAGAATCCACCACTAATTTTGGTGGAAAAAGTTGGTGCGAACATATAGCGACAGAAGATTCATCGGCAAAAGGGCTATCAAGGAGCACTATATCCATCCATGACGTGATATAAAAAAAAAGTGTATATTTATAAGAGGAATCACATAAATCTTAAGGTTTTTTTTGCCAAAAGAAATTAATATTAATAAAAATAAAATAAAAGCAAGAGAACTAAAAGAAGTAAAGAACATAATTTAGTTTTTATTATACTTGTGTTTCAGGATTTCATTATTACTCTTTTCGTCCTAAAACGGTCTATTTTTTTCATTTTACTTTGGGGGTGTTTGGCATTGCTTTTGGAAGGCCAAAAAGCTGCTTTTTTTATAAAAAGCTGATTATGAAATAAAAATAAGTGTTTGGTAAATACTGATTTTAGAAAAATCGATTTTCTGAAAAGTGAAAAAATCTGTTTTTCAGAAAAGCTGCAAATTGAAGCTTTTCAGAAAAGCTGATTTTCAGCTTTTAAGGGCAGCAGATTTAATATTTTTTTTAGACAAAAATATCCTTTATTTTATTTCATAATAACAAATAAGTGGAAATTATTATTATTATTTAGTGAGATTTTGAATTTGATATATTAAAATTTATATATATATATCATTTTTTATTTTTTTATTCTAAAAATATATTTTTAATTATATCATTTACCAAACAGTTGATAACTGTTTTTGATTTTATAAGTCAGTTTAAATTTTATTTACCAAACAGTTATCTACTTTTCGACATATAACTTTTTGAAATACAACTTTTTGAAATAGAAAAAACTGTTTTCATAAGTTTTGCCAAACTGGCCCTTTGTCTCAAAATATAATCTATTTGTTACTTTTTACATACCCCATGACAATTTACATTTCAAATATTATGTTACTAACTATAATTTTTATTGTTTCACCGATAATTAATCACTTATTCTACATTTAGAGCGGATATAATAATAAGAAGAGTTAATTACAAAATTAGATTTGAACTAGTACTTTTCAATTTTAGATCAATCAAAAAAAAATTTTGCTTAATTATAGTATGCCCTATTGAAATATTTGACCACACTAAATTATTGGGTTAATTTCACTGATAGTCATCGAACTTATACCAAAATTACGCAAAAGTAACTAAATAATTTTTTCTTTCAAAAAAGTTATTGAACTTAAAACAATTATACACAAAAGTTATTATGAACGGATTCCAGTATTGACGCTCACCGGAAAATCTAGCTGACAGCCCATGTGCACACGCGAATTTAAAACAATTTCACTTATGGTCATCGAACATATACCAAAATTATGCAAAAGTAACTAAATAATTTTTTTCTTTCAAAAAAATCATTGAACTTAAAACCATTATACACAAAAGTCATTATGAACAGATTCCGGCTAGATTTTTCGGTGAGAGTCAACGAGAGTCAACACTGGAATCCGTTCATAATGACTTTTGTGTATAATGGTTTTAAGTTCAATGACTTTTTTAAAAGAAAAAATTATTTAGTTATTTTTGCGTAATTTTGGTATAAGTTCGATAATTATCAGTGAAATTAACTCTAAATTATTTCATTTGATGGGGTTACCGTATAATAATTTCTTTGATTATTATAGTATAAATGAAATTTAATATTCAAATTTAAATCCTTATCACTCCATCATTTATTTTGGAAATTGGGTGTATGATCGCATTATTGCTAAAACAGCTATATACCAATCATGGCAAATAATGGCATTATAAAATTTATAATTGAGTTTGGTACCTACCATTTTTAAAAGCCCCATTTCACATGCATGCTTTTGATAATTTATTATCCAAATTAAATTAATGTTGTTTTGACGAGACAATGTCTGTTCACTTACAGAAAATTGTTACAATTTTTCAGAAAAATTTTTCACAGAAAACATAAATTATGTTAATTTTAGTCAATTTTTTAAAATAAAAAATAAAAAATAGATTTTTCAATTTTTTAAAACAAACAAAAGATTGAAAAACTAATAAAAAATATTTTCTAAATCATTTTAATACATATATACATATGTGTGTATATATTTATACACACATACATATACATGTATGTGCATACATACATATACATGTATATATATATGTATGCATAGATGCATATGCATATATGTATGTATGTACTTATATATATATATATATATATATATATTATAATTTATCATTTATTGATATGTATGTGCATATGCATATGTATCTATATGTATGTATCTATATACATACACATATATATATAAAATAATTACTCTAATTTTATCAATAATTATTTTCTATTTATTGATATGCATATACATATGTATATGTATATGTACATACATACACATATATATAAAAAATAAATATTTTAATTTTTTATTTGTTGATAAATAAGCGCGTTTTCTAAATTTTATATAGAAAATAAATGCTCCAATTTTCTAAAAAAATAGAAAATAAAAAATTGTTTTCTGTAAGTACACGCATAGACATACATAATTATTTAATTTCTACTGCCATTTTGTCCATCGCTATATATTCTTTCATCATTTTGTTTATGCTAGTCTCACTGCTCAATATGGCATATATATATATATATATATATATATATATATATATCTCAATTGCTAGTTTGCTACATAGATATATAGAGAATGGAAGAGGCAAATAGCAATAGCAAAGACAATAGATGGTCTCTTCATGGAATGACTGCTCTTGTTATTGGGACTTTTTTTTTTTAAATGATGTATTTTAAAAAAATATTTTGAGTTTTGAAGTTTTTTAAAAAAGATTTGGCAAAAAGGGGGTGTTTCACTCATTTATGTAACAGTGAGCTGCGGAAATAGAATTCAATTTTGTTTTATTTTGTTTTTTTTTATGGCAGGTTTTCCATTTTGTTTTAATTTTTTATTTTATTTTTTTGTTTTATTTTTTTTGTTTTGAATGAGAAAAATTCTTACTTTTATTAATATGCAGAAAATATGTTTTTTTACCCAATTTGATAAATAAAGTTACCTTTTATTAATATGAAAAAAATATTTTTATTTTATTCAATTTGATAAATAAGATAAAAAAAATTATAGGTTAATAATAATTTATGTAAATCTAAAATTAGGAATATTTTGTGAAACAAAAATAACTAAAAATAGAAATAATACATTCATTATATACATAATTAAAATTAAATAATATATATTATTTCATTAATAATACCAAAATACAAATAAAAAGAAAAAAGTTAAACCTGCCACTTTTTTAATTAAATTTTCGAGTCCCAAATGACTGTCTAGAGTTTTTTATTTAATTATCTACGAATTTATGATCAACTCAATTTAATTATAAAAATAATATTTTGGTATCAAAATCTAAAATAGTAATATTTTGTGCAATCAAAATAACTAAAAATAGAAACAATACATTTATTATATAAATAATTAAAATTAAATAATATATATTATTTTATTAATACCAAAATATTATTTTTATAATTAAATTGAGTTGATCACTGATGGGAAAATTATACTTATATAATTTAATGGAGGTAACATTAAATAAATGTACCTATCTCTTGTAGCGCAGAAATTAGTTGCGGAAGCGTCTACCAAGATCCCGTTTGTTTCTGGTCACTGGTCTGGCTTTTACCCACTCGGGGTAAGAGCAGCTAGATCACAATCTAAATGCCCCTGAAAATAAGACAAAAAACTGTGAGTGGGAACGAGCAGCCTTGCGGCGTATAAGTTTTCTCGTTACCAAATTATGAGGACCTCACCTCTATTTATAGAGGTCCTAAAGGCTAGAGCCCTAACTCTAGTTTAACTCAGACTCTTTCTGAGATAATATTTGGTAATTTAATTTAGATTAAATAACTCAATTTAATCTGGATTGGAACTCAATCCAATTAGAGTCATGGGCGCACCCAAACTCTATCATCTCCCACTCGCACATGACGGAACGCATTCCAGTCTTAATCTTCAGTTATACTGGCAAATAGATTGTGTGACCAGCATACCTCGAGAGCACTAGTGCTATACACCTGTTAGGGATATATAGCGTCTCGTCAAAACAAGATCCTCTTCTTCATGTATGCCTAACCCTAGATTGCCTTCTCACATTCATTGTTTTAACTCGTGATCTCATAAAACAATTTTCGTGTTCACTATTATGTTTCTACTCATAGAAACTATAATAGGCATGCCGGTGAACCACGAAACATTATGAAAGTGATCCAAAGGCTATCTTCCCCTCTTACTGTATGCCATCCATCATGATTCAACTCGCTTTTCTAGTTAGATCCGCCAGGCCTAAATTTTTTCCAGACCTCTTGGAAACTAACTAAGCTAGCCACATAGAATCATATTTCAGGGATAAGTTAAGGGTTCTAAGGGTCGAAATATAAATATATATAGGGTCTCACAATAGGGAAAGTTGAGATCATTAATATTATTAAATTCCCATCCCTGTGGTCACTTAAGCACACACGGTATAAAACATGTGTTATGGTGTTCTTTCCTTCCCTTAAAGGAGCGCATGTCTCACATTTTGATAATGTGTATATTAAACACCATACAGAAGCGTAAGGTTGCGATGCACCGAAGCACCCAACTTTAGTCCGCTTACTTAAGGACTGCTTCTGGCTTTTCAGACAGAATATGGTAGTTACATATAACTTACCATCGGATTCCACACAATCCTTATTTGGATCTCAATCCAAAGCATACAACTTTATGTATGTCTTTATCTCGCACCTTAACAAGACTCATCTTGTAATTTCTGCAAGACGGCACTTTTATTTTGAACAGGCTCTCGAGCATTCTCATATGTTCAAAAATCGCCTCATCTTAGTCTTTGCCAACTCATTAACAAAACTAAGGTAAACACCCTTGTGAGTGGGCTACTTCTCTGTCCGACATGCTCAATCTCATATCAATAACAGTAAATGTTTACACATAAACATTCACACTCATGTATTGCCAACAATGAACTTTAGTTATTATTCGCAAATAATAACGTTAAGGGATTATATAAAATATAACAGTACCATTTAAATTCTACGCAAACCTCGAGATCTAATGTATTTCTCAAAACACATCTCTCGTTATAGGTTTACTCAACGGATCTGCATGCGTAGAAACGTACTGTAAGTTCACTTCTCTCCTTGTGCAACAATATCTCTTGCGTATTGATACTTAATGTCGATATGCTTAGCTCCACTATAAGCTATCAACGACTGACTGTCACTAAAGACTGTCATTAATACCTCTAAGACAGTTACTCTTAAATGGCTCACAAACCATTTCATCCAAACTGTCTCCTTTACTGCAATTGAGGAAGTGTCAAATTCAACTTCCACCATTGATAGGGCTATACAGGCTTAATTCTTGTTACTCCACGAGATGGCACTCTTGCCAAACAAGAATATGAAGCCTGGAATGGATTTTCTCTCATCCACATCTCCTACCCAATCAATGTCTGTATTCTCTCAACGCAGATCATTTTCTTAATCAATGTAAGTATCCATTCAATTGCTTCCAATGTGCTTTACCTGGGTTAGTTTGATATTTATTAACCATGCCCATTGCATAACATATATCATGTCTTGTATACAACACTGCATACATAAGACTGCCCAGGGCAATGTCATATATAGAACGCTCCTCATACGTTTAATTTTTCTGACTTCATAGGACACACATCTTTACTAAGAAACTGATTCTTGGCAATGGGGTAATCTATGAGTTTGGAGTTTTTCATATTAAATCGCTCAAGGTCTTTGTTGATATATTTCTCTCAAGAAACAGACAACAATCTTCTCGAATGATCTCTTGAAATCTTAACTTCAAGAATGTAATATGCATAACTCATATCATAAGTCTCAAAGTTGGACAATAACCAATCTTTGATTTCATTTACGTACCATTTATCATTCTTAACTTTAAGTATGTCGTATACATACAATGCCAAAATGATAAATTCACTTACAGAGCTTTTACTACGAACACAATGATCTTCATCAATCATGCTGAACACATTCGACATGATTATATGATGAAGTCTCAAGCACCATTGTGTTGAAGACTGTTTAAGGCAATAGATTGAACTCATCAATCAGCAAACCTTATGTTCGCTGCCTTTTCTGATGAAACCTTTAGGTTATTTCATCAATTTCTCCATTGAGAAAGACAATCTTTTCATCCTTTTAATGAAGCTCTAAGTTCAAACTCGCCACTATGGTTAGAATGAACCTTATGGACGTAAATTTTTACAACAGATGAGAAAGTCTACTCATAGTCAATCTCTTCCTATTGTATGAACCCCATGGCGACTAGTTGAGCCTTATATCTTTCGATACCTCTTTCAGCCTTTCGCTTTACTTTGAGAATACATTTATTCTCAATTTATGTCCTTCCAATAGATCAATTAGTTTTCAAACATGGTTTGATCTATGGATGCCAGTTCCTTTTCCATTGCTTTAGTCCATTTTTCTCTTAAGTGGGCATGAAAAAGCTTTTTGAATATTATTATGCTCTTTCTTGTCTTGTGGGATAACTAAAAGGGCTTCATTCTAGCCTTCGATTTTAAATTGTCAGCATAGAACACTTATCCTTTTAGATTTTTACAGTTCTGAATCTTGATGAACATGTCTCATATATTCATCGTGATTCATAATGCTCCCACTGGGACTATGTTCCATACTCCCACTGGAGTCAGGAATACCGTATTTTTTCCTCCCACTGAAGTAAAGAATACTCCCATTCATATCAGGTCTCGAACATCCGGATCGTTTGGAGGATGAAGGTCTTAACCTTTTTCCTCTAACTCCCTCCCACTCGGATGGAGTGATCGTGATGGTCTCTTCCTGAAATTAATATAAAGTGAAATCTCAATTCACTTCGCCCAACTTTGAAAATTCATTCTCTTAAGAATATGACGTCTAGTGATTCAAATTCTGTCATTATGCCATTTTCTTACTCACCCATGAAAATGTATCCTCTTGATACTTAAGAATATCTCACATAGACACTCTTTTCACTTCTTGGTCTCAAATTTACCAAATTGAGGTATCATGAACGTAAGCATTATAACCCAAAAGTTATAAATGGATTAGGTTAACTTGTCGACCATTTTACAACTCATATGTTGTGGTAATGACAAATTTGAAGGGCATACAGTTCAGAACATATGTGGCAGTCAATAAAGCATCTCCCCAATAGGAGATAGGCAAATTTGCCTCTGCCATCATAGATCTAACCATATATAGGAGAGTCTTATTTCTCCTTTCCTCAACACCGTTTTGTTGTGGATTTCAAGGAATGAACAACTGATATTCAATCATTTTTCATCACATGAAACTTTAAGTTTATCTCTAAGATATTACTGACCTCTGTCAGTTCTTAAAGTTTTGATCTTTTTATCTAATTGATTCTCAGCTATACTCATATAAGTCGTGAAGCAACACAATGCTTCTGACTTGTGAGAAATCAAATAGACATGACCATACCTAGTACAGTCATATATAAATGTGATGAAATAGTGGGCCCCATGCCTTACCCTCACATTCATTTGACCACATTCGTCAGAATGGACTAATTGCAATGAAAATTCGCTTTAGTTCCTTATTCGAATGATTTTCAAACTAGTTTTTCCTTTTAGGCAATGCTTACATATAAGTAATTCAACCTTATTTAAATTACTTATTAAACCTATTTTGACTAACCGACTCATTCGATCCTGTCCAATATGGTTTAATTTAGCATGCCATAATTTCACATTGTCCTTATAACTATGTGAAAAATAATAAATTAAAGGAAAATAGTCATGGTCCACATCCATAACCAGAATAGAAATCACTCAAGCATAAGCGTACACTGTTATCCTCAAAATGTAAATTGAAAACAAATTTCAATAAATCAAGGACAGAACCTAAATTTCATAACAAAGGTATCTGAATCCCTTATTATACAGTCCATTAGTTCTAAATCTATCACCTACTAAGGATGAAATTCAGAACTAGATACATAAATTTCACTCACTCTTGAGTCAAAATAGTGTATCTTTTTAGGCACAATGCATCTCTTTGCATAGTGTCCTTTCTATAGGCAATTGAAACATTTCACTCTTGAAAAGTTTACCTCCTTTTTGCCTTTGGACCTTTTGTGATTCTATTCCTTTTGCTTTTCAGGCTCTCAAGCCTTTTCTTTATCCCTATTGATGAACCTTATTATCTTATTCTAATGAGAACTCATTCTATTAGAACAAGACTATGCCATATGACATTGACCTTAATCAATGTCGGACGGCCCCTTTTAAGCTTCAAATAACTAGTGACATCCTCAAATGTCTTTTTGCTTATCTATGTGAGTTAGTTGCATCCTCACATGCTAGCAACTCTTGGGTAAAGAACGGATAACAGCTTGGACCTACTGCTCATCAGTCACTTATGACTAGGTTCACTAAGCTCACTTTTCCTTTCCATCTCTCTTAGATGTTTTCGCATCGAATAATCAGACTTTTCTGATATGTATCAAATTTGATCGTCAATGATCGTAGCTTATTCAGAGTCACATCTCTGAATTTCTCCTGCAAAGCGATCCACAGATCCATTGCATTTTGATACTTGCGAAATAGATTAGTGCTGTGATGCAACATATGCATCTCGGTCCTGCTTATGCTGGACTATAGTGTCATCCTCAGGTTCAGCCATAATCGAACTTGAGGATTTAAGAGCCTCTTGCTCTTCAAGCACATACTGGATCTTTGTATTCCAGATTTCATAATAATAACTTGGAAGCATCATCCATTAAGATCCGCTGATCTTAAATGGAACAATATTGCACATTTTAAAAGAGATGAAGCAAAACATGCAATTTACTATACACCTGAAATAATAACCTAATAAAGTTTTCTATTAGACTCAAATTCGAAAAGTATACTTAGAGTACCAATTACCTTCTAAGTTCTAATGTCCAACTTTATAGGTTAAGATTTCATATATAGTAAATCAGAATTATTGAATTATTTAAGTTCTTAAACTTTTGAGGGATAGTTTTATTGATTTTTATTTTATTAAGCCTCTACTTAATAAACATGCAAATATTTTACTCATAAAATATTGCAAAGGCAATTAACATTTTTAAAATAAACACATTTATTGAAAAATAATTAAAAGCCATAAAAATAAACTCATTCATTCAACCAATAAATAAATCCAATAATTCTCTAATAAGACACACATGTCAAATAATAATAGGAAACATAAATTCCATTTTAATAATAACAAACGCCAACTGAAATTGACACTAATGTCAACTATTCTAGAAGTCCAGATTTCATTAAATCTTTTTAGTTATTAGGATTATATCTTTGACCGATTTAATCAATTCATCAAGCGACTCATAAGTCCATTGATGAAGTCATGGATAATGCACGCTCTGTCCATTTCTCAACACCATCACAGAATTTTAGTGTTGCTTCTCAACACTTCCCTTTTTGGTAACTCAAACCAAAATTTTATTTTCATACTCGGACCACCAGTCCAAATGCACTATTGCATTTGTTCTCACATATTTACTTTATGATGCACTATTGCATCATTGTTATCAGCTCAAATCTTCCTTCGCATTCTCATGTTGGTTTATACATTGCACTCTTGCCATTTTTAAAGCAACCTATGCGTTTCTTAAGGAAGAACCGGTGCCCTTATTTAAAATTTTTATAACATATTATAGAAAAATTTATACACTCATGTATAAATACACATAGTTGAAACGCATTTCAATCAATAAATAAGGACAAAACTTCAAAGAATTTTTCAAAATATTTTAAAAATTAATCGAATGCAGAAAACACTTTTTCTACAATTTTTAATATTTTATTTTGAAATTAAACACATTTAAATATCAAAAAATACACAATTAATTTTCTGGTCATTAAAAAATTTTGAAAACATGACCAAAAAATCAGAAATAATTTGAAAATTAATTTGACAAAAATCGGAGCTAAAATGGTGGTCGGAGGACGCCGCACGCGCCAACACGCGCCGACGAGGGAGTGGAAGACGCGCTCACGCGCCTTCACGCGCGTCCTCCCACTTGGCCAGACACGTGTCACAACCACAGCGTGCCACGTGTCCTCATTCAGTCACGCCACGTGTCTGAATGCCATTGGTCCAGCTTGTGCCACGTGGCGGTGTCTCATTGGTCCACGTGTCACACATGACACGTCAGCATTGCCACATGGCAGACCTCTGTCTGACACGTGGCGGCCGCTGATTGGGCCACGTGGCACACATGCCACTTCATCACTTACATCTGTCATGACACGTGGCACCACCTTAGTGGTCCACGTGTCATGTGGTTGACACGTCGTTTGGACACGTGGCATGGCCTCAATCAGCCACGTGTCAGCCCCTCTATGTGCCACGTGGCATGGCCTCTGCCGTCCACGTGGCGTATGGCCATTGGGCCACGTGTCAGCAGTGACACATTACTGCTAACACGTGGCACGCGCGTGTGAGCCACCGCCCACGCGCACGCGCCATGCGTATAGAGGCGCGTGAGGTCCACGCGCCGCTTTCCCAGCCGAATCTGATGCTCCGGTTCCGGCCGGTGGGGGGTTTTCGGGGTCTGTGAATACAATGGTATGGTCAAAAATAAAAATCCCAATTTCTAGACAAGCGTTTTGAATATTCAATATTATCCCTCGGGTTTCGGTGTACACATACACGAAATTGAGCCAAAATATACACGCATATATATTTTTCACACAAAAAACAAATTTTTGTTGCGTTTTATGCTTCCTAAATCTTTAAATTTTACTCATAAAATTTTAGATTGATTTTAAAGCCGCATGCCAGGACGCAATAAAACGATGGCTCTGATACCAATGATGGGAAAATTATACTTATATAATTTAATGGAGGTAACATTAAATAAATGTACCTACCTCTTGTAGCGCAGAAACTAGTTGCGGAAGCGTCTACCAAGATCCCGTTTGTTTCTGGTCACTGGTCTGGCTTTTACCCACTCGGGGTAAGAGCAGCTAGATCACAATCTAAATGCCCCTGAAAATAAGACAAAAAACTGTGAGTGGGAACGAGCAGCCTTGCGGCGTATACGTTTTCTCGTTACCAAATTATGAGGACCTCATCTCTATTTATAGAGGTCTTAAAGGTTAGAGCCCTAACTCTAGTTTAACTCAGACTCTTTCTGAGATAATATTTGGTAATTTAATTTAGATTAAATAACTCAATTTAATCTGGATTGGAACTCAATCCAATTAGAGTCATGGGCGCACCCAAACTCTATCAATCACAAATCCATATATGATTGCACAAAATATTACTAATTTTAGATTTACATAAATTATTTTTAACCTATAATTTTTTATCTTATTTATTAAATTGGATTAAATAAAAATATTTTCTTCATATTAATAAAAGGTTATCATATTTATCAAATTGAGTAAAAAAAATATTTTTTGAATATTAATAAAATTAAATTTTTTTCTCAGTCAAAACAAAAAAATTAAATAAAAAATAAAAAATGATAGCTTTTCCATTTGGAAAAGTTGCCGCATAACAAAAAAAATGAGGTTCCATTTTCGCAGCTCAGTGCCGCAGAAATGGATGCAACATCCAATTTTGCGAAATGTTTTTTAAAAAATTCCAAAATTTAAAATATTTTTTTAAAACATATTATTTAGAAAAAAATCCCCTTGTTACTGGTGGTACCAAAGCAATTGGGTTTGTATTTTCCTTTTCCTTTTTCTTTTTGAAGTTAAATGAATCTATAGAAAGAATTATTATTTATAATTATACTGAAAGAATCTCTTAATAATAGTTCCTAAAACCTATTATATAAATAAAACATAGCATGAAGAGAAGAACCCATGTTTAATTCTTCTCTACTGCAATGCATAAATATATATAACTCTCCTTAATTCCACACCCAATGGCTTTGCATTTCATGTCTCCTGTTTCAGTTCCTAAAGTATGCAAACGGGTCAATTCAGGTTTGTTTAACGTATCATGTTCAGCCACACTCTCCCAACCTGTTCACAGCCATAGGACTAGATGGTCTCTTGAAGGAACAACTGCCCTTGTCACCGGTGGAACTAAAGGAATCGGGTTAGTTCTGAATACAATTTAGCACTTAAACCGAGTTTATATTAATTTATTAATGATGACTGTCTGGCTGTTTCGGTCACCTTAAAAGGAAAGCACCGGTGGGCTTCTGACACTTTGGTCAAGTTATGTAAGAAAGGAAACCTTAGTAAAATAACGTTAGGGGGCTTAACTAATGGAGCTGATTAGAGGCTTTATATAGTGCATGGTATTGTTATATTAAATGAATTAAGCCATTGTTTATGCTGAATAACGGCTTGTAAGGTTCTATTATCAATTAGCAATAAATTGCATATTTATATTTTTCTGATAAGACAGTTTGTTCTATGAATATGAACATGAACCTGCTTTTTAGTTCCTATTTTCTACTCTAATTCTTCTGCCTAACAATTGTATTTGACAATTATTAGAAGTGCAATTGTGGAAGAATTAGCAGAATTTGGGGCAACTGTGCATACATGTTCAAGAAATGGAAGCCATCTCATAGATTGCATAGATGATTGGAAAGCTAAGGGTTATAAAGTGAGTGGTTCAGTTTGTGATGTATCTTGCAGAGTACAAAGAGAGAAGCTCCTAAATTCAGTTGATGTTTTGTTTGATGGAAAGCTTAACATTCTTGTAAGTTTCTCTTTATTTATTTGCTCAAAATTTCACTTTATTGCATATTTCTTTGGGCTAGATCCTTCCAGTTTCTTACTATGCCTTTCTTTCCATTCTTAATTATTAGTTCAATTGAAGCTTTAGATCTTCTTGTTTTTTGTCCTTCATAGTTACCTTTGGGGATAAAGGTATTTTTGCTCTTAATTTTTTTTTTTTGAAATAGTGTGATTTTGCCATCGGTCATGCAGCAATTAAAAAAATAATATCAGGTATCGGTCTTAAAATATCACATACTGTTTAGTTTAGGATAAAATATCTTAAAATGTCACATACTATTTAGTTTAAGATAAAATATGTTCATTTCTATAAATTAATGGGCAAAAATTACCTATTTGAAAAAGTATAGGAGCAAAAGTCCTCAATTTCAAATAATTCAGGGACAAAAGTCGATAAAAGGAAATACATGAATAAAAATGTTCTATTTCAAATACTTCAGCTACTTCAGCGAGAAAAAAAAAATATAGCTCGTTGCTGTATCAGAAAATCAATTTTTACAATTAGTTTAAATTGTAAGCTAAAATTCAGTTTTTTTACATGAAAGTATGTTAATATCAGTGCATAAATAGATACATTAAACACTTTCTGATAGTAGTAAGTGCAAAGTTGAATTTGACCAATAATTATCAATGGTTAAACTAGTAAAAGTTCAATTATTATATAAGACTAAGATTTTATTCTCTGGTTGATTTATTATTATTTATTATTCAATCATGGATCAAGCTGGTTGGATTTGACATTGAAAGTTAAGTATGGAATTGTTTTGAAAATTAGATAAACAATGTGGGGTATAACCCAAGAACAACAACCTTAGAGGTGACAGCAGAGGATATGTCATCTACAATAAGGACAAATCTTGAATCGGCATATCACATCTGCCAACTTGCTCATCCATTTTTAAAAGCTTCAGGCCAAGCCAATATTGTCTTTATTTCTTCTGTTGCTGGAGTTGTATCAGTAAATACTGGATCCATTTATGCTCTAACCAAAGGTATTTTTCTTTTTCCCATAACAATTCTTATCTATATACGAAGGAGAAGGCCTATGGTCATTTTCTATAATTGATATTTTTCACTTTATGACCGTCAAATCAGTTAATAATACTGTATTGAATTCACTTTGACTATGAATTCAATATGTATTGGCCTGGCTAGTCTGTATTAATTTGTTTTAAGTGGTGTGGTGCAGGAGCATTGAACCAACTTACAAAGAATTTGGCATGCGAGTGGTCCAAGGACAAAATAAGGACTAATTGTGTTGCTCCTTGGGCTATCAAAACTCCACTTACTGAAAAAGTAATTTCCTATTTTTGTAACTTTTTACTGCTGGGCGTATATACACATTTTCTATCTCGCCATAAAGTGATTTTAGTGTAAACTAGCGGAACGGACTTTGTTCTAATGGTAAAGAGTCGCCTTTAATTCTTAGTTAATTAAATAATGTTTGTAATTAATTGCAGGTTCTTGGTGATGAACATTTTCTGAAGGCGGTTTTGGCTCAAACCCCCTTGAGCCGTGCTGGAGAGGCAAGGGATGTATCATCCCTCGTAGCATTTCTTTGTTTGCCCGCAGCCTCCTACATTACTGGACAGATCGTTTGTGTTGATGGAGGCAAGACAGCTAATGGCTTTGTCTTCTAATCGATTGTTTTCTTTTTTTTTTAAAAAAAAAAATTATTGGCCGCTTTGGGTGAGATTAAAAATTGATACTTGAATTTCAATTAATCAAAATTTCCTTTTTCACTATAAACATTTCGTATAGGATTTGATGTGCCAATTTATCTTTGAAAATCATGTAAGTACAATCGCATACCAAATGAATACTCAAACATTCTACGCGTATTCATTGCTAATCAGTAACGGATCTGTGGTGGATGGCGGATTGAATGATACGCTTAAATGTTTGAATGTCCTTGTAATAATAAACAACTATCTATACATGATAAGTAGTTAATTTTCAATCAATTACAATAGCTGTTCTTGAATAAAAGAAATAATTTTCATTGTATGATTAAGATGAGATTAATTCAGTGATAAAAAAACTAAGAAAGGAAATAATGGGATAAAGGCAGCAATACCAGACTGTAATGGTTTGCAACGGTTAATGTTTACCGTTACAATTGAGACATCAACAATGGTAATATTTAGATAGGAGCTTGGACCATATTGTGCTTAGAAATAAGATGAAATTGTTTAATTGAAACCATATGTAAAGTTCATTGATGCAATTGTAAAAAAAGAAAAGAATAGGGTTTATATAGAAAATAAGTTTGGGGTCTATCTTTTTTTTTTTTCGACGTGGATTTATACAGTCCTTTAATCAAAATATCTTCTATTTATAAGAGTTTCCTCTGCATCGCAGTCTATAATTAATTAATTATAATATCAAAATTATTCTAGAGAGAATGGAAGAGGCAAATAGCAATGTCAAAGACAATAGATGGTCTCTTCATGGAATGACTGCTCTTGTTACTGGTGGTACCAAAGGAATTGGGTTTGTGTTTTCCTCTTTCTTTTTGAAATTAAATGAATTTATAGAAAGAATTATTATTTATAATTACACTGAAAGAAATAATCTCTTAATAATTAATAGATATGCTATTGTGGAAGAATTGGCAAAGCTAGGGGCAAAAGTGCACACATGTTCAAGAAATGGAGCTGACCTCAACAAATGCTTATCTAATTGGAAGGCCAAAGGATTTGAAGTGACTGTTTCAGTCTGTGATGTGACTTCTCCAGCTAATAGGGAGAATCTAATACGAACTGTCTCTTCTCAATTTGATGCCAAACTTAATATTCTCGTTAGTTCTCTTTTTGCCCTTAAAATAGATAACTAGCATTAAGTGATGAATTGTTATTTAAGAGAAGAACAAAATCACTATATTTTTAGAACAAAATCACTCTACTTCAAAGGTAAAAATCTACTTTATTCATATTTAACTTAACAAATGATTTAGAAACAAATTATTCACTATAAAAAAACGTTTTAGCTAGCATTATTTTTGGTCCTTCCATTCTTTTTTATAACCTTCTCACAGTGATGATGAGCTTCTTTACATGTCTTGCACATATATTTATTTTCTTTCATCAAATTCTTTTGTGATGTTATATGGTTTTAGATAAACAATGTGGGAGCAAATATCCCTAAACCAACTACAGAATATACTGCTGAAGATTATTCATTTCTGATGAATACGAATCTGGAATCAGCCTATCACTTATCACAGCTTTCACATCCTCTGCTCAAAAATTCTGGAGCAGCAACAGTCATTTTCGTATCCTCTGTGGCCGGAGTAGTTTCTGTAACAATCGGATCAGTAAATGCAGCAACTAAAGGTGATATTAAATTTCATACCATCTAATTAAATTATTGTGTAATAATTTTGGCTTAATTAATGAGACATGCATATAGCTTAGGGCCTGCAAAAATCGAACCAAAATTTAAAATTGGATTGAGAGAAATTTGATTTATTTAGTTTGGCGTATTTGGTGTTCAGTCTAATTGGTACGATTTTTTAGCATAGAGATTGGTCTAATAATTTTGGTTCAATTTGTACTTGAAAAAATAATCTAATCAAACTGATGAACTTTTGATATATATATATATATATATAGCCCAAACTGAAATAACTGACCGAACCAATCTTAGTACAGTTCAGTCATTTAGTTCCATCGGTTTCCTCTTACATGTTTAGTTGGTTTCATTTTGTTTGCTGTCAATTTTGGGTTGTTCAATTCGGTTGATTTACAGACTACACTGACGGAATCCTTGGTCCTAATTTATTCTAATTATAGCTATAAATGTTGTTATGAGGAATCGAATTTGAAAATTTTTGTATTATTTATCAAATGATAGCTAACAAGTCAAATAATGGTGGTTTGTAGATTGTGTAATTTTGATAGTGATTTGTTTTTGTGTATCTGTTTTTGCAGGGGCAATGGTTCAACTAACAAAGAGCTTAGCATGTGAATGGGCAAAAGACAACATAAGGATTGATTGTGTTGCACCTGGGGTTATCAGAACTCGACTGGGAGAATATGTAATATAATTATACTAATTATATATATTAACATTAGTGATTTTTTTTTTCCCCTTTTTGAAATTTATGTTCCTTCTTACAGTATCTTAGCTTTGAGAAGTTCTCAGAGGATGTAAAAACTAGAATACCGATGGGACGGCCTGGAGAACCGGAGGAGGTGTCTGCATTGGTAGCATTTTTATGTATGCCTGCTGCTTCTTACATCACTGGCCAAACTATTTGTGTTGATGGAGGTCTCACAATTAATGGATTCTCTTTTTTCTGAATGGTTATTAGAGTATTATTATTTAGAATTAATTAAATTTGTAAGCAAGATTGTTGACTCTTAGCTACGAAAATCATAAATTACGTAGTTAATTTTTAGCTATGTTATTTCTTATTACAATATGTTTTATTGTTGGAATCAATATTTTTAACAACAATAAGTTTCATGTCTATAGATATATCGTGTTGTAGCAAGTGTGAATAAGAGTATTATTGTATTTCTCTTTGTACAAATTTGTATGATTTGAAAGCTAAAAACAATGCTACCGACATTATAGTATTAATCAAACTAATAAGGATTATGTTTAATGACTGAAGTGGAAGCCCTTCCTTGATTAGTGACTCAATTTCCTAGATAACTCGATCTTATGAAAATAACTTGATGAGGGGACATACGATCAGATATGCACTAGATGTACCATACACAGTATACAGACATTAGATGAAAAATAAAAACAAAATATGTTTTTTTTTCCCTTTGTATATCTAATCACTACAAGAAAATCAGAGTTTCCCGACAGAAATTTTCGATGGAAAGTCAAGAATTTTTGTCGGGAAATTAAATTGCCGACGGAATTCAATTCCGTTGGTACTGTGACTGTAGGCAAAATTGCTGACAGAATAAATTTTCGTCGACAATTTTCCCGACGGAATAGTAATTTTCGTCGGGAAATTACCAACGAAAAATTCATTTTCGTTGGTAAAATTGCTGACGAAAATGAATATTCCGTCGGTAATTTTCCGACGGAAATTACTATTCCGTCGGGAAAATTTCGAATTTTTTTTATTTTTACCAACGGAATTTTCCATCTGTAATTAAAAAAAACTGATAAAAAAATTCACATTTCTCATATTCCACTAGTTTGCTATCTAATTTAAATTTTCATATACATTTAACATGCAAAACTTCACAAACCAATTCATGCATATACATAAATTCACATAATATGTGTCTATTTTTAAAATCATTTATTCAAGTATAACACACATTTCATTTAATTATCATAAAATACATGCATATAATCATGTCATTGAGTTAAAATAAAATCATTATACATGCAATTACACAACATTTACCTTCATAATATTAATATAATATACCGATGAACTACATGATTCACCCAAAGAAAATAAAAATTCAAAGCATACCTCTCAATGTCATCAAGCTGAGACCAATCATTGATTCAGCTGAGGCCTACAAAATATGGAAATTAAAACTTCAGAAGGGAAAACTACAGAATATTAAAGCTATTTTACATAAATTCAAAAATAATATACACAATTCAAAAATAATATTCACAAATTCAAAGCTATTTTACACAACAATTCAAAAATAATAGTCACAAATTCAAAAATAATATACACAATTCAAAAATAATATTCACAAATTCAAAGCTATTTTACACAACAATTCAAAAATAATATTCAAAAATTCAAAAATAATATACACAATTCAAAAATAATATTTACAAATTCAAAGCTATTTTACACAATTAAAAAATTACACAACAAAAGCATACAGTCTAATACAATCGATTAACCGGTCAATTAATTCGATTTCGGACCGATTTACCGATTAACCGTGTCAACCAGTTTTTTTTGCTCACACCTAATTATATATGATATTTTTGTTGTTTTCACTAAAATTAAATAGTTATTAGTTAAACTTAAATTTAGAATAAAATTAAGTAATTTAACGCATAAATTTTAATCTGATTGTTTTAAATAAATTAATTTTTATTAAAAAAATTAATTTGAAAAAGATCAAATTTTATTATAAGTCTAAAATTAATAGATAAATAAAATTTAAATTTTACTAAAAAAATTACATATAGTAAAATGGAATGAGTATAAGATAAAGAATAGCTTGTAGAAAATTATTGAATTTAATTGATTAAAATTAAACAACGTAAACATATATTATGCTCAATTATAGTATGTCCTATTGAAATATTTGACCACACTAAATTATTTCATTTGATGGGGTTACCGTATAATGATTTCTTTGATCACTATAGTATAAATGCAATTTAATATTGAAATTCAAATCCTTATCGCTCCATTAAATTTAAATCAAATTGGGTGTATGACCGCATATATTATTGCTAAAACAGCTGTATACCAATCATGGCAAATAATGGCATTATAAAATTTATAATTGAGTTGGTACACCGAAGTTTACAACTACCAATTTTAAAAGCTTCATTTCACATGCATGCTTGTGATAATTTATTACCCAAATTAGTGTTGTTTTCAGATGGACATACATAATTATTTAATTTCTACTGCCATTTTGTCCATCACTATATGTTCTTTCATGGTTTTGTTTATGCTAGTCTCACAGCTCAATACAACATAGATATATCTCAATTGCTAGTTTGCTGCACAGATATATAGAGAATGGAAGAGGCAAATAGCAATAGCAAAGACAATAGATGGTCTCTTCATGGAATGACTGCTCTTGTTACTGGTGGTACCAAAGGAATTGGGTTTGTGTTTTCCTCTTTCTTTTTGAAATTAAATGAATTTATAGAAAGAATTATGATATGTATAATTATACTGAAATAATCTCTTAATAATTAACAGATATGCTATTGTGGAAGAATTGGCAAAGCTAGGGGCAAGAGTGCACACATGTTCAAGAAACGAAGCTGAGCTTAACAAATGCTTATCTAATTGGAAGGCCAAAGGATTTGAAGTGACTGTTTCAGTCTGTGATGTAACTTCTCCAGCTGATAGGAAGAATCTAATGGAGACTGTCTCTTCTCAATTTGATGCCAAACTTAATATTCTTGTTAGTTCTCTTTTGGCTATATTTTCAATTTGATGCTGGAATTTTTTTTATATTTAATTTGTTTCAAAATCAATTTTTGCATTAGTTTTTAATTAATAATAAGTTAAGTGCACGAATACATATGGTACACGCATTTGCAACGTCCGATTGGATGTATGCACGTATCACATACTTCCATTATTTCTTTTTTATAACCTTCTCATCTTGATGACGAACTTCTTTTAATGTCATGTACATATATTTATTTTCTTTTATCAAATTCTTTTGTGTTGTTTTATGGTTTTAGATAAACAATGTGGGAAAAAATATCCCCAAACCAACTACAGCATATACCGCGGAAGATTATTCATTTATGATGAATACAAATCTGGTATCGGCCTATCACTTGTCACAGCTTTCACATCCTCTGCTTAAAAGTTCTGGAGCAGCAACCATCATTTTTGTATCCTCCGTGTCCGGAGTAGTTTCCTTAACAACCGGATCAATATATTCAGCAGCTAAAGGTGATATTAAATTTCATACCATGTATCCAATTAAATTCCACTGGTTGTATATTGTGTAATAATTTTGGCTCAATGAGACATGCATATAGCTTATGGCCTGCAAAACCGAACCGAAATTGGAAATTGGATTGAGAGAAACTTGATCTATTTAGTTTGGCCTACTTGGTGTTCAGTCTAATTGGCACAATTTTTTAGCATAGAGATTGGTCTAATAATTTCGGTTCAATTTGTACTTGAAAAAATTAATGTAATAGAACCGACAATATATATATATATATATATATAGCCCAAACTGAAATAATTAATCGAATCAATCTTAGTATAATTCAGTCATTTAGTTTGATCAGTTTCCTCTTATATATTTAGTTTATTTAAGTTTGTTTGCTATCAATTTTGGGTTGTTCAATTCGGTTGATTTACATACTAAACTGACTAATTATAGTTATAAATGTTGATACGAGGAATCGAACTTGAAAATTTTTGTATTATTTATCGAGTGTCAGATAATAATGGTGGTTTGTAGATTGTGTAATTTTGATGGTGATTTGTTTTTGTAGGGGCAATGGTTCAACTAACAAAGAGCTTAGCATGTGAATGGGCAAAAGACAACATAAGGATTAATTGTGTTGCACCTTGGATTATCAGAGCTCCAATGGCAGAAGAAGTAATATAATTATACTAATTATATATATATATATATTAACATTAATGATTTTTTTTTTCTGACAATAAATTTCTGTTCTTACAGAATCTTAGTATTGAGAAGTTATTAGAGAAGTTATTAGAGGATGCAAAAGCTAGAACACCGATGGGACGGCTTGGAGAACCGGAGGAGGTGTCTGCATTGGTAGCATTTTTATGTATGCGTGCTGCTTCTTACATCACTGGCCAAACTATTTGTGTTGATGGAGGTCTCACAATTAATGGATTCTCTTTTTTCTGAATTGTTATTAGATTATTATTATTTAGAATTGATTAAACATGTAGCAAGATATTTGTTGACTCTTAGCTACGAAAAAATGTTTTTTTTTTATATATATTTTTACAATTCATGTAATTTTCTCATTTAAATTTCGTTGGAACCAGCTGCATACCCAAAAATAAATTTATAAGTATAGATGAAATTTTGCAAGTCACAAATGAATAGGAACAAAAATAAATGAAATTTTATGATATTATTTTTCTTATTTTTTAAATTTTTTATATTAAAAATAAAAAATATGTATGTATAAAATATAAAAAATATTTTTATATATACGTTATATAAAAATTCTTTTGTAGTATTATTCTTCAATTTTAAGGTTGACTTTGACTGGGCATATTAATTAATAGCCCTATTATATTTTTCTTCGAAATTCGAAAAATATTAAAATATCACATAAAAAACTGTAAGTGTCTTTTGAAATTATCACCAAATTAGCCGACCAAGCACATGTTTATTAACTTATGATTTCTAATTTCTTCAATATAATTATTTTGGTTGAAATTTAGTACTGTTTTCACATTACTTTTTTGTACATTACATGGCTATAAATAGCCATGCAAAACCGCCTCTTAGTAGTGCCAAAAATTTCATCAAATTTTGTTTAGTTTGAGAAAAATTCTCATTTGACAATTTGTATGATTTTGAGTGTAATTAGATTAAGATTATTTTTTAGAGTTAGTCTCTCCACACATTTTTTGTACTTATTCAAGTTTATTAGTAGAACAATTTTCTATTCTATTTAACCCGTGGAGTAATTTATAAGAATTTCCAGTTCAAGAAATAGAACATCATTCCCACTTATATATATCATATATACTTGCTCAAATATACTTTGCATATAATATCGTACTCTTTTCGTTATACTTATAGAGTGTGGTTTTTATTTAGTTTTTTCAAAATTTAAATAATATTTTATTTTAAATCAAATCGTGTTTGTTCTATCAATTTTCTCTTTTTTAATTAACAAGTATATTTTAAAAAAAATAAAATATTTTAATTATTTCAATTAAAAAAATAATATATATTTAGCTGTTATGAAATTTATTTGGTTTTGGCTAGCGGTATGTTTTACTTTTCTAACAGTTAAATTGTAATTTAAATTATACCGTTTAGTTTATTTTACAATTAAAAAGTGAAAAGAAAAAGCACTATACACCAGACGGGACAGCAGACCTTTTTTTTTCATTTATTTACAAAACGAATTAAATCTGATGTTTATTGGTAATCTAATTATTAATTTTGACGTTTAAATTAGCAGAGTGAGAAAAATGGAGAAGGAAAAGAGGAGTGGGAAAGATGGTAATTGAAGGAACGACTGCTCATGTAACTGGCGGTACTAAAGGACTTCGGCTTGTCTTTACTCCTTTTCTCTCCCTCAATAATTAATTTTTCCTCCTTTTTATAATATTTTATATAATAACTAATATATATAGTTAGATCGGGATTAAATTGGTCAATTGGATGGTTATATTTACAAACTAAAGTAGCCGAAAACATTGGAATTTATATAAAATATTAATAAGGTGGGGGCGTTTCATGTATATGTATAGACAAAGCCCAACTGACTGGTTGATCCAATTAGGCCCAAACCTGAAAATTCAATTTCTGTTCCCTGCTAATGTGTTTTGAGAAATATATACAGTAATGAATTCCAAGGTTTAAGGAGTTAAATTTGGCATTAGGTATGCAATTGTGGAAGAACTTGGTGGCTTTGGGGCAACCATACACACATGCTCTAGAAATGAAAGAGCTTAATAAATGTCTAGAAGATTGGAAGTTTGTGATGTAACCTCAAAGAGAGAAACCGTAATTTTTATGATAAAATGAAAGGATGATACCAATACTAAAATATTATTTAATTTTGATCATATATATAATAAATGTATTATTTTTTATTTTTAGTTATTTTTATTGTACAAAATATTATTAATTTTAAATTTTAATAAATTATTATTAACGTATAATTTTTTATTCTATTTATTAAAGTGAATAAAATGAAAATATTTTTTTTACATTAATAAAAGATTACTCTATTAATTAAATTGAATAAAAAAAATTTGTGTATTAATAAAATTAAGAATTTTTTATTATCTAATATTAAAAAATTAAAATTAAAAAAATTACAAAATTAAAAAAAAAAACAGCAGCTTTTCCAAATGGAAAAACTACTCACATATAAAAAAAATAAAATAAAATTAATTGGGGTGTCCATTTCCGCAGCTCACTGCTGCTAAAATGGATAAAAAAACCCCATTTTGCTAAATATTATTCAACAAACACCAAACTTCAAATTATTCTTTTAAAAAATATCATTTATAAAAATGTCCCATGAGCATTATAAAATTTATAATTGAGTTTGTACACCGAAGTTAGTACAACTAGCAATTTTAAAAGCCCCATTTCACATGCATGCTTGTGATAATTTATTACCCAAATTAGTGTTGTTTTAGACGAGACAATTAAATTTTTTAAAAAACTATTCCTAGTTTTATGGTTTTCACATGGACATACATAATTATTTAATTTCTACTGCCATTTTGCCCATCACTATATATTCTTTCATCGTTTTGTTTATGCT
Organism: Excoecaria cochinchinensis; assembly: GCA_947683425.1. Taxonomy (NCBI): domain Eukaryota; kingdom Viridiplantae; phylum Streptophyta; class Magnoliopsida; order Malpighiales; family Euphorbiaceae; genus Excoecaria; species Excoecaria cochinchinensis. Next base: position 2,893,352 of record CANTUQ010000049.1, on the reverse strand, counting down.
GCTCAATACAACATATATATTTATCAATTGCTAGTTTGCTACATAGATATATAGAGAATGGAAGAGGTAAGTAGCAATAGCAAAGACAACAGATGGTCTCTTCATGGAATGACTGCTCTTGTTACTGGTGGTACCAAAGGAATTGGGTTTGTGTTTTCCTCTTTCTTTTTGAAATTGAATGAATTTATAGAAAGAATTATGATATGTATAATTATACTGAAATAATCTCTTAATAATTAACAGATATGCTATTGTGGAAGAATTGGCAAAGCTAGGGGCAAAAGTGCACACATGTTCAAGAAATGAAGCTGAGCTTAACAAATGCTTATCTAATTGGAAGGCCAAAGGATTTGATGTGACTGTTTCAGTCTGTGATGTAACTTCTCCAGCTGATAGGAAGAATCTAATGGAGACTGTCTCTTCTCAATTTGATGCCAAACTTAATATTCTTGTTAGTTCTCTCGATCTTGGCTATATTTTCAATTTGATGCTGGAATTTTTTCATATTTAATTTGTTTCAAAATCAATTTTTGAATTAGTTTTTAATTAATAATAAGTTTGCCTCATTTCATTTATATATATATATATATATATAGCATATGATTGTGATAAAAAATCATGGAGTGGTAGGGCTGCATATTGTGCACGCATTTGCACCGTCTAACTGGATGTATGTACGATACACTTTCATATACATTATCATAATCCAGATTTATGGTAGGTAAGAATTTCATGAAAAATTAATAAAAATATTTTTTTAGGATTAAATAAGGCAAACTCGGTGTAAATTAAAAATGCACTAATGGCTTTTTTGTGGGTGAAGTATTTGCAACAGGAAAATTTTCTCTCTAAACTTTTTTCATTTACTTTTTCTCAAGCTATTTGAAATAAAAAAAAAAAAAAATTGTTCCAATACTTTTCAAAGTAGTTAATTTTTAGTCTTGAATTTATTGAAATTTATTGAAATTAATAAAAAAAAAATTATGCTATGTTATTTCTTATTAACGTGTTATAGCAAGTGTGAATAAGAGTATTATTTTATTGCTCTCTGTATAAATTTGTATGATTTGCAAGCTGAAAACAAGGCTACCAACATTATAGTTTTAATCAAACTGATAAGGATTATGTTTAATGACTGAAGTGGAAGCACTTCCTTGATTAGTGAGTCAATTTCCTAGATAACCTTCTTATTAAAATAACTTGATGAGGGGACATATGATCATATATTCACTAGATGTATCATACACCGTGTATAGACTATTTGATGAAAAATAGTTTGTTTCGGTTGGCCCGGCTCAGCTTGATCCATAGTTTTCACAGAATGGGCTTGAAGCACAGGCCTTGAAATAAGTGGATTGAACAATTTATAAATATTTTAATAATAATATATTCAAAATGGCCTAAATTCACTTGTCTTTTATCTATTTTTACAATTCATGTAATTTTCTCATTTAAATTTCGTTGGAACCAGAGGTGTAGACAGAAATAAATTTGTACGCAGAAATAAATTTGTAAGTATAGAGGGAAAATGTATCGGGTTGTGTAAAGTATAAACGAGTTAAAATTTTACGAATCGAATGAAATTTTATGACATTATTTTTCTTATTTTTAAATTTTTTTAATCAAAATAAAAAAAGTATGATTGTATGAAATATAAAAAATATTTTTATATATACATCATATAAAAAAATTGTCAAATTATATACTTTTATTTTTATTACTTTCAAAATTATAGTTTAAATTTAATTGGTTGAATAATATTAAAAATTAAATATAAAATTAATATTTTATTAAAAATTAAAAAACGACATGTTAGAAAAAATTGACTTTCCATTCCATTACAAGAAACGGAAATGTCAATTTATGAATGCGGTCCACGGTCTCCAAGTCGGCTTTTGTTTTTTCTTTTTTTAATTCCGGTCCCCAAGTCCAAGTCGGTTGGTTATTATAAACTACAATTAAGGGATTTTAATTCCTTTCGACTACTTAAAGAACAAGATAAGGAATACCTTCTAGAAGTTATTGAATTTAATTGATTGAAATTAAAAAATGTAAACATATATATCATGCTCAATATTATAGTATGTCCTCTTGAAATATTTGACCTCACTTAATTATATATCTCATTTGATAGGGTTACCTTATAATAATTTCTTAGATTATAATTATAGTATAAATGGAATTTAATATTCAAATTTAAATCCTTATCACTCTATCATGTATTTTGAAAATTAAAAAAGATAAAAGAGTGTATAATCGCATTATTGCTAAATCATATAAGATTCTTTCTCAAATTGATGATGCCAAACACCATTTGGATGACAATTTTATAGACACGTATAGGAAATATAAGTAATCAATTAATTCATTTCCTGATTAAGGGCCAGTTTGGCAAAACTTATGAAAATAGCTTTTTCAATTGAAAAAAGTTGTATTCCAAAAAGCTGTATGTCGAAAAGTAGATGACTGTTTGGTAAATAAAATTTAAAATGACTTTTAAAATTAAAAATAGTTGTTAACTGTTTGGTAAATAATATGATTAAAAATGGCTTTTTAGAATAAAAAAAATAAAAAATAATAATTTTGAGTGGTAGGATAAGAGAAAAAACAATAAAAAATGATTATATTAGATATAATTGTCATTATTAAATAAAATAAAGGATATTTTTGTCTAAAAAAAATATTAAATCTGCTGCCCTTAAAAGCTGAAAATCAGCTTTTCTGAAAAGCTCCAATTTCTAGCTTTTTCTAATAGGAGGTTTTTTCACTTTTCAGAAAATTGATTTTTCTAAAATCAGCATTTACCAAACACTTATTTTTGTCTCATAATCAGCTTTTTATCAAATAAGCAGCTTTTTAACCTTCCAAAAGCAATGCCAAACAGGCCCTAAGTATAGGAAATACAAATTAATTCATTAGGAAAATTTCTTGAAATGTATATAAAATATGATAATTTGATCAATTTATCATTAGATCAATTTAAATTATTTTCTCCGTCCCACTTTTAAGTGATTAATCTTACTATTTAACTTTGTGTTTTTTAAAAATTTGAGAATGAAGTATACATATTTGCCCGTATTTATTATGACATTTCATGAATGATAAATTTAATTTTGATCATGTGAATATTAAATAGAGTACTTGAAATTTAAAAAAAAAAATTGCAAAATACATTTTTAAGACCTTGCACTTTTAAAATTATTTACATTGGATCCTTTTATAAAAAAAATTATTGATTATATCTCTATATTTTAATATGAGATAACATGAAGTTCTTATATATGATTACGGGGTAAGGAATACCCGACCCGAGCGGGGTGGAGAATCTCCGAATTTTTCCCCCGCGGGTACAGGGATGGGAAAAAAAAAATTCCCAACTTTGAATTCGGGCCAATGACAAGGAATGGGGTATCCGCCCCTCAAGCTTTCCCTACCCGAAAAATATACTATAAATAATATAATTTGATATTTCAATCTCTGTTTGATTTCCCTCTATCAGACTCACTTTCCCTAACCTCGCTCTCTCACTCTCTCTGTCCCTATCTTTGTTTGTATCTCCCTCACTCGATCTTTGTATATCCCTCACTCGATCTCACACTCTCAATCTCCCTCAGTCGATCTCCTTTACCCGATCTCCCTCACTCTCTCCGTGTCTTTCTCTTCCTCCATCGTATCCATCGCCTCAGTCGCCTCCTTCGCCTCTGTCACAGTATCAAGGTTTATGCTGCAACTTTAGTCATCTTTTTTAGCTTAAATAAATATTTGTATTTGAACTATATGGGCTATTTTTAAGTTATTAATTGTTAAAATTTGCATTTGCATTTTATAGGATATTTTTGAAAAAAAAAATAAAGTAAATTTTATATGATATGTTTGATTCAGGTCGGGGACCTCCACTGGGACGGAGAGGATTTTTATCCCATGTTCCAAGTGGGGGCGGGGACTGAGAATCCCCAAAATTGCATGGGGTGGGTGATGGGGACCCATTCCCCCGCCCCTGCCCAGTCCCATTATCATCCCTTGCAGTTTTTCATAAACAGAACTAATGCGCATGTATTTTCAACCGTCATTAATGATGTGTTATACTGGTAAAATATATTCTTGATTGGGTTTCTAAACTTTTAAAAATTTTCACATTGGGTCCTTAAGTTTTTAAAATTTTCTATATTGGATCTCTTCACAAGAAAAAATGACACACCTTTTAACAGCGATTGAAACACACGCACATTAGTTCCGTTTATGAAGGGTTGAATGTTATCTCATATTAAAGTGCGTATATGAACTTAATTAAAAAAAAAATTTAAAAGAGATTCAATGTAAAAAATTTTAAAAGTTATGAACTTAAAAATGAGTTTGCCAAAAAAAAGGATAATTTAATCAATTGCTAATGTATTTTTATAAAATCATAATTTTCTAATTATCTTCTTAAGATAATATTCATCACTTAAAAAATGAAACAAATGGAGTATATTATTACAATCCATATTGCATCAAATTGGGCATACAAAAGGCACTAATCAGTATACATTACATTAATATTTATCCATGTTCATTGAAGTACAATCCTTTTACATTGTTAACATATAAAATGTGATTGGGTCATCAAATAATATAATTGAAAACATGCATACTTAATTTTATAACCGTATACAATGCAAAAAGAAAAATATATATATATATATATATATATATATATATATATATATATAAATAGAAGCATACTTGGAAGCAAACAACATTTACTTGGGCTGTGATAGCACATGCATCTGAACTGTCCGATTTTGTGCGCCACTAATTGTATGGTCTAAATGTTCGCACCGAAAAACTACTCTATACACAGAAATGGTATTAAATAACTTATTAAATTTCATTATTATAGTTTCAAAAATAATTAAGGAACTTAAAGGCCCACCATGATTATTTAGATTTTCCGAAATGTTTTTTTAAATACAAGTTAAATTTTCATTAATAATATAAAAAATATATCTGTAAGATATTAATAAAATTATAAAATTTCAAAGTATATAAATAATGAAAAAAAGTGAATAATGATAACAATTAATTAACACAAATAAGAAGGAAATGAAGACTAAAAATAACAACCGTACACCCTTCATGGCAAAGAATGGCATTATAAAATTTATAATTGAGTTTGTAAACCAAGGTTTGTACAACTACCATTTTTAAAAGCCCTATTTCATGTGCATGCTTATGATAATTTATTACCCAAATTAGTGTTGTTTTACACGAGACAATTAAATGTTTTAAAAAACTATTCCTAGTTTTATGGTTTTCACATGGACATACATAATTATTTAATTTCTACTACCATTTTGTCCATCACTATATATTCTTTCATCATATTCTTTATGGTAGTCTCACCGCTTAATACAACATATATATATATATATCTCAATTGCTTCATAGATATATAGAGAATGGAACAGGCAAATGGCGATGACAATGGCTATGTCAAAGACAATAGATGGTCTCTTCATGGAATGACTGCTCTTGTTACTGGTGGCACCAAAGGCCTTGGGTTTGTATTTTCTCTTTTCTTTACGAGTTAAAAACTCCTTTTACTGCATTAAAATTTTCAAAATAATTATAAAATGTCATTAAACATTTTAGTTGTTTTTACCTTTCAAACTTTGAGTAAGAGATTTTATACTTTTAAAAAAGGTATTTCTAAATTTATTAAAATTAACATATTTTATTAATTAATGTAGATGATATGTGGTAATATTGGATTAATTGCTGTACTAAGTAAGGATATTTTCTCCATTTTGAATCTTTAAATGTAAAAAAGATATTATAAAAAATAAAATTTAATGGCATTTTTGTTTTTATATTGATTTGCCCTTGTATAGTAGTATTTCACTTGGAATTTCTAAAGAAAATGGAATTTTCTAGATTTTTTTTTTAATTTTACCTAATATGTCTCAAAAACTGGTACTAATTTGTGCTTTTTGCAATTACTCTTAACATTTTTCAAAAATAGCTATTTTACCCCGAATGTTTTTCAAAAATAATTATTTGGAACCTTAATTTTTCACATATATAAAATATATATATATTTAATTAACACTTTATTTTATATTATATTCTAAAAGTAATTTATAAATCTCTATATTTTAAAAGTAATTATACCAAAAAATATTTTATAACAATATTTTTTTTGTAAACATTGAAACGCTGAATTGTATTATACAATTTTTATCTAGTTTTATAATTAGTACATATTAACAATAAAATAGTCATCTTACTTTTAATAAAAAAAATTTCAATTATAAAATAAAATTAATTAAAATATTAATTTTTATTTTAGTAAAATTAATTTTAAAATATAATAACACCTAAAATATGAATTCAAATAAGCAATTATTTTTTTAAATAATGGACAGGTGCGAAAAAAAAAATAAAATGTGAAAATTAAACAACTATAAAAATTATAATTGAATATAAATTACTTTTAAAATATACAAAATTATAAATCGCATTAAAATATAATAGAAAATAAATTTTTAACAAAATATAAGTATTTTCTTGCAAAATTTTCTGTAGATATGAAAAAAAAAAATGAAGGGTGAAATAGTTATTTTTGGAAAATTTTAAGGATAAAAAGGCAAAATACAATATTTATCCTCCCTCTAAAGTTACAAAAAACCAAAAAAAATAATAATAATACCAATTTTTGAAAAGGTACAAAACTATTATAAGGGCAAATTAATACCTTCTTCCTAAAAAGAATTACTCTCTTCATCCTAAAATATGGTCAACTTATATTTATATCCTACAGTTCACTTATAAAAAACGTATACTTTCCTTATTTAATTTTTTAATAATCATTAAATTTACATTCAATTTTTTACACCATTTTTCAAATAAAATTTAAAAAACCGTTATATTTAATGCCCTAAGTTTATATCTCTCTATTTTATATTCTTTATCTAGCATCAAATTGATTTATGACAATTTACATTTTTAATACTAATATTAGTTATTATTTTAATTTTTACAAGAATTATGATACATGAAATAAATGAATGATATAATTGGTAAATCATAGGTAAATTATATCTTATATTATAAAATTTACTTTTGATTAAACTGAGTGAAAATAGAAATGAGACTATTATTTTGAGATGGATATATAGTGTTATTTATAAATATAGTAATATACTAAAAGAATCTCTTAATTAATTATTAATAGATATGCTATTGTGGAAGAATTGGCAAGGCTAGGGGCAAAAGTGCACACATGTTCAAGAAATGAAGTTGAGCTTAACAAATGCTTATCTAATTGGAAGGCCAAAGGATTTCAAGTCACTGGTTCAGTCTGTGATGTAACTTCTCCAGCTAACCGGGAGAAACTAATGCAGATCGTCTCTTTTCAATTTAATGCCAAACTTAACATCCTTGTAATTAAATTCTCTATTTTGTCTCTTTGGTTATAATTAATGCACACTCTTAGATTAATTAGAAATTAAATAAAAAATTTAACGCAACGATATGCATCTTGTAACACAGTGCAGTAATACTTTATTTCTTCACATCTTCTAATTTTTATTCTAAATTTGTTTTTAGATAAATAATGTGGGGGCTAGTAACATACAAAAGCCAGCAGAAGACTACACTGCACAAGAGTACTCATTTATGATGAATATAAATCTTGAATCAGCGTACCACTTGACTCAGCTTTCGCACCCTTTACTTAAGGATTCAGGAGCAGCAAGCATTGTTTTCATGTCTTCCGCTGCCGGCGTAGTGTCGTGTCTTGGTTCATCTATATATGCAATGGCCAAAGGTGATATTTCTATAACTCGAGACATCAGAATAAGATTTTTTATATTTAGTTTATTGATTTTCATATCCTCATTTGTTTGACTAATTAATTAACTAATGACTTGTTATTAAAAAATTAGGGGTTACAAGAAAATTAGCATTTAAGCCAATTTATAATTAGAATTATATCATTCAAAATGCGACAATAAAATTCAAAATGCGACAATAAAATCTACTAAAACTAACAGATAGAAGCTAATGGAGATTGTTTCTTCTCAATCTAATGCCAAACTTTTAAAGTTGTAATTATATTCGCTTTGTTTTTTTTTTTCTAATTAATGGCTCTATAATTTAAATTAATTATATTCACAATCATTGAATTTATGCACTAATTAATAACTTTCAGTTATAAAAAATTTTCCTCTCACAAAAATAACTCAATTTTTTAAACATTACAACTAAAATAATTTTAATTGAAAAATAATGATGGAATGATATTATAATAAGACACATTAGTTTAAAATATTCAATATCATATCATGTTAAACCTTTCAAAACATATATAGCATGCGCCAGGTGTTGGGGTACTACCTAATCCCACATCGGAAAATTAAGGGAGAAACACCTTAAATATAAAGAGTTCACCTAACTCCATTAGTATGGGACCTTTTAGGAGAAGCCCAAAAATAAATCCGTGCGGGTTTAGCTCAAAACGGACAATATTATACTAATGTGGAATTAAGTGATGTTTGGCAGGTCTAACACCAGGTTCATAATTTTTTGTTTGTATATATTTGCAGGGGCAATGGTTCAACTAACAAAGAACTTGTCATGTGAATGGGCAAAAGACAACATAAGGACTAACTGCATTGCACCATGGTTCATCGCAACTCCGCTTGCCGAAACTGTAAGTACATTTATTAAATTCATACCAAATAATCTTAATTAATTAAGATCTGATTACATATTTTTGAACTACCAGCTCACATGTTGATTGATGATTAATTATGGGAATTTAATTATCTCTTTCCTTACAGTATATGAAAAATAATGAGAAGGTCTTAGAGGTTGTGAAAGCTCGAACACCAATGGGAAGAGTTGGAGAAGCAAAGGAGGTATCTGCATTGGTTGCATTCTTAAGTATGCCTGCTGCTTCTTATATTACTGGCCAAACTATTTGTGTTGATGGAGGTTTTACCGTTAATGGCTTCTCTTTTACTTGGAACTGATGCGATTTATTTATTTGTTTCTATGGCGTTGTAAGCTTACACTAGGATGTCTAATTCCCTAGTTGTAGCATTGAATAATTATAAGAACTGGGATTATGAATTTCTTTCCTTTATGTATCATTATTAATAATAATGTGCTTGCTTTAAAAGAAAAGCTGCAGGGTGAACCAGAAAATCGGATTAATTTCATCCATTATTACTGAACTATTGCTAAATTATGCAAAAATAATAAAAAAACTTTTTTTGTAAAAACTATTGAATTTAGCACTTATCTACAGAAAAATCATTTTGACAGGTTTCGGTGAGAGGCTCGCCAGAAAGTTCAGCCGGTATGTCCTGTTAGCGTGACTTGCGCACGTGGTAGTACACGTGTTGCCAATTCAGTATACCACACAGCACTTTGTCCATGTCATCTACCACGTGGCATCTAATCCCATTTTCTTTGTTCACATGTCTGCTAATGTGACATATATATATACCACATCAAATACTGATTTTGCATTACTTGGCTGGCCATGTATGCAAGACATACTGATTGGATATGCCATGTCTACTAATTGCATTATTTTATTATTTTTACGTAATTTGGTCAACAGTTAAATGACTATCAATGAAATTAACCACATAAAAACTTATTGGAAGGGCTAAAATAGAACATTAAACTATATAAGACAAGATAATACATAAACAAAATATAAAAATGCTAAAATTTGTTTTGAAAACTAGTGTTTAAACATGGAAATATAGTAGATTGATTAAACATATAGATTGCAAACTAGCTAAGAATTTTCCTATCATGTTTATGATAACTATCTGGTCTGAATTCCATGCCTCTAGCGATTTCACACGGAAAGTTTGAATGATAGGGAGTAAATTGCGGTACTTAAATAGCATGTACATAGATGATATGGATTTTTAAGGGTTGATTTCACTCACGGTCACTCAACTTATCACTTATCGCGCAAAAATAACCGACTTTTTTTTTCTTACTTAAATGTCACTGAACTTTTAACATTTTTGCAAAAAAATCATGTTGACCGGAATCCGGCGAGAACTCTCGCCGGATTGATAACATGGCATGCCATGTCAGAAACTACATGTCGTTTAACAATATTTCTAACAAATGCTACATCTAAATCAATTTCACTCACGGTCACTAAATTTATCATTTATCGCGCAAAAGTAACAAATTTTCTTTTTTTTCAACTTCAATTTTACTGAACTTCTAATATTTTTGCAAAAAAGTCATATATTTACTATTCGTTGCCACGTGTCATATGCCATGTCATCAATCCGGTAAGGGTTCTCGCCGGATTCCGGTCAACATGATTTTTTTGCAAAAATATTAGAAGTTCAGTAACATTTAAGTCAGAAAAAAAAAAGTCGGTTACTTTTGTGCGATAAGTGATAAGTTGAGTGACCATGAGTGAAATTGACCCGATTTTTTAACCAATTATTTGTAGGGGCTTGATCGGTGCTGTACCAAGATAGGGTGTGAGACTGTAAGGGGCCTTGGGCCCCCAAATTTTTAGTATTTGGGTTTCTTATGTAGATTTAGTATGTAATGGAAAATAGGTATTTACTGGGAAAGACTAGGCATGCAATAATTGAATGACATCCGTGGAGGACCACAGTCTTATTGATTGATGTTTGTATCCCACCCGTTTGACCTGACCTTATTTCAGACCCTTCAAAATTTCATGGTCATCTTCTGATTTTGTTCTACCCCTTCTGCTCTGATATAACAAAAAGACCATCTTCTAATACCGTAAGTCGTTTTGCTTTGCTCAACTTTATTTATTGTCGTTTTTGTTGTCGATAGATATAGGTTCAGTTTTGGTGGTTTTCTCCGAGGTATCATTTGATAATTGCATAGTTGTTTATAATTTCAAAATCAGCTTTTCATTTTCTTCTAATTAACGAGTTTATTTTCTTTATACAAATATTCTTAGAAAACTTTACTCCTCACTAAAATTCTGAATTAAATATTATAAGAATTTCCAGTTCAAGACATAGAACATCGGATCTACATATACTTGCTCAAAGTTTTAGATTCTGTATATATCGTATATACTTGCTCAAATATACTTTGCAAATTATATCATACTCTTTTCGTTATACTTAGAGTGTAGTTCTTTATTTATTATAGAGTTTATCAGAAAACCGGCAGCTGGTCCGGTTTTCATAGCATTTAAAAACGGAAGTTAATTGGCGAACTGGCAAACCGGCAAGAACCGGATTTCCCCCCCCCAAGACACCAAAACGGTGTCGTTTTGGTGAAAAAAAAAAAAGTTACAGGGGATTAGGGCAAAGGGCATAGCAGAGCAGACGGCACTTCATTTCTCCTTCTTCATTTTTTCTTCACTCCATTTTTACATTTTCTTTACCCAAGCTGCACCGCCTCTCCAAGCCGCACCGCCATCGTCGGACCGCCCCACCCCTGCTGTTCCTCCTTCCTCAAGAAATTCTGGTAATTTTTTTTCTTCAATTGATGGGATTTACGATTTTGTTCTTATTAGTAGCTTAATGTGGTTAGTCGTGATTTACGATTCTGTTCTTGGGTTCTTGAATTAACTAATTATAGAGTTAAATAATATAATCCTTGCTATTCTTGAGTTTACGGTTCTGTTCTTGGATTCTTGAATTTCCTGATGTTTGTCATGTTTTTCTCTTCTGAAGTGTTTTTGACTGTTTCAATGATGTAGTGGCTGTTAGTTGCTGTTTTCAACTGGTGATCTAAAGTTTATTTATTAACTAGCTCAAAGTTTTCAACTGGTGATCTAAATCTGTTATAGAAGTGCCATATCTGTTATAGAAGTGTTATCATTAGAAAAAGCTAAACACTCAAACCCAAAGTGACAGAATCAAACTTAACCTATTGAAACCCGATAGCAAATACAGTGGGGGCATAAATTACTCTGTTCAAATTGGATTTTATATTGTTAACCAGATAAACACTTTGTATAACTGAATAATGTGAAAAAGAAAGTGTAATTCACCTCAAACGGATATTAATTGAAATTTCCAGAAGAGTATAGATTTTAGAAGTTGAACAAATTATAGAAATAAATATTTGCAATTAGGACCTGTTAATTAGGATTTTGTTTTCTAATTCATAATATCAAATTGACAATGAGACAACATGAATAATCAATATCTTGATATCCATGTTTATAAATTCTAGCTACTTTTGGAAAATAACTTGGGTTATAGTTGACTTATATTTGGAAAATAACTGCAATTGCAGCAAACTTCAAGCTAAAGAACACGTAGATAGTATATGCAAGTTAGCTGTATATTCAATTCATATTTTATGAAGGAAATTAGCCTTAGTAAAATATTACTTGTATTTAAGAATTACTATCTAATTGTTAGATTATTGCTATAACTTACTTCATTTGATTGATTTGGTTCTTATTTGCCTGCATGCATTGGACGTAGCCTCTCAGTATTCAATAAATTATAAGTTAGTGGAGTAATATAGAATTAATAAGTTTTAGTTTATTGATAATTATCAAAATTATGTTGTATTAAATTCAAGCTCTAGTCAAAAAATTTCTATAGAAAATTATATATCTACAATTTTTTTTATACGTTTCAGTAATTTATGGGTAGTATGCTAAATTATTATATAAATAATTATATTAATATTTAAAAAAAAAAATAAAAACTCCAAGTCAATCCGGTCCAATCAGTTGATCCATGACTCAGTTGGTAAGCTGATTCAATGTCCGGTCCGGTTTTAAAAACATTGCTTGGTATGGCATGTGTGCAAGACATACTAATTGGATATTGCATTATTTTATTATTTTTGCGTAATTTGGACAATAGTTCAGTGAATATGAATGAAATTAACCCCATAAAATCTTATTAGAAGGGCTAAAATAGTACATTAAACTATATATGACAAGATAATACATAAACAAAATATAAAAATGCTAAAATTTGTTTTGAAAACTAGTGTTTAAACATGGAAATATAGTAGATTGATTAAACATATAGATTGCAAACTAGCTAAGAATTTTCCTATCATGTTTATGATAACTATCTGGTCTGAATTCCATGCCTCTAGCGATTTCACACAGAAAGTTTGAATGATAGGGAGTAAATTGCTGTCCTTAAATAGCATGTACATAGATGATATGGTTTTTTATCCAATTATTTGTAGGGGCTTGATCAGTGCTGTACCAAGAGATGGTGTGAGACCGTAAGGGGCCTTGGGCCCCCAAATTTTTAGTATTTGGGTTTCTTATGTAGATTTAGTATGTAATGGAAAATAGGTATTTGCTGGGAAAGACTAGGCATGCAGTAATTGAATGACATCCGTGGAGGATCAGAGTCTTATCCGATACCCTAGTTATTGATTGATGTTTGTATCCCACCCGTTTGACCTTACCTTATTTCAGACCCTTCAAAATTTCATGGTCATCTTCTGATTTTGTTCTACCCCTTCTGCTCTGATATAACAAAAAGACCATCTTCTAATACCGTAAGTCATTTTGCTTTGCTCAACTTTATTTATTGTCGTTTTTGTTGTCGATAGATATCTAGTAGCTAGGTTCAGTTTTGGTGGTTTTCTCCGAGGTATCATTTGATAATTGCATAGTTGTTTATAATTTCAAAATCAGCTTTTCATTTTCTTCTAATTAACGAGTTTATTTTCTTTATACAAATATTATTAGAGAACTTTACTCCTCACTAAAATTCTGAATTAAATATTATAAGAATTTCCAGTTCAAGACATAGAACATCGGATCTACATATACTTGCTCAAACTTTTAGATTCTGTATATATCATATATACTTGCTCAAATATACTTTGCAAATTATATCATACTCTTTTCGTTATACTTAGAGTGTAGTTCTTTATTTATTTTTTTCAAAATTTAAATTAAATTATATTTGTTCTATCAATTTTCTCTTTTTTAATTAACAAGTATATTTTTTGTAAAAATAAAATGTTTATTGGTTATATAATTATTAAGTTTCATGTTTAAATTAGCAGAGTGAGAAAAATGGATAAGGAAAAGAGGAGTGGGAAGGATGAAAGATGGTCACTTGAAGGAATGACTGCTCTTGTAACTGGCGGTACTAAAGGATTTGGGTTTGTCTTTACTCCTTTTCTCTATTTCTTCGTTTTTTATTTTTTTTTAGGTACAAAAATTCAATTTCTGTTCCTTCCTAATGTGTTCGAGACATATACCGTAACGGATTCCTAGGTTTAAGGAGTTAAATTTGTTACTAGGTATGCGATTGTGGAAGAACTTGGTGGCTTTGGGGCAAGTATACACACATGCTCTAGAAATGAAACAGAGCTTAATAAATGTCTAGAAGATTGGAAGATTAAAGGCTTTCAAGTTACCGGTTCAGTTTGTGATGTAACCTCTCGACCCCAAAGAGAAGAACTCATACAAACAGTCTCATCCCAATTTAACGGCAAACTCAATATCTTGGTTAGTTTCTAAATTTTATTTTACTTGTTTAGATTTGTTTCATCATTTTCAAATAAATAATAAAATGCAATGTAAAAAATATTTGACGTTCTAATTTGAGGTAGTAAATTTTGATTTGATCCAATTTGACATCAAAATGTGACCTAAATTTGACTTAATCTATCAATGATCCATTAAGTATAATTCGATCTTGTTTTATTTGCATAGTGACTTGACACAATCCGAATCTTTATGCGATCACTTATATATGCGATTCAATTCATTTATAACTATTTCATTTAGATTATTTGTGATTTCATAATTTTTTTTATATAATGTTATAAATTAAAAATTATTTTTATACATTATACATGTATAATTTTTTTATTTGAAATAATTATCAATTAGTCCCCTAATATATAAAATAGAACAAATTGACCCGACATTTTATTATAGTTTCAATTCAAACGGTTTGTTAATTTTTCCCTCCAAAACTAAGGGAATGTAATGCTAAGTTGGCAGTATTGTGTGGTTAAATGGAAGAGTGAATCCCACAACATGCTGCAAACTAAGGGTGCGTTCGGTCACGTTTTTTATTTTGAGTTTTCGTTTTTTACGGAGAAAAAAAAGTAAAAACTTGTTCGGTTGAACACTGCAATTTTTACTTTTTCCGACATTAACCAAAACTGTTTTATAAGCAAAACACGGAAACCACGTAATCCATAAAATGAGGTTTCCTTGACGTTGACTCCTTTGTTTTTTGTCAGATTTTGATACTTCACTTTTCATTAAGTGTATTATTATTATTATTATTATTATTATTATTATTAATTAGCCTAATATATGAAATTTATTTTTACAACTATTTCATAAATTTATAATTGCATTTTTTATTCTTTTTTTTTTCATTTAGACGTTTCTTAATTTTTATTGTGTTGACATTATTTTTGTTATTATTATTATTATTATTATTAGCCCAGTGTATGGAATTTATTTTTACCATTGTGCTATTTCATAAATTTATAGTTGCATTTTTTATCCTTAATATTTTTTTTATTTAGATGTTCTTTATTTTTTATTGTGTTGATATTATATGTCAATGTTTAATACTCATTGGGTTGGTTTCAATTTTAATAAGTTGAATAAAATAATTATATTATCTATTATGCTTTGAATTATTTTTTTTATATTTCCTTTACTAAATTAATAAAGTATTATTTATATTTATCTCATCTTATCTTTTATTTTATCTTTTTACTAAATATGTATTTGAATTAAATATATATAAATACTTAAAAACTTCATAGAAGATAATCAATAAGAGGCCAAAACGGTAGTTTAATCCACTGTAGATCTGACTATTTTTTTAATGGATTATGATTCAAATTCCACCATTCTATGTTCCAAAAATGTAATATTATATATATATATATATATATATATATATATATATATATATATAAAAGCTAAAAAGATATCATACAATTTTTAAAAGTTGAATTGATTTCTTATTAACACATATTTTTTTAATAGGTTATTAATTTTATTTTATGGTTGCGAATTAAATGTTATAAATCATGTATAGGTATATGTTAATATTTATTAACATATATGCTAAAATTTTGAAAAATAAAAATAGATTTTAGAAAATCAATAACAAAAACTAAAAATAATTTTTGGTTTTTATAAAACAAAAATCCAAAAACATACAACCAATACGAACATACCCTAAGTATTCCATTAGTTTTAAAAAGAAAGTTTAATGGATGGTTCAAATTAAAACTGTCATAAAATCTAGTTGATAGGTTGGGAGGATTTTAATCATTCATTTTTTATTTTTAATGAAATGAAAAAGTTTATAAAAAAATAATATCATAAAATTTATTTTGATTATGGCCCCACTGTTTATTACTTAATGCATTTATGATATGTTTAACAATGACTCACAGCTTGAATTAAGAGTCGACTCAAACCATTTATGATCAGCAAAATTTTAATCCATTTATAATTCGACTTGTTATATGATCTAACGCTATCCATTTGTCATCTATAATTAATATACATGAATAAAATTATGTACCGAATTTAGATAAAAATTATTCTTTAATTCACAATTTAGCATTTTTTTTAATGAAAATTCGGTTGTAGATAAATAATGTAGGGACAAACGTAGTGAAGGGAACCTTGGATTACACAGAAGAAGACTATTCATTTCTTATGAGTACAAATCTCGAATCAGCTTATCACTTAACACAACTCGCACATCCTCTTCTCAAAGCTTCAGGCGCAGGAACCATCATTTTCATGGCTTCCGCTGCAGGCGTGGTCTCGATGTCTGTGGGATCTATATATTCTGCAACAAAAGGTGCTTCCTTCTCTTTAAATTCTTTAATTTTTTTTGTGTAGCCTAAATTTGATTAGATATTATGTTGTCATATAATTAAAATGAAATAATAATTATCATTTTACAAATATGAAATTTAGTGATACATAGATATGATAATAGTTCATAATGCCGATGTGTTCTTGTAATTATGGACATTGCAAGCTGACAAACAATAGCCAATAAAGTTCAGGCTGTAGAAAATGAATGTGTTTAAATGTAGAAATTGCTAATACTTGTAGGTGTTCTTTATATATTATCAATGTCGGACGTTTGTAACGTAACGTATGTTACTACCAGCTTAAGTAACCTTATTTATCCAACGGTTGGTCTACCGAGCTTATAGAGTATAGCTGGATAAGTTATCGGGATATGTTAATTTTTATTTTTTAATCAAATTATTTGGCAGGGGCAATGGTTCAGCTGACAAAGAATCTGGCATGCGAGTGGGCGAAGGATAATATAAGGACTAATTGTGTTGCACCTTGGTTTATCACAACTCCCCTTACGGAACCTGTAAGTTCTTCTCCTACACTTCTTATTTCTTTTTCTTGCAAGGAACCCAGATTTTTTTTTTTTATATCCATTATTGCACTAATCAATCACACACTTCATGTAAGGAAATTGATCCTAATTTTATAAATATATATTAAAACTAATTAATATAATAAAAATGGAATAATATCAGTTTTTTCTCTTTTATCTATTTGAAATAGAGTGATTTTTTTTCTTATACTTTTTTTTAACCAATTTTTCCCTTAACTATTTGAATTTAAGATATTTAATTATAGATAGATAATTTTTGCTATTTTTTATTTTTAAATTGAATGATACGTAGCATTTTAAAAACGACATATGATATTACGTGATTGATTGTTTTATATAAAATTATTTTATTTTGAACAATTCACGAGCAAAATTAGATAAATAAAAATTTCAAAAACAAAAATTTTCTATTTCGAATAGTTCAAAATAATAATCACCGATAATTAAATTATTAACTAGATTCATGATTCAAAATGTAACCTGTATAAGAAAAATCTATTCTGACTATCATTTTTTTAACTTATATTGGGATGCGATTAGATAAGAACATGATAGCTTATTGAATTTTAAAAATTGCAGTACTTTAAGAACGAGAAGTTTGTCGAGGCTATAATAGCTCAGACTCCAATGAGACGCATAGGAGAGCCGAAGGAGGTTTCAGCTTTGGTAGCATTCTTATGCCTTCCTGCAGCTTCTTATATAACTGGCCAAACTATTTGTGTTGATGGAGGCTCTACTGTCAATGGCTTCTTCTTCAATTGGGATTCTTGATCAAACTGTTGGAGAATTCCAAGTGTCTATGTTCATTGTGACTTTTGATTTTTCCTAAGAGGAGAATGTAGTACTTTAATATGTGTCTTTTTAGTACTCCTAGATCAATGGTTATGTATTGATCGTGGTTCAGTCTAAGGTTATTAGCATGGGGTTCATCTGTCCTTGCCTTGGAAGTGGAACTACTACCACATGAGCTGAATTTGCATTCTTCATTTCTTCCATCAACCCGCACTCTATTTGATCGATCCTCTTCTTGTTCTTGTTCTTGTTCTTGTTCTTGTTTGGTTTCAATTACGCATAAGCTCCAATTTAGTGATAAGGGAAGGATTGGGAGTGAGTTCAGTATGTGATCACTTAGTATGTTTAAAAAAAGATTAAAATAAGTGGATCAAAATTCAGTTAAAAAATATGATATTTGAATAAGGTGCTGCTGTGAATGCAAAATGTTATTTTTTTACCCTTAATAATCAGTATTTTGTCTTGATTTAATGAATAAATATACTCATTAATTTGTTATTTTGATTTAAGAACTGATTGGAAATATAAATAGCAAAATCAAGATAATTGAGCAATTATTTGGCATTATGGACATAGCAGAGTAATTTGTGCATAACTCTCTCATACCAACTCCAAATGAGGCTATTCAAGATGTATGGAACGAGGAGAAACAGCTCTACAACTTTTATGCTTTGAGTTTTGCAAGATACTGACTGCATCAAGGTCAGAATTAGGCTTGAATTTGTTATACGTGATTGTCTAAAAATTTCAGTTTTCCAAGAGCAGAGTATGTGAGATTACAGCTGTATTATCAATCTTTTATGTGCATTAGAAGTCCTGTTATTTTATTTTAAAGAACCAGATTTTTATTGAAATATTTGACACATTTTAGGAGTTTCTGTAGGCTTTTTGTTTGGGACCAATTAGGGAAAAACAGGGAAGGAGTTTTAAAACGGAAGGGTTGTTCTGTTTGGAAGGAAATTTTTTTTGTTTTGAATTCTAAAATTCTGTTCTTCGTTATTTTGTTATGGCTTGTAGCTAAACTCTCTATCTAGGCTGAAGGCCACATAAAAAATTAATTGTTAATTTGTGAAACATTGGCTTATCCAATTCCCATTGCTTTATTCAAGTATTGTTTTTTCTTCTATATTAATTTTCTGATTATTTGATTGAATAGTTAAGTACGCAATTAGTTTATTGAGTTGAATAATCCATTGCTAGATTGAGAACTTATATTCGTAATCGTTTGGGAATTTTGATCATTAGTAGCGTCTGAATTATATTGTTTACTAAATTCAGGAAGGAAAATCATCTAGGTTAAATATTTATTTATTGATTGATGTTTGTATCACACGTTTGACGTTATCTTATTTCAGATCCTTCAAAATTTCATGGTCATCTTCTTATTTTATTCTACCCCTTCTGCTGTTATATAAGAAAAGACCATCTTCTAATACTGTAAGTCGTTTTGCTTTGCTCCACTTTGTTTATTGTCGTTTCTGTTGTTGATAGATCTATTGTTTTAATTAATCCACATACAAATATTATTAGAGAACTTTACTCCTCACTAAAATTCTGAATTCAATATTCATAAGAATTTCCAGTTCAAGACATTTATAGAACATCAGATCTACATATACTAGCTCCCATATACTTTGCAAATTATATCATACACTTTTCGTTATACTTAGACTGGTTTTTTATTTATTTTTTTCAAAATTTAAACGAAATTTTATTTTAAATTAAATTATATTTTGTAAATGTGTTTTGAAATTGTCAAGATTAGCCTATAAAGATTAGCCTACCAAAGCACACAATTTTTGATTTTTAGTTAACATACTATGCATACCATTTTTGATTAGCCAACCAAGCACAACATTTTTGATTTTTTAATTGTGTTTTTTTGTTGAAATTGAGTAATGTTTCCACATTACTTTCCATGGCTATAAATAGCCATGCAAAACCATTTCTTTAGTGGTGCCAAAAATCTTCATTAGTTTTGTTTTGTTTTGTTTAAGAGAAATTCTCATTTGAGAATTAGTGAGATTTTGGGTGTAATTGGGTTATGGGATTTTAAGAGTTAGATTCTCCACATCTCTTTTGTACCACTTCAAGTTTATTAGTGGAATAATTTTCTACTCTCTTTCATCTGTGGAGCAGGCATTCTGCCAAATCACTTAAAATTTTGGTATTCTCTATTTTGTTATTTCATCTATTTTGTTGTTTGTTTTATTTATCAAATTACAATTTTTGGTTCCGTTAGTGGATTTATTCCTAACATATTTGTTCTATCAATTTTCTCTTTTTGAATTAACAAGTATATTTTTTATAAAAATAAAATGTTTTAATTATTACAATTAAAGAAAGTAATATATATTTAGTGGCTTTGAAATTTATTTGGTTTTGGCTAGCATATTTTTCTCTACATAGTATTTTTTAATTTTTTTAACAGTTAAATTATAATTCAAATAATACTATTAAATTTTTTGACGATTAAAAAGTAAAAACCACCGTATACCAGACACGACAGTAAGATTTATTTTTTTTTTTAATTTATTTACAAAATGAATTAAATTTGATGTTCATTGGTTATCTAATTATTAAGTTTCTTGTTTAAATTAGCAGAGTGAGAAAAATGGATAAGGAAAAGAGGAGCGGGAAAGATGGAAGATGGTCACTTGAAGGAAGGACTGCTCTTGTGACTGGCGGTACTAAAGGACTTGGGTTTGTCTTTACTCCTTTTCTCCCTCAATAATTAATTTTTCCTCTTTTTTATAATATTTTATCTCTTTTTTTTTAATAACTAATATATATAGTTAGATGAGGATTAAATCGGTCAATTGGATGGATATATTTACAAACTAAAGAAGCCGAAAACATTGGAATTCTTACATAAAATATTAATAATGTTGAGACAAAGCCCAACTGACTGGTTCATCGAATTAGGCCCAAACCTGAAAATTCAATTTCTGTTCCTTTCTAATGTGTTCGAGAAATATACAGTAATGAATTCCAAGGTTGAAGGAGTTAAATTTGTTATTAGGTATGCAATTGTGGAAGAACTTGGTGGCTTTGGGGCAACCATACACACGTGCTCTAGAAATGAAACAGAGCTTCATAAATGTCTAGAAGATTGGAAGATTAAAGGCTTTCAAGTTACCGGTTCAGTTTGTGATGTAACCTCTCGACCCCAAAGAGAAGAACTCATACAAACAGTCTCATCCCAATTTGACGGCAAACTCAATATCTTGGTTAGTTTCTAAATTTTATTTTACTTGTTTAGATTTGTTTCATCATTTTCAAATAAATAATAAAATGCAATGTAAAAAATATTTAATGTTCTAATTTTTGATTCGATCCAATTTGACATCAAAATGTGACCAAATTTTGACTTAATCCATCAATGATCTATAAATTATAATTCTATCCGTTTTATTTGCATAGTGACTTGACGCAATCCAAATCTTTATGCGATCACCTATATATATAATTCAATACATTTATAACTCATTTATATGCCATTTAGATTATTTGTGATTTCATAATTTTTTTAATATAATGTGAATATAAATTTAAAAAATTATTTCTATAGGTTATATATTTATAAATTTTTTTTATTTGAAATAATTACAAATATCCCCGGATTTCAATTATGCTCCTAATGTATAAAATAGAGAAAATTGACCCCGACATTTTTATTGTAGTTTCAATTCAAATCGTTCGATAATTTTTCCCTCAAAAACTAAGAGAATATAATGCTGAATTGGCAGTATTGTGTGGAACCTACTGTGTACATGTGGCAATGCTTAAATGGAATAGTGAATCGCACAACATGCTGCAAACTAAGCATTCCATTAGTTTTAAAAAGAAAGTTTAATGGATGTTTAAAATTAAAACTGTCGTGAAAGGTTGAAGGTTCATTTGTTTATTTTTATATGTCGAGGGCCCTAATAAAATTTAATTGATAGGTTGGAAGGATATTTTAATCATTCAAATTTTATTTTTAATGAAATGAAAAATTTATACAAAAATAATATCATCAAATTTGATTTGTTTATGAACTCACCGTTTATTATTTAATTAATTTATAACCTGTTTAAAAATGACTCACTAGAATGAGAAATCAACTCAACCCATTTATGCTCAGCAAAATTTTTAGTCATTTATAATTCGACTAATCATATGATACAACTCGATCTATTTGCCACCTATAACTAATATATATAAATAAATTCATGCACCGAATTTAGATAAGGATTATTCTATAATTCACAATTTAGCTTTTTTTTTTTAATGAAACTTCGGTTGTAGATAAATAATGTAGGGACAAACGTAGTGAAGGGAACCTTGGAATACACCGAAGAAGACTATTCATTTCTTATGAGTACCAATCTCGAATCAACTTATCACTTAACACAACTTGCACATCCTCTTCTCAAAGCTTCAGCCGCAGGAACCATCATTTTCATGGCTTCCGCTGCAGGCGTAGTCTCCATGTCTGTGGGATCTATATATTCAGCAACAAAAGGTGCTTCCTTCTCTTTAAATTCTTTAATTTTTTTTTGTGTAGTCTAAATTTGATTAGATATTGATGATAATGCCCAAAAATCCGACACCGGAGACTGGAATTGATCACCTGAAATAAGAAAATACCGACGGATTTCCGTTCTAGAATACTCCGACGGTCAAGTTAATATTTTGTACGTAATATGTGAATTGTAGAAAAATTGCTTGGATCCTTTTACCTTCCTCTTCCAGCTTCTTATAGCTTTCCTTCTTACCTTTTTCCTTGATGAGCTGTATGCCAACTGTCCTAATGATGGACTTTTATTGGATAACGGCTATTTCATGATGATTTTTCAACAGCTGTCTTCATGATGGCTGTTTGTAACGGTTATCTTTGTATGCATACCAAGCTACTTGGTTTTACCGAGCTAATAGAAAATGATGGTCTGTGGAGACCGTGCTTGCTAATGGAAGATAATAACCGATTGGCTTTTCAGAGTCGAAGATGAGTGATAACCGAGCTGGCTGTTAAGAGCCGAAAACGAGTTTTGGCCGAGCTGTTAAAAGCCGAAGGCGAGTGATAGCCGAACTGATTTTTCAGAACTGGTGATGATGGTTCGGTTATCAGATATTATGTTGTCATATAATTAAAATGAAATAATAATTATCATTTTACAAACATGAAATTTAGTGATACATAGTTATGAATGATAAGAGTTCGTAATTATGGACATTGCCTCTGATCTTCAAGACCTTTTGAGAAAACAATAGCCAATAAAGTTCAGGCTGGAAATACTCTGATGGCCAAGCCAATATCTGTAGAAAATAAATGTGTTTAAATGTAAAAATTGCTAATACTTGTAGGTGTTCTTCATATAGTCGTCATTTTATTAATGTCGTACATTTGCAACGTAACGCATGTAACTGCCATCTTAACTAACCTTATTTATCCAACGGTTGGTCTACCGAGTAAAGCTGGATCGGTTGTCGGGATATGTTAATTTTTATTTTTTAATCCAATTATTTGGCAGGGGCAATGGTTCAGCTGACAAAGAATCTGGCGTGCGAGTGGGCGAAGGATAATATAAGGACTAATTGTGTTGCACCTTGGTTTATCACAACTCCCGCTACCGAACCTGTAAGTTCGTACACTTTTATTTCTTTTTCTTGCATGGAACCCAGTTTTTTTTTTTATCCATTACACGGGTCATACAATTCATGTAAGGAAATTGATCCTAATTTTATAAATATTTATTAAAACTAATTAATATAATAACAAATGGAATAATATCATCTTTTTTCTCTTTTTAAGTATTTGAAACAGTGATTTTGTTGTTATACATTTTTTATTAATTTTTTCCCTTAACTATTTGAATTTAAGAGATTTAATTATATATTGATAATTTATGCTCCTTAACTTATCGAAATGGATATATATTTTATTTTTAAAGTGAATGACATGCGACATTTTAAACACGTCATATGATATTATGCGATTGATTGTTATATATTAAATTAACTTATTTTGAACAGCACGACCAAAATTAGATAAATGAAAAGTTCAAAAACAAAAATTTTCTATTTCAAATAGTTCAAAATAATAATCACCCATAATTAAATTATTAACTAGATTCATGATTCAAAATGTAACATGTATAAGAAAAATCCATTCTGACTATCATTTTTTTTTAACTTATATTGGGATGCGATTAGATACGAACATGATATAGCTTATTGAATTTTAAATATTGCAGTACTTGAAGAACGAGAAGTTTTCCAAGCCTATAATAGCTCAGAATCCAATAGGACGCATAGGAGAGCCGGAGGAGGTTTCAGCTTTGGTAGCATTCTTATGCCTTCCTGCAGCTTCTTATATAACTGGCCAAACTATTTGTGTTGATGGAGGCTCTACTGTCAATGGCTTCTTCTTCAATTGGGATTCTTGATCAAACTGTTGGAGAATTCCAAGTGTCTATGTTCATTGTGACTTTTGATTTTTCCCAAGAAGAGAATGTAGTACTTTAATATGTGTCTTTTTAGTACTCCTAGATCAATGGTTATGTATTGATTGTGGTTCATGTACTAAGAGTCTAATAAGGGTTTATTTGATAGCAATATATATGTAAGTGCAGTGTGTTCGAAAGAGTCTTTCGTATAATATCATAGTGTGCTTTAAAATTGATAAATATATATATATAAAATAAAATTGCCCTATTTTGAAGACGTAGAGGCAATGAAAACGACGTCGTTATCCTTAAATCTAAGAGAGTATAGCACTACAGTTCCGTTTTGATAGATAATATCCTATTTATCTACCACCTTTAGAGACTTAATCTTGAAGAAAATGGAGAAGTGAAATATTCGAAGGGTTTAATTATACTAAAAAAGTTGGTACATATACGGTCGACTAAAAATAAATATTATTGTATGATAGGACTGCCAAACCTTACCTTTAACTCCGCATTAGTATGATATTGTCCGCTTTGCGCCAAACGCGTACGGATTTATTTTTGAGCTCCTCCCAAAAGGTCTCATATTAATGGAGTTAGGTAAACTACTTATATTTAAGATGCTACTCCCTTAATTTTTCGATGTGGGATTGGTTTGTAACCCCAACAATTCTCCTTTCAAACCAAGGAGCACATTACTTATTTCCTCCTCTCGAGCGATAATCCATTTGATTCGTCAACCATCTTGCCCCGCCGTTATCAACCAACGGGACACGCCGCCTGACGACCACAATATTAGGAAGACTTTCGTCACAAATCACCAAATACGAATCTCCCATCGTCTCGGAATCGTACTGGTGGAGCCTCCCACACAACGCAGTCTACTATTCCGGATCGTCTCCAAACCACGGCTCTGATACCACTTGTTAGGACTGCCAAACCTCACCTTAACTCCGCATTAGTATGATATTGTCCGCTTTAGGTTAAGCCCGCACGGATTTATTTTTGGGCTCCTCCCAAAAGGCGTCATACTAATTGAGTTAGGTGAACTACTTATATTTAAGGTGTTACTCACTTAATTTTTCGATGTGGGATTGGTTTGTAACCCCAACATTGTAGAAGCAATCATTACAACAATTGAAGATATATGGTTGGACATTAAGGTTTTGCATTAACGTTTGGAAGCTATAAACTTTGAAACAAGTTGATTAATATTTTTATCAGAAGTTCCACCTTCACTAACAGCTCCAATCGCCAACTCCTTCCATTTCTTACAATTATTTTTCATTTCTTTCCCTCTTACCCCATCCATTACTTCTTCAATGCAAAACTCAATCTCTTCTCTTTTAGCAATTCCACTATCATCAACAGCGCTTGCTCTAATTCCAACTTTCCATACATCTTCAACAAACTTAGAATTAGTGGGTTGATCACTCCACTGGGGCAATGTTACCATTGGTACACCCAAACTTAATGCCTCAACTGTTGAATTCCAACCACAATGACTGAAAAAACAGCCAATTGCTTCATTTGATAGCACTTTCACTTGAGGACACCAATTGACTACTAACCCTTTTTCTCCTACTTCTTCCAAGAATTCATTTGGGAGATTTGCTTCTTCAAATTTCCTCACTACCCATAAAAAGTAGAAATTGGTATTCTTTAAGCCCCAAGCAATTTCTTCTAGTTGCTTCTTGTTTATGTTGGGTAAGCTTCCAAAGGCCACATATACAACTGAACCAGCTGGTTTTGTGCTAAGCCAAGAAATTATAGAGTCAACAGAAGAGTTTGCTTTGAAGAGATCTATGCCATAATCTGTCTTAGTTTCTATCCTTTTGTCCAAGTAGAATGATGGAACTGCTGGCCCAATTGTCAACAAATTAGGACGTTCTTTTGACATTATATCCACAACCTGCATATAGATAAACCTGTTTTAACTTAAACCTTTTCTAAAAGAAAATTAATTAAGAAACAAATAAGATTTTTTTTTATTATTTTTTTAAGATAGATAATTAAAGTCTCCTCGTAAATAGAAAGTATTACTTCAGTGAGTCCGTGCGCAATATAAGGACAGAAACACTACATCATAGATACTCTCTCTATTCTATTTTATATGTCATTTTTGTTATTTTTACTAATATTGAGAAACATTTTTGTTATTTTTACTAATATTGAGAAATATTAATTAGACTTAAATTTAGAATTAAATGTAGTGAATAATGACTAAATTACTGTTATTTTTATTATTCTCAAAATTATGACGTAAATCTAATTTGTTGAATAATATTGGAAACAAAGTATAGAATTAATGTTGTATTGAAAATTGGAAAAAGGAAATTAACGTTATATTAAAAATTTAAAAACGACATATAAAATAAAATATAGAATTCACTAAAAAATTTCAAGTATTCTCGGACAGTGAGAGTACTCAATAAGATTTTTTTCTTCAAAAAAAATAATTAAAATATCATTTGAATATATGCCAATTATTGAAATGCAATTAGTATACAGGAAAAGTATTTTCAGATCTTTAAAAATAAATTTTTTTTTTTTATTGAGGCTCAAATTTATTGTGATGCAATAAATATCCAAACTTTTAATTTAAGCCTACATTTCTTTTTCTTGTAATTTATTACTATACATTAGTTTTAATTTTATCAAATTTAAATAAAATAATAATATTTTTTTAGGATAAAATAAAATATAGATCCGAGTATTAATTGATAGTTGTAAGTACCTCAGACTCCAGGTTGTAGAAAGTATTGATGAGAATATAATCAGCCTTATCCAAATTAGAGAATCGACTCATTGTCATTTTAAAGTTTGCCGGATGTGCTTCAGGGAAAGGAATAAAGGATGGCAAATCTTGAATCTCTAACTCCGGCAATCCTTTGATCGCCACCGGAGAAGAAGTCCCGGCAACCGAAAACTTCCGGTGAAAGAAACTGTAGAAAATATATACAGCAGCGCAACTACGAGTGAAAAAAGCAGCAGCAACTAATCCAAATTGCTTGGCAAGATCAAGAGCCCAAGCAACAAAAGGCTCATATACTACACAATCAATTGGATTTGAAGAAGCTTGATATTTGGTGATGAGCTCTGCTAGAGTTTGTGAACCAACTGAATGGAATCTTGAAAGATAGGCTTCCTTTGAATCGGCTTGGTCGGATCCACCTTCATCGTAGCCATCGGAAATGGTATCAAATTGCAGATCAGGGAAAGATGAGGAAAAGAGTTGCAGTTGCAGGTGATTGGAGAAGTAAATGAATTTGGTTACAACAAAGGTGACTTTTAGTCCTTTTGAGACCAAACGAAGTGAGAATTGTAGCATGGGGTTCATCTGTCCTTGCCCTGGAAATGGAACTACTACCACATGAGCTGAATTGGCATTCTTCTTTTCTTCCATCAACTCTCACTCTATTTGATCGATCCTCTTCTTGTTCTTGTTCTTGTTCCAATTGTCCTTTGCTTGAGTTACCTGAAAATAACCACAAAACCGTCGGGTGTTCCGACAGGGGAGACTCCGACGATCAAGTCAGTTTTATCGGCAAAGTAAAAGCTTTCTTTCTATTATGAAAAATTAGGGAGAACAATGTACCTGGTTGTTTCCTTTATATAGAGCTGTATGAAATAGGAGATAATCTATTGAATAGGAGAAAATCACCTTCATCCCTTGATTGATGTTTGATTTCCCATTTAGGCAGATTTGCTGAGAGATTTTTGGTACTTTCCATCCTTGGGAGGTCAAGATCTGCATCGTTTCTGGAAATATTCGTTAATTATTGCTTACCATGATTGGTGACCGAACTGTTATCGGGTGCCGGACTGTTATCATGACTTATGTCCGGGCGAGCCCTGCTATAAAGCCTCACAAGCTAAGAGCTCGGCAGGAGTGCTGTGCTCGGAGAAATCTAGCCGATCCTCGGAGTAGAGAGTTCGGATATCATAAGTCCCCCCCCAAGAGATGACATTTATGTCATGAGATCAATACCAAACGACTTACCAGCGCGTGCTCTTAGACCATTCTACGCTGATGATTACTGTGCGCGTGATCCATCGAAACACGCGAAAGATCTCCTCGTTAGCTGTGATCCAGCAGTAATGTCAGGCGTTATGATGAGGGCGTCCCTTAGGTTACCGTGCAGATAATAATTATCTTCCCACAGCCCCAATTATCGATCGCCAGCTGTTATCCCTTAATTGGTCTTCGCCTTCTATAAATACTTCCCCTGTTCATTCTCATTTTCGCTTTCTTTGGAGATTTTGCTGCGTTTTAGCATTGATCATCTTCTTCTAAATTTGCAACTCCCAGTTTACACAAATCCCCCTTTCCTCTTTGCTTCTGATCTGCTACTATCTCTCGAAGCTTCATCCAGATCTCCTCCAATACAGGTTTGTACTTTGTCTTCTTATACTTTACCTTTTTAGAATGAGTGATCTCGAGAGTTCTCCAGAGAGGCAGAGAGTGGAAGAAGGCCTTGAGCACGAAGACATAACTGAAATTCCCGGTCCTAGTCAACCAATACCACCAAGGAGGAAAGAACCAAGAAGGAACCCCCGAGTTGGGAGCATTAGCTCGGCTATCCGGAGCAATGAATTGGCAGAATTGCAGGAGAAGCATGGGATTCCGGAGAGCCTTATTGTTCGAGCACCCGGACCTCAAGTCCGAGCTAACGCCACCTACAACAGCAAGAAAAAGATAGTGGTGTATGAGGCTGACTTCGAGGCCGGCATAAGCATCCCTCCAACAAACTTCGAAACTGAGCTATTGAACCATTACGGGTTAACCATGGGTCAAATTCATCCGAATGCTTGGCGCACAATCTCTGCTTTACAGATATGGGCAGCGGAGAACGAGATTCCTTTGACCGTGAGGCTTTTCCGAGTTACTCATGTAGTCGGTCTTCGTGTGTCAACAGAGGACCATAATTATGTGCAGGCCAGGGCCGGTTATGGGGTTTTCCACGGCAACCCGGAGTCCCTAAAGAACTGGAAGAACCGCTTTTTCATCATTGAGAGCGATGAAAAATTCAAGTTCCCAACAACATGGGGTCGGTATACCAATAAGAATGATGATCCGATCTTTCTTACCGACCAGGAGGAAGAAACCTTGGCCCAATGGAGAGCACTCGCACAAGCCAAAGTCGACATTAAAGACCAACTGACGATAGGGTCTATCCGAATCGAATCATTTCGACCGCGCCAAAGAGGTATATTCTAAAAATTATTCCCTTGTTCTAATATTTTCTCATTGTTCGGTTTGTTGCAGAAATGAAGCGCACTGAGAGGCCGAGCATGGTGGAGATGATGAGGGCGAAGAGGCAGAAAAAAGCAGGAAAATCCGCCTCGTCCGAGCCTGCCCCAGAGGTTCCACCCAAGGTCCCTGAACACAATATCTCCGAACCTAACCACCACGACACTGATCCTAATGCTGCCCCTGAGGGTCCCTTGCCTCAGACTCCCCCCACGACAATTCCGCAAGTTGATCTGCGGACTCCTCCCGGACCGCACTCTCCAGCGTTCGATGCTGAGGCCGGGTCGTCAAATCCTCATCCATCCCCTGTATTTTGTGATGCGGCGGGGTCGTCAAATCCCCGACCCATGAAGAGGGATATGAGGGCTCTTGCCGAGGAGATCTGCGATATTTGGAGAGAGGAGGGGAGAAACTATTCTGAAGACAATCCCATCTTCTGCAACTTCATCCATATCCTATCCTGCGTCCCAAGGAGCATCAACCCCTTGCTGCTCTGGAAAGCTGACGATCTGGGCGAAGCCCTTAAGAGGCATCAAGTGCAGGTAATTATTGCCGAGGTCTCATTTGTTTGTTAGGTATTGATTTTCTCCCTTGATTAAAGTTTGCACTCCATACAGGCTTCCATCCTTAGTGGTGCTGTGATCGCCAAGATGAATAATTTGATAAGGATGTGTAACCGAGAGGCAAAGTCGGTTGCCGGGCAGCGCCTCAGGGCGAATGTTGCAGAAGGTAAGCTGCAGGATGCCGAAAAAAGAGCCCAGGAAGCTGAGGATAAGGCCGCCGAAGCCCTAAATGAAGTATCTGATCTTCAGAAGAAAGTGGCCAGTCTTCAGGCTGAGATGGAGAAGAATATAGCCGAAGCCAAGCAGAAGATTTTCGAAAAGGATATCGAGGCGGCAAATCTCCGAGCCGAGCTTGACGACGCGAAGAAAGGCAAGCCCGAGGCGGAGGAAAAATTTTCAGAGCTTGAGTACCAGTCTGTGGAGCTGGCTGTTGATAAATGTCTTGGATTTAGTCAAAAGTTATCCGATGCTGTTAAGCAGCGTCATCCGGATATGGATTGGTCCTGGTTGGACGAAGTGTATCCGGATGAATAAGCCGTGTACTCTTTAATCGTTAATGAAATGAATATTTTATTTTTGCTTGTGTATGCCGAACCCTTTGTATATGTGTAGTTTGATCGATAAAATATGATGAACTCTTGAATGAACCAAAATTCTTATGATTGTTCGGTTAAACAAGTTCTTCAATAAGCAATGAGATTAAAATTTCTTGGTAGATTTAACCGAGCTGAATATCTTTCGACATATAAGTCTTAAAATATTTGATGGCATAATAACCGAGTGGGCGCCAAGAGTATATTTCGTAGTTGGATATGAGAATGTACGCCCTGTCGGCGGTGTTTTAAATGTATGCCCTGTCGGCAGTGATATTGGATGGACGCCCTGTCGGCGGTGTTTTGAATGTACGCCCTGTCGGCGGTGATATTCAATCGAGTCATAGCAATTCGAGCGCAGATAATCATTGGAGACATTGTGTTTTCATGAATTACTTCTTTTATTGAAATTTTGTCAAGTACAATGATATATGACAAAAATCGAACAAAATAAAATGATAAGTATCGGAGAATTGACCGATAGTTCGCTAGCCGAGAGAGCCATAAGAATACCGAGCTGAGCTATTGATAATACGCCTTCAGATTTGAAATATTCCATGAATGGGGAAGTATTTTGCCTGAATGATCCTTCAACCTATATGATCCTCCCTTGACATCGTGAACTATGTAAGGGCCTTCCCAGTTGGGATTCAGTTTGCCTACACCGGCTGATGTTTGTGAAGCAACTACCCTTTTGAGGACTAACTGCCCGATCCTGAATGTTCTCGGCTTGATGTTCCGATCATGGTAGGATGACATCCTTTGTTTGTAAGCAGCAGATCGCAGCTGGGAATGTTCTCTTTGCTCTTCTAACCTATCCAGTTGACACAACAGGCGCTCGTCATTGGAAGCTTCATTAAAACTAAAAGTCCGGGCATTTGGCATACCGATCTCACAGGGAACAACCGCCTCTGTCCCGTATGTGAGCGAGAAGGGGGTTTCTCCCGTTGCTGATTTTGGCGATGTTCGGTAGGCCCAGAGGACGTTGTATAGCTTTTCCACCCAAAGACCCTTTGCTGAGTCAAGTCGTTTCTTCAAACCTGCAAGAATAGTACGGTTAGTTACCTCGGTCATGCCGTTCGCCTGCGGGTGGTATACCGAGGTGAAGCAAAGTTGGATCTTCAATTCTGAGCAATATTCCTTGAATGCCGCGCAATCAAACTGTTTGCCGTTGTCTGTAACAATGGAGTGTGGGATGCCAAATCTCGTGATGATGAACTTTTGCATGAACTTGATAATATTTGCCGGGGTTATGGTTGCCAAGGGCTCAGCCTCTACCCACTTCGTGAAATGATCCACTGCTACCACTAAGAATTTCCGCTGTCCGGTTGCTAAGGGAAATGAGCCCACTATATCAATGCCCCACTGGGCAAATGGCCAGGGACTATGTATTGAAGTCTGGGTAGCAGCTTTCTGATGGTTCAGATTGCCGAACCGTTGGCACTTGTCGCACTTCTTTATTAGTTCCTTCGCGTCGCCCTCCATACTAGGCCAATAGTACCCTTGTAATAACGCTTTCCGAGCTATTGCCTGTGCTCCCTCATGAGCCCCACAAATTCCTTCATGAATTTCTCTTAGCAC
Source organism: Excoecaria cochinchinensis (assembly GCA_947683425.1). Lineage (NCBI taxonomy): Eukaryota > Viridiplantae > Streptophyta > Magnoliopsida > Malpighiales > Euphorbiaceae > Excoecaria > Excoecaria cochinchinensis. The sequence goes on along the minus strand of CANTUQ010000049.1, from coordinate 2,860,760 downwards.
ATACTCACCTTCCTCAGTACTCAAACACTTTGCCCAGGGAGCCGAAAACGATCTCTTATATAACTGATCATCAAGGATTGCATACCGACTGGATCTCCGGACTATCTTACGGGCCTGTACTTGTTCTTCGGGTAAAGCTCCACTACTCAGATATGTGTAGATGGGAAGCCTCCATCCATCCATCGGCTCATGCAAGTGTACCTTATACGTCTCGTGCGTGGGGGCGGATACGATAGACCAAATGATGTTAGATATGGCCGGTTGATCCTGGAGGCAAGCCTGTTTGGCTAACACATCGGCCTCAGTATTCGCCTCCCTCGGCACCTGATCAATGGACCATGCACAACCCCGGTTCTCAAGTTGGGCAAAGAGTGCAGCCGTTAACTCTTTGTATCTGATCATCGTACTGTCTTTGGCCTCAAACTTGCCAAGTACCTGGCTAACGACAAGCTGTGAGTCAGAGAAGATGTTCAAGGAATCTGGTCTTACCTCCAAAGCTAGCTGTAAGCCAAAGCTGAGAGCTTCATACTCAGCTACATTGTTGGTTGCCTGGAATGCTATGTGAGCCATCGCCCTGATGACAATTTTCCCTGGTCCGATCAACACCACCCCGGCTCCAGCACCCACAGACGAGGATGCACCATCTATATACAATTTCCATGAGCAAGGACTAGGCTCCTGCGGGGGCGTATGCAATTCTGCTACAAAGTCTGCCAAGACTTGACCCTTCATAGATGGCCGAGCTTCATATCTGACATCAAACTCTCCCAACCGAGCTGCCCACTCCGTTAATCGCCCAGATGCCTCTGGCTTTTGCAAGACCTTTCGAAGGTTCGAGTTTGTCCTTACTGTCACCGTATGGGCCTGGAAATAGGGTCGTAACTTCACAACGAAAATCACCAATGCGAAAGCAAGTTGTTCCAGTATAGGGTACCGTAGCTCGGCCCCTCTCAAAACCTTGCTTGCATAATAGATCGGAAACTGTTGATTACCTTCTTCCCTTATCAAGACTGACCCCAATGCTCCCGATGAGACTGCCAAGTACATATACAACACTTCTCCAGGCAATGGCCGACTTAAAAGAGGTGGGGTACTAAGAAAGTTTTTCAATTCGTCAAATGCTCCCTGACATTCTGTTGTCCATTCAAAACTCTTCATTTTCTTGAGGGTATTGTAAAAAGGGAGGCACCTTTTAGCCGAACAAGAGATGAATCTGCCTAAAGCCGTCACCCTTCCATTCAGTTTCTGAACCTCTCTCACCGATCTTGGTGGCTCCATCTCCAGAATGGCTCGGATCTTTTCTGGGTTGGCTTCTATCCCCTTTTTTGAAATCATATACCCCAAGAATTTTCCAGACTGAACTCCAAAGGCACATTTTTCTGGGTTTAGCTTCAGACCAAACTTTCTGAGCACTCCAAACGTTTCCGCTAGTTCCCGAGGTAAATCCGAAGCAGTCTTGCCCTTGACAATCATGTCGTCAACATAAACCTCTACGTTCCTTCCCAATTGCCCCGCAAACATCTTATTCATCAATCTCTGGTAAGTGGCCCCGGCATTCTTCAACCCGAATGGCATGACCCGGTAACAATAGGTAGCCCGATGTGTGACAAAAGCAGTTTTTTCTTCATCGCTCTTCTTCATTGGAATTTGGTGATATCCGGAAGAGGCGTCCAGGAAGGCATATTCCTCAAACCCAGAAGTTGAGTCGACCAGGAGATCGATATTTGGCAATGGGTAGCAATCTTTCGGGCAGGCCTTGTTTAAATCAGTGAAATCAACACACATTCTCCACTTCCCGTTGGCCTTCTTCACCAAAACCACGTTTGATAGCCAGTCCGGGTATAGCACTTCTCTAATGAACCCATTTTGCAGCAGTGTATCCACTTCTTCTGACATAGCCAGCTGTCGCTCGGGAGCATGGTTCCTCTTCTTCTGCTTGATTGGCTTGCAACTTGGTTGTACATTGAGAGCATGACAAGTTACCTCGGAAGAGATTCCCTTGATGTCTGAGGGTTGCCAAGCAAATACATCACTAAACTCTGACAGTATCGCTACCAACGCTTCCTTCTCTTTCCCCTCTTTGCTGGCAGCAATCTTGACCATTTTTCCTGGTGAGAGCTCAATTTCCCGGAGTGACTCCATGGGCTCTGCATTCCTAGCTGTTGGAATGTCCAGCGCGTCTAAAGGTAATGCCTGATCTGCTTCTTTTAACATGCTGACGTAAGTTTCCCGAGCCGCTTTCTTACTGCCCCTCAGCACGGCCACACCCCCCTCGACAGGTATTTTTACAAGCAACTTACGCATCGAGATGTAAGCGTCTACTCCCACTAAAAGAGGTCGCCCGACAATCACGTTGTAGGCAAGTGGAATGTCTACCACCATGAAATAGCTCCTGCAGCTACACACCTTATCTTCATCCCCGAGTTGTAAATTTAATACCACCGAGCCTTCTACTCTGACCGGTTGTCCTGATATACCGATGAGAGGCGCTGAAACTGTTTCTAACCGGTTGACTGATAAACCCAAAGCTTTATAGGCCTGCAGAGTGATAAGGTTTACCGCGCTCCCCGTATCAATCAAGATTCTCTGAACCAAATAGTCCTGTATCATTGCTTCCACAACAAGTGAATCGGTGTGGGGAGTCCGGACATGGGCTTCATCTACCTCAGAAAATGTCACTTTGTAGCCTTCCACTTTTTGGCCTGTACCCACGGAGAATACCTCCTTAGCTTTCCGCTTTCTCGATTCCTCAAAAACATCATAATGCGGGCCTCCAGCAATCACATGAATCACCCCGGTTGGGGCCTTTTTGCTCGAACTAGCTCGGTTATCTTGTCTTCTCGGTGAAGGAGATCTATCTCGTTTTCCCCTATCAGCACTCTTCACAAACTGCCCGAGTTTGCCCTGCCGAATCAAATACTCAATTTCACGTTTCAATTGTCGGCAATCATTCGTCTGATGGCCTTTATCCCTGTGAAAAGAGCAGTACTGGCTCTGATCCCTGCTAGGATCATCCATCATCGGTCGTGGCCAGTTGACCCGCTCGTTTTCCTTTAGCCAAGCCAGAATTTGGGACCTCGGGGCTGTTAACGGCGTAAACCGGTCTTCTTGCTTGTTCTTTGTGTTCGGTTTTGAGACTAAATAGGCTCTGTTGGAATGGGCAGCCCCCCTTCCTCTAACTTCATCTCTACTACTATTGTTTCTGTCTCGCCCGGTACGAAACCCTCTGTCCGAATCTCTGTTCTGCGAACTATATCTGAGCCTGCGAGCTTCATCCATACGTATGTATTTGTGTGCCCGGGACATTAGCTCGGTGAAGTCACCCGGTGGCTTCTTGCTGAGGGAATCACTAAAATCTTGGCATCTCGTATTTCGAATAAGGGCATTGATGGCTACCTCCAAATTAAGATTCTGAATATCCATGGCCACAGCATTAAATTTTTCCACATAAGCTCTGAGTGTCTCCCCTTTCTCCTGGTATACCATGGTAAGGTCGGCAGACACTTTAGCTGGCCGGATGGCTGCTACAAATTTGGCGATGAACATGTCACTGAACTGTTCGAAACTGTAGATCGAATTTTCTGGGAGGTTGCGAAACCATATCTGAGCCGAGTCAGTGAGTGTTTGAGGAAAGATTTTGCATAGAGCCGCCTCTTCCGTTGTATGTACCAACATAGTGTGGTGGAACTCGTCCAGATGAGCTCGGGGGTCCGTGCTACCGCTATATTTCGGCAGATTTGGTAATCGTATTTGGGGAAACGGGGTGGCCAGGATGTCTCGGGATAGAGGAGATCGGAAACTACCTTGGTACTGTAAAGTACTTCGGTTTTGATATTTCTGCATTCGCTCTTCAAATAGTTTCTCAAACTGTTCTGCTGTCAATGTGACCGTGGTACCAGTGGCCAAAGTGCTCGGCGGTAACGGAGGTGGTGTTTGGGCCGGAGGCTGTATATGTGTTAGAGTAGGGGGTGTTTGGGCCGAAGGCTGTATATGTGTTAGAGTAGGGGGTGTTTGGGCCGCCATAGCTGACAAGGCGGTAAGCAAGGTTTGGGCAGTTTGGGGGGTCAAACCCGGGATTGCTGGGATGGCCATGGGCGCTAGTGGTGTTGCTGGCGTTTGAGTCTGTGTAGGGGGAAATAACTGTCGTGCTGGGAGTGGGGAGATTTGCTCTGGCTGAGCTGGTTGAAGGCTTTGAATGAGTTGGCCCAGAGAGTTGGCTAAAGGTTGGGCTACGTTGCTGGGTTGGTTAAAGGTTGGGGCAGCAGAAACGGATAAATCAGGAAAGAGGTCCATTACCAGCTGAGATCTGTGAATCGACTGAAATCTGTGGAATGTTCCACGCTCACCGCACCAAATGATGACAAAGTGAAAGTTTTCCAATTGTCCTTTGCTTGAGTTACCTGAAAAGAACCACAAAACCGTCGGGTGTTCCAACAGGGGAGACTCCGACGATCAAGTCAGTTTTATCGGCAAAGTAAAAGCTTTCTTTCTCTTATGAAAAATTAGGGAGAACAATGTACCTGGTTGTTTCCTTTATATAGAGCTGTATGAAATAGGAGATAATCTCTTGAATAGGAGAAAATCACCTTCATCCCTTGATTGATGCTTGATTTCCCATTTAGGCAGATTTGCTGAGAGATTCTTGGTACTTTCCATCCTTGGGAGGTCAAGATCTGCATCGTTTCTGGAAATATTCGTTAATTATTGCTTACCATGATTGGTGACCGAACTGTTATCGGGTGCCGGATTGTTATCATGACTTATGTCCGGGCGAGCCCTGCTATAAAACCTCACAAGCTAAGAGCTCGGCAGGAGTGCTGTGCTCGGAGAAATCTAGCCGATCCTCGGAGTAGAGAGTTCGGATATCAGTAGCCATCGGAAATGGTATCAAATTGCAGATCAGGGAAAGATGAGGAAAAGAGTTGCAGTTGCAGGTGATTGGAGAAGTAAATGAATTTGGTTACAACAAAGGTGACTTTTAGTCCTTTTGAGACCAAACGAAGTGAGAATTGTAGCATGGGGTTCATCTGTCCTTGCCCTGGAAATGGAACTACTACCACATGAGCTGAATTGGCATTCTTCTTTTCTTCCATCAACTCTCACTCTATTTGATCGATCCTCTTCTTGTTCTTGTTCTTGTTTGGTTTCAATTACGCATAAGCTCCAATTTAGTGATGAGCTTTGCTCAAATTAGATTAGTACTGCCGTTGAAAAGTCACTGTCAACAAAATAAGTGGCTCAAAATTCAGTTAAAAATATGATATTTGGATGAGGTGCTCTCATCAATCATGGCTGAAAACTTATGCTTCTTGTTTATACTGGGTAATGTCGGATATGCTTTGAATTTAGGCTTTTGGGATTTGTCTTGTTTTTCTTTTGTCAAAAATTAGTTTTGTTGTCTTTTGAAAGAAGTGGCAAGTTTTTTGAAATTATTGCAAAAGGAAATCCTTTTGTCAATGCCACGGAAATTGACATTAATTTCGGTGGCACAGCTTCTTGTTTCTTTGCCTATGAAAGGCAAAGCCTTTTCCGAACACAGAGAAGAAGTTTGAGAGATAAAAAAATATTAAAAGAGTAGTGTTGCGTAGTTAATGCTCTAATTAATTAATAGAGCATTTTGTAAGAAGGTGTAATTGGGTTTTGGGTTGAGTGTTACTATACTTATAACATTATTTCTTTGATAGTAAATTTATTGCTCCTCTTCTCCCGTGAACGTAGGCATATTGCCGAACCACGTAACTTTTGTGTGTTTTATTTTTCTTATAATTTGGCAATTTCTTCATTATTGCCATTAAAATTACTGTCTAAATAGCCCCTCAATCCTAATAGGTAAGCTTTCAAAGGCCACATATACAACTGAACCAGCTGGTTTCGTGCAAAGAAATTATAGAATCAAAGGATTTGTTTGCTTTGTGAGATCCATACCATAATCTTTATCATTTTCAATCCTTTTATCCAAGTATAATGATGGAACTGTTGGCCCAATTGTCAATAAATTAGGACATTCTTTTGACATTGTATCCACATTTTTAGTTCATAGTTCATACTTCGCTGAGCATATGGTTTATTTTCAATTCTAACTAAATCAAACTAAAATAATTTAAAACCGAAATTTAGTAAAAATTATAAATTAAATTTTAATACTAAGCGAACTAAACAACCGAAATAGAAATTATTATCAATTTAAAAAATTTTATAAGGCAAAAGCAACAGCATTTTAAAATTTTTAATTTTTTCTTTCAATTATTAATTGAATAAAATCAATAATCAAAATTCAAATATTTTGCTAAAAAAAGAGAACCAATTGCTCAAAAAAAAATCAAATTAGCTCGATTCTAACCATGATCATTCTTAATCCAAAATTTAGCTTGTTGAAATGCATAAAAAATAAAAATATATGTGTATTGAAAAGAAAAACGACCTGCAGGGTCATAGGATTTTATAGATTTTTGCTATTAAATCTTTAAAATATTTCAAATTGTAAATCTTTATAACTTTGAAGCTAGCTGGATATGCTTCTGGGTAAGCTATGAAGGATGGCAAATCTTTATCCTCTAGCATCTGCAATCCTTCCGATGAAAATTTCGGGTGAAAAAAAATTGAAGTAAACATATCAAGAGCATAAGTATGAATGTAAAAAGCAGCGGGAACAAGCCCAAAATGTTTGGCAATATCAAGAACCCATGGGCAGAAAATGTCGTACACTACACAGTGAATAGGATTTGAAGAAGAAGATAGATATTTTTTGATGAGGTGTGTTAAAGTTTGTGGAGCAATAGTGATAACCGAGCTATAGGCCGCCTAATCCGGTTATCGCCCGCCCAATTGAAGTCCGGATTACGTATGTGTTTAAGCTCGGTTCCCGAGTGAAAGCTCGGCGTATGAGAAGCTTGAAAATAAAGGGGTAACTCGGTAATGCTATTAATATAGCCGTTTGCTCTTTAAAAATTCATCATAAAGGCGTCCGTTACTCAATAAAGGCACACCAATAAGAGAGCCGTTACATAGTAAAAACTCATTAAAAGGACAACGGTCATGAAGAGAGAAGAGGGGCTATAAAAAGGTATGTTCCATCCTTAGAAAGGATCTCTTTTTTCTATGATATTATTCCTTAACAAAAGATAATTGGATTGCTAACTTGATCGTCGGAGTATCCTAGAACGGAAACCCGCAGGTGTTCTTTGATTTCAGGTGACATCTTCAAGTCTCCGGTGCCGGAATTTTGGAGTTGTTATCATTTGGTGCGGTGAGCGTGGAACATGGTACCTAATAGATTCTCAAATGGATCTCTTCCCTGATTTGAATACTGCTGCAGTCCACACCACTCAAGCATAAGCCTTGCCATCACAAACTCAACCCCCATTAATCCAAAATCAACAAACTCCCGTTCAGCTATTTGGCCAGCAAATTCAATCTCAACAATCCATCCCTCAACCAATTATTCCAAATCTAACTCCACAGACGGCGCAAGCCTTTCTAGCAACGCTAACCGCCATGGCAGCACAGGCACCACCCATTCAACCTCCCACATAATTCTTTCCCCTGATTCCACAAGCTTCAGCACCAGCCACGCCTGTTGTTATACCCCCTATGGTCCCAGGCTCCACAATAACACTCACGGCCGAGCAGTTTGAGAAGCTCTTTGAGGATCGGATGCAGAAGTACCAGAACAGGAGTACTCTTCAATATCAGAGCAATTTTCGCTCGCCCTTCGCTAAAGAGACTCTGTCTGCCCCGTTCCTAAACATACAGCTACCAAACCTACCGAGATACAATGGTAGCGCTGATCCCAAGGCCCACCTTGACCAGTTTCACCGCACAATGCTCGTTCACACCACGGATGATGCAGCTATGTGCAAGATTTTCCCTCAAACATTGACAGAGTCAGCCCAAATTTGGTTCAGGAACTTGCCCGAGCATTCTATCGCAAGCTTCGCCCAGTTCAGTGACATGTTCATTGCCAAATTTGTGGCTGCTATCAAACCCACAAAGGTTTCTGCGGATTTCAATTTGGTTCGACAGGACAAGGGAGAAACTTTACGGGCCTATGTTGAGAGGTTTAAATCGGTAGCTATGGACATTCAGGACTTGAACCTGGAGGTGGCCAATAACGCTCTCATACGAAATACCCGGTGCCAGGACTTCAGCGACTCCCCGGGCTCATAAATATATCCGGATGGATAAAGCCAGACGGCTCCGAAGTAGCTCACTTTATGAAGATACAAACCGAGATTTGCACAGGTCGGCACATGACCGGAACTCCGGGAGGAATGATGCGCGAGGGCATGGTTCGAGAAGTACCCATCGGGCTTACATAGTTTCGTCAAGACCTACAGAACGGAGAGAAGACAAGTGGACACCATTGAATGCATCCAAGGCACAGATTCTGAAGTGGATGAAGGAGCATGATAAGGTGAACTGGCCAAGACCCATGAGGGAGGGTTCTAGTAGGAATCAGGACCTATATTGTGCATTTCATAGGGACAAGGGCCATGAAACAAACAATTGTAATCAGCTCAAAAGGGAGATAGAGTTCTTGCTCAGAAAAGGGAAGCTCGCACAGTTCGTAAAGGATGAACGAGCTAGAGATAGATCACGATCTCCTCGACGTCAGGATAACCGGGCGAGTACTAGCAGAAAAGCCCCAGCTGGAGTCATACATGTAATTGCAGGGGGAAAACATTATGACATCTTTGAAGAATCTCGGAAGCGAAAGGCGAAGAAGTATTCTCTGTGGACTCCAGACCACCACCAGCAGGTTATGAGGTGAAATTTTCTAGCTCGGATGATGGACATGTGAAGCAACCGTACACAGATTCTTTGGTGGTGGAGGCGATAGTCCAAAACTACCTGGTCCAACGTATTCTTGTGGACACGGGTAGTGCGATTAATCTTATAACCCTGCAGGCATTCAAGGCCTTGAAGATGTCGGGCAACATCTTAGAGCCAGTATCCGCCCCACTCATTGGTATATTGGGTCAGCCAGTTAAGGTGGAAGGGTCGTTTAAACTGTCCTTGGAGCTCGGAGATGATGAAGTAACTCAGACCTGCAGCTGCTGCTTCATGGTTGTGGATATCCCATTAGCATATAACGCCATTTTCGGACAACCATTATTAGCAGGGGTGGGCACATACATATCTATGAGAAAGCTGTTACTCAAAGTGCCCACCTCTAAGGGTGTAGCAGTGCTGCGAGGGAGTCAGAGAGTTGCCCGGGAAACGTATGTTACGATGTTGAAAGATGCAAATCAGGCCCTGCCATTGGATTCTCTAGATGTCTCTATAGGAGACGAGAGGAAATCGTAGCCAATTGATTCATTGGTAGAGGTGGAAATAGTCCCAGGACGAAAAATGAAGATTGGGGCGAGCAAAACAGCGGAAGAATTACGGGCACTTATTATAGTCCTGCAAGAGTATATAGATGTGTTCGCTTGGGAACCCTCAGATATTAAGGGAATTTCCGCAGATGTTATGTGCAATTCCTTGAATATCAAACCGAGCATCAAGCCAGTCAAGCAGAAGAAGCGGAATCATGCCCCAGAAAGGCAGCTGGCAATGACACAAGAAACGGAGGTATTGCTGTGGAATCAATTCATCCGGGAAGCTTTATATCCAGACTGGTTGTCCAATGTAGTCCTGGTAAAGAAGGCTAATGGCAAGTGGTGGATGTGTGTAGACTTCACGGACTTGAACAAGGCCTGTCCTAAAGACAGCTACCCTTTGCCAAATATCGACCTCCTGGTGGATTCAACAGCAGGATTTGAGGAGTATGCCTTCCTGGATGCTTCATCTGGGTATCACCAGATACCAATGAACCCAGGGGACAAGGAAAAGACAGCATTCATTACACATCAGGCCACATATTGTTACCGAGTGATGCCGTTCGGATTGAAGAATGCAGGTGCTACGTACCAGAGATTAATGAACAAGTTGTTTGCTAATCAGCTTGGGAGAAACATGGAGGTGTATGTAGATGACATGATCGTCAAGGGGAAATCCTCTCAAGATCTTCCAACCGAGCTTGAAGAAACCTTCAAAACTTTGAGGTAGTTCAGCTTAAAACTCAATCCGGAGAAGTGTGCTTTTGGAGTACAGTCAGGCAAATTTTTGGGTTTCATGATTTCGAAAAGGGGCATCGAAGCCAACCCAGCCAAGATTCAAGCCATTTTACAGATGGAACCTCCGAAATCCATTAGAGATGTGCAGAAGCTCAATGGCAATGTGACCGCCTTGGGCAGGTTTATCTCCTGTTCGGCTAATCGTTGTCTTCCCTTCTACAAGATGCTTAAGAATTTAAAGAAATTTGAGTGGGGCTCGGATTGCCAGCAAGCTTTTGGGGAGCTAAAACAGTTCCTCAGCACGCCACCATTACTGAGTAGGCCGCAACCAGGTGAAGTCCTCTACTTATACCTGGCAGTCAACCCAGAAGCAGTCAGCTCGGTTCTTATCAGGGAAGAGGGCACCCAGCAATTCCCCATTTATTATGTCAGCAAGGTATTGAGAGGGGCTGAACTCAACTATCCGATCTTGGAGCAATTGGCGTTCTCATTGATCGTCACGGCGATAAAGCTACGGCCTTATTTTCAAGCACACACAGTGGTAGTCCGGACCAACACTAATCTTAGAAAGATACTCCAAACACCAGAGGCGTCCGGTCGACTCACGGAGTGGGCGGCTCGGTTAGGAGAATTGGATGTGAGTTATGAATCTCGCCAAGCCAGGAAAGCTCAAATCCTAGCAGATTTTGTGGCTGAGCTTCATGCTCCACCTCCGGAGCCAGTTGTCAGATGTTGAAAGTTATTTGTTGATGGAGCATCCTCATCAGAAGGGGCAGGCGTCGGAGTAGTACTAAAAGGCCCCGAGAAGATATATATTAGCGGAATGGCTCACATAGCGTTCCCAGCCTCTAACAATGTCGCGGAATATGAAGCTCTATGTTATGGATTGCAGCTCGCTTTGGAGGTCAGCCCAGATTTCTTGGTTGTCTATTCTGATTTACAGCTGGTGGTGAGCCAGTCGTTGGGCAGGTTCGAGGCTAAAGAAAGCACCATGGTTCAGTACAAGGAGTTAGTTGCCCTATTGTTATCCCAGTTGGAGAAAAAGGGATGCGCGTGGTCAATAGAGCAGATTCCTCGAACTGAGAATCAGGGGGCAGATTCCTTGGCTAAGCAGGCTTCCAGTTTGGATAGGGTGACCTCGGAAGACATCATATAGACGGTAATAACTTCCCCAGCGTATGAAACATACAGGGTACAGTTGAACGAGCCAATTGAGGGTTAGAGGTTGCTGATATATCAGTATTTGGACTCGGAATTTCTACCTGAGAATACGGTTGAGGCTCAGAAGATTGTCAAGAGGTCCAGTATGTGTGCTATCTTAGAAGATAAACTATACAAGCGTTCATTTTCACATCCGTGGAATCTATGCTTAAGCACTGAAGAAGGTAATTATGTACTTCGAGAAATCCATGAAGGTATTTGTGGGGCATATGAATGTGCACAAACAATTGCCCGGAAAGCTTCATTACAAGGCTACTATTGGCCCACGATGGAGAGAGATGCCAAAGATCTTATTCAGAAGTGTGACAAATGCCAGCGGTTTGGTAACTTATTGCACCGCCGAGCAGCTCCACAAGTGCCCATTCACAGCCCCTGGCCATTTGCACAATAGGGAATAGATATCCTCGGCCCTTTTCCACTGGCCACTGGTCAGCGAAAATTCTTGGTAGTAGCAATGGATCATTTCACAAAGTGGGTGGAGGCCGAGCCCCTAGCTACAATCACTCCAGCAAATATCATTAAATTTGTCCAAAAGGCTATAATAACAAGGTTCGGAATTCCGCACACTCTCATATCAAACAATGGAAAACAGTTCGATTGTGCTTCCTTCAAAGGGTACTACGCGGATCTCAACATATAGTTATGCTTTACCTTGGTGTATCATCCTCAGTCAAATGGAATGACCGAGGTCACAAATCGAACTCTCCTCGCTGGTTTAAAAAAGAGGCTAAACGATGCCAAAGGCCTTTGGGTGGACGAGCTCCCTTATGTAGTCTAGGCATATTGAACCTCCCCCGGAGCAGCTACTGGTCACACCCCTTTTTCATTAACATATGGGACAGAGGCTGTCGTTCCATGCGAGATCGGACTTCCCAGCACTCGAACTTCTTCATACGATGCTACCGAAAATGAAGCCTCTTTTCTATATCACCTAGATCGGTCGGAAGAAATCAGGGAATCTGCCCAGATGCAATCTGTGATGTACAAGCATAAGATGTCTTCATATCATGATCACCACTTAAAACCTCGATCTTTTTAGGTCGGACAGTTAGTACTCAAGAAAGTCGTTGAGGCTCAAACGGTGGCTGGGGTCAGAAAGCTCAATCCAAATTGGGAAGGTCCCTACATGGTGCATGAAGTTCATAGGACCGCCTACAGGCTAAAGAACCTCTCGGGAAAATTGCTTCCTCACTCTTGGAATGTCTCCAATCTTAAAAGATATTTTCAATAATTAAGTTTGGCATTATAGCCAGGAATACTTGTGTCATAAGCTCACTTTAGGCATGATCGCCACGAGCATATGTATTTTTCTAAGCTGGATACAGCTACATCATCAATAACAAGCTTTGTTTGCCGAGCATAGCCTCGGACATTTAATAAATAGATTTCCATACATGCTATCGGGGTCAAAAACACAACGCATACATGCAATTATATAAACAGAAGATCACTTTTTTATATATGATAGCAAAATTACAAGTCAGTTCGGATTCTCAATCATCGGCATAAATTTCGTCTAGCCAGGACCAATCCATATTCGGATACCGATCCATAACTGACTGAACCAGTTTACCCCCAAAAGCAATACATTTATCCGCAGCCATATCCACAACTCGGTACTAGAGGTCAGCACACTTCTGCTCTAGCTCGGTCTTCTCTTTAAGCCAGGACTCTCGAGCATGCTGAACCTCAGCTAGACTAGCCTCGGCAGCACAACGTTTCTCTCTCTCTTGGTTTAAAAGCGCTTCAACTGTAGCAGTCCTATCACGGGCCTCGATAACCTCCTTTGATTGAGAGAGCATTTTCAACTCGGCCTCTTTTGCTCGATTCTCAGCAACATCAAGCTTGGCTTTCATTGAACCGAGCTCTTGCTTCATCCGAGTGGCCTTCCTCTCTGCCTTATTACGCAGGGCTATCAAGGCATTCATCTTGCCGATAGCAACTCCCATTATCATACTCCCCTACGAAAACAAACAGGCAATTAGCCTTGGGTTTTCTAATTTTAATCCACGTGTTAAAGTGTTTGCCTCTACTTCATGTCTCTTCATCACGTTGCTCAGCTGGTCAGCTCCTAGATAAAGAAGTAGGGCCGTCTTGGTAGGGACACAAGACATCAGGTGAGCAAAAGTGTTGAAGTCTGGATTGTCCTTCGACCAACCTCTTCCCTGTCATTGCCAGAACTGACGCGCATTATCCAACAGAGCCCTCAACTCTTCAACCGTTGATTTTAGATCAGGCACAGGTGTGCTCTCCGGGTCAAGGCTAGGATGCCCGACAGATGTTGAGGGAGGGGAAGTAGTACTGGGCACATTTATTGGTGATGATGGCGGTGCCATAGGCAAATGACTCCCTATTGGATCTCTCAGGCCTGGAGTAGGCGAAAGAACTTCAACTTCACTAGCCCTAGCAGATACAGGGTCGGGAATACCTTCGCTGGGGCCGATGCTCGGAATGGTCTTAGAAGTTCCAGTGCTTCCATTCTTTTGTTTCTTCTTGGAGCGGATGAGCTCAACCATGCTTGGGTTTGTGTTCTTCATAGCTGCAAAAAAGCAAACATTAAGAGACGAATCAGCAACCAAGGGAAAGAAGTGAAGATTACCCTTTCTTTTGAAGCTCGGTCTTTGGGGTATGGGTGGTATGCCACACTGGAGCTGCAATTTAATGTCAACTTTCTCCTTGGCCAAATCCCTCCACCGAGCCAGGGTTTATTCCTCATCCTCGCTGAGCAGTAGGGGGTTGTCATTCCGATTCACGAATCGACCCCATTGAGTTCTAAAAGGGAAGTCCTTGTCACTCTCTATCATAAAAAATTGATCTTTCCACTTCTTCAGTGACTCCGGGTTCCCAACAAACACCCCATAGCCAGAACGGGACTGGATATAGTTGTGGTCTTCTTCATTAGCTCGAAGCCCAACGTTGTGAGTTGCTCGGAAAAGTCTGAGAGTGAGATTTATATCATTCTCAGCAAACCATATTTGCAATGCGAAAAAAGTACGCCAGGCATTCGGGTGAAGCTGACCGATGGTCATGTCATAATAATTCAGTACTTCCAATTCGAAGGCCGTTAGAGGAAGGTTCATCCCGGCCTCAAAGTCCACCTCATAAACAACTATCTTTTTGTTCCCTTGGAAATTGGCATTGGCCCTGAGAGAAGTACTGGCAGCGTGAGCTTCGTATTCATTGGGAATCCCGAGCCTCTCTTGCAGTGGTGCCATGTCAATTGACTTCAGGGTGGAACTTATGCTCCCCACTCTGGGAAATCGGCGTGGTTCTTTCTTCCCTGCTGTTGGCTGGTGGAGGGGGCCAGGAGAATCAGAGGAACTTTGGGTAGCAAGACCTTCTTCTACCCTCACTCTCTCAGTAGAACTCTCAGAAGCGCTCATGTTGGAAAATGAGAGAGGAGACAAACCTGAAAGTTTTGAGGTTGGCTCTGGCAGTGAATCAGGAACAGCAAGTGCCGGAGTGTTGTCGCCGGCAGGGAATAGAAGGATTGAGAAGATGAAGAAGAGGAAAGGGAGAATGCAGATGTTCAAAATGAAGAGGAAGAGCGAAATCCCTAAAAACTCAAGGCCATTTATAGGCGAAGCGAACCAATGAGTAGAGGACAGGTGGCAGGGGATAAGCAGTAGTGTCAGTCGTCATTAAAGCAAGCGCGGGTATCAAAGCGTCACAATGATGGCGTGCTGCCATTTCGCACTGTACAAAGCGTCATTTCCCGTTCTTCGCACTTCACGCGCCTAGCAGTTACTCTCTGACTTGCTAAATTACCAATGGCCCTAGATAACATAAATGTCATGCTCAGCGGGGGGGGACATGTGATAACCAAGCTATAGTCCGCCTAATCCAGTTATCGCCCGCCTAATTGAAGTCCGGATTACTTATGCGTTTAAGCTCGGTTCCCGAGTGAAAGCTCGGCTTATGAGAAACTCGAAAATAAGGGGTAGCTCGGTAATGCTATTAATATAGTCATTTGCTCTTTAAAGGTTCATCATAAAGGCATCCGTTACTCAATAAAGGCACACAATTAAGAGAGCCGTTACATAGTAAAAGCTCATTAAAAGGACAACGGTCATGAAGAGAGAAGAGAGGCTATAAAAAGGTATGTTCCATCCTTAGAAATGATCTCTTTTTTCTATGATATTATTCCTTAACAAAAGATAATTGGATTGCTAACTTAATCGTTGGAGTATCCTAGAACGGAAACCCGCCGGTGTTCTTTGATTTCAGGTGACATCTTCAAGTCTCCGGTGCTGGAATTTTGGAGTTATTATCAAATAGTATGGAATTTTGAAAGATAGGCTTCCTTTGAAGAAGCGTGGTGGCGGCGCCTTCATCTTAGCCGCAGGAAATGGTGTCAAATTTAAGGTGAGAGAGTGTTTGGAGTTGGTGGTGGCTGGAGATGGCTATGAAATTGGCTACTACAAATGTGAGTTTTAGGCCTTTTGAGACCAAACGATGGGAGAACTGTAGAAGAGGATTCAAGTGGCCTTGCCCTGGAAATAAACACCTGCTAGATTCTTCTTTAAGTAAGATAACTGCCAGATTGAGAACAAGTGCAATGGGCAAAATTCTAGCAAGAAAACTTTCGATGATCATGGAACACCTGTATTCTACCAAAGCAAAGAAGAAGACGCCTGTATTACAAGTGTCAGAAGAAAAAAAAATTGCTATACTATATCATGTTAGGAGCTAGTTGTTTGTTCCTACCAAGACAATTTATACATTTGCCCAGTTGTTCAATTTTCTTTCCACTAGTGATATTAACTTCACGATTTCACTATATGACAGAGGAGAAGATCCCATGCTAGCTAGATGTTCTTGTAATCGTCACTCGATGTGAGTGCAGAATAATATAACATGAACTCATCAAGAGTTTATTTCATACTCATATATGTTTTATACATGTATTTGGAACCGTCCTTATGAATTATAAGTTGTGAAATGTGAATATTTATGGTAAATATAGGACCAAATGATGGAAATTTTTATTTTATCATGTGGATTTATTGATTAAAATAGCTGGATAAAGGGCTTGAAACACTCACATTGTGAACCTATTGAATCACCCCTTGATGATGGGCGCTATTTTGAGATGAATTAAAGAACTGTCTTTAGGACAGACTAGGTGCACATGATGCCTTCAGAGCATGCACCAGGTGGTCGCCCTTTGGGGGATTGTCTATGTATGTATATGATGAGGATTTGCTCCTTAGTGCTGCGAGGTAATTCATCGTGCATATAAGGATATGCGAGGGATCATCACGATGCTATTACATGAGTGTATAAAGGTGCACTTATATGATAAGCTTGATGATCACACCTTGATGACGGGTGTTACATTATGCTTTCTAGGCTTTGAGGTGAGTTATCATGCACCTACAGACACGAGGGATCGACAGTGTTGAAAATATGGCTACAAAATTAATTAGAATTGACCCAATGTGAATTGAAGAATTATTGGTAGCACACAAAAGGAATAGTTGGGCTACAATGTAAATTGAAGAATTGTTGGTAGCACACAAAAGGAATAGTTGGGCTACAATGTGAATTGAAGTTATTTTTGTTGATTTTTCCATCACCAATATGCCTATAAATACCAAGGCATATTTTGTCTCAAGACATCTCTCATTTTTGTGTGTGTTATACAACACTTGAGAATTCCTACCTTTAAGAAATTTCTTTAAGAATTTTCTAATACTCTTGTGTTGTATATTGGTGAGATTATTGGGTGTAATTGGGATTTGGGTTGAGAGTTAAACACCAACTACTTTGTATTCTCCATCCTTTTGTTAGTAAATTGCTTCTCTAGCCTTTGCCCGTGGACGTAGGCATAATCGCCGAACCACGTAAATATTTGTGTCTCATTTATTTCTCATTATTTTGTCGTTATTATATTCTTTCGCACATCTTAGTTCCTAACAAGTGGTATCAGAGCCGAGGTTATTTCTTAGTATGCTCTATGGTTGCAGCATAGACTGATCTTTCACATTAGAAAAGATTTTTCCTTGGGCATTGTTCACATATACGGCAACTTGCTGATTTTCATCAAAGAAGTCTGGGATTCGTCATGGCAACGACAAAATTTGATATTGAGAAATTCGATCATACTATGAGTTTCACTATGTGGCAAGTCAAGATGCGTGCAATCTTGATTCAAAATAGTCTGCATCATGTATTATTGGGTACAGATAAATTATCCACTACTATGGATGAGGCGAAGAAGCAGGAGATGGATGATAAAGCCCTTGCTGCCATTCAGTTATGCTTGTCAAATGAAGTCTTGCGAGAAGTTGTGCAGGAGAAGACTGCAAAAGACTTATGGAACAAGCTTGAGTCTTTGTATGTTACAAGAAATTTGACCACCAAACTGGTAGCTAAGCACCGACTATACACACTCAGTATGGCCGAAAGTACGCCTATCAATACTCATATTGATAAATTCTCCACTATCCTGATGGATTTAAAAAATATGGAGATATCTTATGAAGATGAAGATCAAGCTCTTATGTTACTTCGCTCACTTCCTCCATCCTACAAGCACTTTAGAGATACTATGATTTATAGTCGACAAACTCTAAACTTAGAGGATGTGAAAGCAGCTTTATTCTCAAAGGAGCTCATTGATAGAGAGCTTGGAACACATAATGATAGTCTGGCAAAAGGTCTACTTGTTAGAGGAAGATCTACAGACAGAGGTTATTCGAGCAGTCAAAAACCAAGATCTAGATCCAAATCTAGATACAGGAATCTTATTTGTAATTATTGCAAGAAAAAGGGGCATATAAAGTCAGACTGCTATAAATTGAAAAATAAGCAACAGACAAAAGATCAAAAAAATGAAGAAAAGCCTATTGAAGCCAGTGTTGTTGAAGAAGGAACTTGTGATGTTCTCTCGGTAACTGGAGATAGTGCCCAATCCACACAAAGGTGGATTTTGGATTCTGCTTGCACTTTTCACATATGCCAAAATAAAAATTGGTTCTCTACCTATGAACCTCTTCAAGGTGGAGTTGTTTTAATGGCCAATGTCTACCCTTGTGAGATTGCTGGAATTCGCACAGTCAAAATTAGAATGCATGATAGCATGGTGAGAACGTTGACAGAAGTTTGACATATTCCTGACTTAAAGAAAAATCTTATTTCTTTAAGTGCATTAGAAGATTCTGGTTGTGAATTTACTGGCAAAAGTAATGTTTTAAAAGTTCTAAAAGGTGCTCTTGTTGTGATGAAGGGTTTGAGACAAACCGGTAGATTATATGTTTTGCAAGGATCTGTTGTCACAGGTTCAACTGCCGTCACTTCATCTTTTATGTCAGATTTTGATGTCACTAAATTGTGGCATATGAGGCTCGGTCACATGAGTCAAAGAGGTCTGGATCTTTTGAGCAAGAGAGGTCTTTTAAGTGGTCAAAGTACAACAAAATTAGATCTCTGTGAGCACTGCATTTTTGGCAAGAAGAAAAGAGTCAGTTTCAGCACTGCAATCCACAAGACTAAAGGTACTTTGGATTATGTTCATTCAGATCTCTGGGGGCCTGCTCGTACTTTTTCTAAAGGTGGTGCTCGTTATATGCTTACTTTCATTGATGACTACTCCAGAAAGGTGTGGGTGTATTTTCTGAAGCACAAGAATGATGTGTTCCCTACCTTCAAGCAGTGGAAGGCTTTGGTTGAAAAGCAAACAAATAAGAAATTAAAATGTCTTCGCACTGATAATGGGCTGAAGTTCTGCGACAGTGAATTCAATAATTTCTGTAAAGATGAAGGTATCGTTAGACATCTCACAGTTCGTGGGACCCCTCAACAGAATGGTGTTGCTAAGCGCATGAATAGAAATCTGTTGGAAAAAGTTCGTTGTATGCTATCTAATTCAGGCCGATCAAAAGATTTTTGGGCAGAGGCAGCTTCTGCAGCATATTACTTGGTAAATCGTTCTCCATCTACAGCTATTGATTGTAAGACTCCTGAAGAATTATGGTCTGGAAAACCTGCCAATTACTCTGATTTGAGAATATTTGGTTGTCCAGTTTATGTTCATGTTAATGATGGTAAATTGGAGCCTAGATCTAAAAAGGGCATTTTCATTGGCTATCCTCATGGCATAAAGGGATATAAGGTTTGGCTTTCTAATCCCAAAGCATCTAAAGATGTAATCAGTAGAGATGTTGTATTTGATGAGTCTGCTATGCTTCACTCAAGAGATAAAAAGTCAAGCTCTTCTGACACTGGTGCGAAGAATGTTGAAAAGCCTATAGAAGTTGAGGTGGAGAATTTTTCTTTAGATGATGCTCCTCAGCACGACCAAGTTCAGTTGCCAGTTCATATGGAGATCCCACAAGAAGAGCATTCTATTGCTACGCATAGGCCGAGAAGGGAGAGAAAAGTACCTCAAAGATTGGTTGATACCGATTATGTTGCATACGCTTTGGCAGTGGCACAAGAGATTGATATTGTTGGTGAACCTTCCTCATATTCAGAAGCTATTTCTTGTGATGATTCAGCTAAGTGGATGATCGCTATGCAAGAAGAGGTGGAGTCTCTTCATAAGAATAAAACTTGGAATTTAGTCAAGCCGCCAAAAGATAAGAAGATAGTTGGTTGCAAATGGGTCTTCAAGAAGAAATATGACATTCCCGGTGTTGAAGATGCAAAGTATAAGGCACGGTTGGTTGCTAAAGGCTATAGTCAGGTATATGGAGTTTATTTTAATGATGTATTTTCACCTGTTGTTAAACATAGCTCTATTCGTGTTTTACTTGCTTTGGTTGATATGCAAAATTTAGAGTTGGAACAATTGGATGTTAAGACTGCCTTCTTACATGGAGAACTTGAGGAGACAATTTACATGCAACAAACTGAGGGTTTCGAGATTGAAGGCAAGGAAGACCATGTTTGTTTGTTGAAGAAATCATTGTATGGTTTAAAACAGTCTCCTCGACAGTGGTATAAGCGGTTTGATTCCTTCATGATTACTCACGGCTATTCCAGGAGCCAGTATGATAGTTGTGTTTATTTTAGAAAACTTAAAGATGGCTCATTTGTGTACTTGTTGCTTTATGTTGATGATATGCTTATCGCAGCCAAGAATATGTCTGAAATCAAGAAATTGAAGTTAGAATTGAGTGGTGAATTTGAGATGAAAGATTTAGGAGCAGCGAAGAAAATTCTAGGCATGGAGATTCGAAGAGATAGAGCTGCTGGAAAACTTTACTTTTCTCAAAAGGTTTTTATTGAAAAGGTTTTAGAGCATTTCGGCATGAAAAATGCTAAACCTGTAAGTACTCCACTTGCTGCTCATTTTAGACTATCTGCTGCTATGTCACCACAGTCAGATGATGAAGTCAAGTATATATCGCATGTTCCATACTCTAATGCTGTTGGAAGTCTTATGTATGCTATAGTGTGCACTCGTCCTGATATTTCACATCCAGTCAGTGTAGTTAGTAGATATATGTTTAATCCTGGTAAAGATCACTGGCAGGCAGTGAAATGGATTTTGAGATATTTGCGAGGAACCACTAATTCTTGTTTACAATTTGGAAGGAGTAGGGGTACTATGGTTGGTTATGTTTATTCAGATTATGCAAGTGATCTTGATAGAAGAAGATCCATCACAGGCTATGTATTTACTCTTGGTGATACTGCTATTAGTTGGAAAGCTACTTTGCAGTCTACTGTAGCTCTGTCTACTACAAAAGCAGAATACATGGCAGTTACCGAGGCTATAAAAGAAGCCATTTGGTTAAGAGGTTTGTTCGGAGAGCTCAGTTTGGACAATAAGGTGATTTTCATCCATTGTGATAGTCAAAGTGCTATTCACTTCACTAAAGATCAAATGTTTCATGAAAGGACGAAACATATTGATGTAAAGTATCATTTTGTTCGTGATATTTTTTCTCAGGGTACTATTTTTATAAAGAAAATTGGTACTACAGATAATGCTGCCGATATATTGACAAAGACTCTCCCTACTGCTAAGTTCAAGCACTGCTTGGATTTAATTGGTGTCTGTCAAAATTGAAGATCTTTTCAGGGTATTATGGAAAAGGTGAAGAAGTATTAAAGGCTTAATTAATTTTGAGTTAAGGTGGAGATTGTTGAAAATATAGCTACAAAATTAATTAGAATTGACCCAATGTAAATTGAAGAATTATTGGTAGCACACAAAATGAATAGTTGGGCTACAATGTGAATTGAAGAATTGTTGGTAGCACACAAAATGAATAGTTGGGCTACAATGTGAATTGAAGTTGTTTTTATTGATTTTTCCATCACCAATATGCCTATAAATACCAAGGCATATTTTGTCTCAAGACATCTCTCATTTTTGTGTGTGTTATACAACACTTGAGAATTCCTACCTTTAAGAAATTTTTTTAGGAATTTTGTAATACTCTTGTGTTGTATATTGGTGAGATTATTGGGTGTAATTGGGATTTGGATTGAGAGTTAAACACCAACTACTTTATATTCTCCATCCTTTTGTTAGTAAATTGCTTCTCTAGCCTTTGCCCGTGGACGTAGGCATAATCGCCGAACCACGTAAATATTTGTATCTCATTTATTTCTCATTATTTTATCGTTATTATATTCTTCCACACACACTACAAGAAAATGATGAAATAGCGACGGAAATTTAGCGACGGAGTCATTTCCGTCGCTAAATTGCGACGGAAATTAGCCTCCGTCGCTATTTAGCGACGGAATTAAATTTCCGTCGCTAATTAGCGACGGAATTTAATTTCCGTCGGTAAATAGCGACGGAATTTAATTTCCGTCGCTAAAAATGGCGCCAAGATTTCCCACCAAAATTGCCGACCGATATTTGCGACGGTTTTTACGAACCGTCGCTAAAAATAGCGACGGAAATTCTTTCCGTCGTTGAAAAAATTAAAAAAAAAACTTAATTATATTTTTAGCGACGGATATAAAATCCGTCGCTAAAATAGCGACGGAATAAAAAAACCGTCGCTAAAATTAGCGACGGTTTGAGTATTCCGTCGCTATTTTTAGCGACGGAATATTTTTTCCGTCGTTAAAAATAAAAAAATTGAATTTCCCTCTCTTTTTAGAGACGGAATATGCTTTCCGTCGCTAAAGTTAAAAAATTTCGTTTCCCTCTCTTTTTTTAGCGACGGAAGATGCTTTCCGTCGCTAAAGTTAAATTAAATTTATTTTCCCTCTTTTTTTCTCTCTCTCTCTCTCTCTCTCTCTCTTCTCTCTCTTTCTCTCTTCTCCCTTTCCTCGCCCCGTCTCTCCTCCCTCTGCCCAGCCGCCGCCGGCCGCCGACCACCGCCCCTCCCCCTCCCTCCGGCGCCGATCGGCGCACCCTCCCTCCCCTCCCTCCCTCTTTTCCCGCTTCTCCTTCCCTTCTCTCTCTCTCTCTCTCTCTCTCTCTCTCTCTCTCTCTCTCTCTCCTCTCCCCGTTTCTGCCCTCCGCCCAGTCGCCGCCGACCACCGCCGACCACCTCTCCTCCTCCTCCGGCGCCAGGTACAAATCTGCCTCTCTTTTATTTATTATTATTATTATTATTATTATTATTATTATTGTTAATTGGGTATAATAAGAATTATTATTATTATTAATATTATTATTATTTTTTTTATGTTAGATGAATATTGGTAAATTTTAATTATTGTTTAAATTTATATTTCTTAATACTTTATTGTTATTAAATTTATTAATAGAATTTTTCATATTATGATTATTATTGTTAATTAGTGTTAATTTTAGTTATTATTATTATTCAACATATTATTATTATTAAATTATTATTATTATTATTCAACATGTTATTATTATTATGTTAATTTGTATTGTTATTATTATTATTTATTTATAATTTGTATTGTTATTATTATTATTATTATTTATTTATGTTATTTGTATTGTTATTATTATTATTATTTATTTATGTTAATTGTATTGTTATTATTATTATTTATTTATAATTTGTATTGTTATTATTATTATTTATTTATGTTAATTGTATTGTTATTATTATTATTATTTATTTATAATTTGTATTGTTATTATTATTATTTATTTATGTTAATTGTATTGTTATTATTATTATTTATTAATTTTTTTTTTAATTTGTAAAATTTCCCGACGGAAATTTAATTTCCGTCGGGAATTACCGACGGAAAATTATTTTCCGTCGGTAATTGCCGACGGAAATTGAATTTCCATCGGTAAATTTACCGACGGAAATTGAATTTCCGTCGGTAATTCCCGACGGAAAAAATTTCCGTCGGTAATTTTACCGACGGAAATTTGTTTTCCGTCGGTAAATTTCCCGACGGAAATTCAATTTCCGTCGGGAAATTTCCCGACGGAATATTTTCCGTCGGGAAATTTGCCTACGACTAAATTGCCGATGGAATGAATTTCCGTCGGCAATTTCGATTCCCGACGGAAATTCCTTATTTTCCGTCGGGAAACACTATTTTTCTTGTAGTGACATCTCAGTTCCTAACAGACAGGATTCACATGAAAGTGAATGAAGATATGATTTCTATTAAAAATCTATGATTTGCAATGGAACTTTTGCTATGGAAAAGTTTGTGGAAATAATTGATTTATATATTTATAAAAATATATGATACTTATTCCGTTATCTTATTATTTGTGTCCTAATTTGATTCCCCCTCCCTTCATCTCAATATTTCAAATACTGCTAAGTTACCATCTAAAGGACGATATTGGTGAGACTCCACTCTTGTGGTACTTCATCTATTCTACGCTGGCTTAGAAGAGGTTGACCAATTATGTTTTGGTGATATGGATCTCCTTGCTTGTATGAATATGGTTATATATTTTGGTTTGTAATCAACGGCCTATAAATGTGATCGGCCATGTGTGAAAAAAGTTGAGAGTTTGATATATGTATTATTTTATGTATAAAGCCAATGGGTTGGTTTTGGACGTAAATAAGTATTTTGTGGAAATCTCTTGGAGTG
Organism: Excoecaria cochinchinensis; assembly: GCA_947683425.1. NCBI lineage: Eukaryota > Viridiplantae > Streptophyta > Magnoliopsida > Malpighiales > Euphorbiaceae > Excoecaria > Excoecaria cochinchinensis. Next base: position 2,836,518 of record CANTUQ010000049.1, on the reverse strand, counting down.
CAAAGTGAATGCTCCATTATTTTTGATAGCTAAACCCATCAATATTATTTGCAGAGAATATATGTGTTGCAAGTTCGAAGGCTACTCTCTCGTCTATTAGGAGGGTTGGGCGTGACAAATTAAGTCAATATTCTGAATAAGGTGAAGGATTTGGGAGGCATTATATAGTGTCTTGAGTGTGATGCAATAAATAAATGAATAAGGTTTTTAATGCAATCGATCATCATTGATCGGTAATATCTGTTACCAATTACTTTTTAATAACTATAACGTTTATTTAAGAGTGGTAACTCAAATTTATATATGTCAATTAAAATTGTCTAACTATCCGTCATTAAAAGTTTAATAAATTCAAGCCCGCAAAGTAGACCCTTCTTATGTATACAATTTATCACATTATTTTGAAAAGATCAATAGAAACAAAAATAATAAGAATCAAGAATAGGAATACTCACTTCAGGTTGAGGAGATGCAAGCAGAGGAAAGGTCTCAATCACAATGGGACTATATAATTTTGGTAGGCATAGAAAAGCCCAAGCTTAGAGAAGAAGGGTAAAAAAAGAAACAATTTTAAATTATTTAGGAACAAAAAATCAGCAGTGCTTATGCTGCTATTAGTAAAAAAATAATATTTCTAAGTGAAAATAAAACATGAAAATTAGGTCTTCAAAACTTTGAATTGTTTTAATTGAATCCAATGTATACCTTAGAACTTTTATAAACCATTTAAAATTTGAGCAACAAAAACTAAATCAAATTGACCTAATAAACTCCACCAAATCTTTCAAATCTTCATAAGAAGAACCACCTTCTCTTATTTCCAATTCAATTTTCTCCTTCAACTCCATTGCTCTCTGCCTTATTTATCACCTTCTTCATCAACAATCGACCTTTTCACAACTCTTTCAATTTCATCCCTCTCCAATTCATTCTCCAATTGCAAACCCACTCTCCATACATCACTCGCAAATCTTGCAATTACTTTTCTGGTCCCCAAAGTTTGGCCAGCATATCAATGGCACCCCTTCACTTAAACTTTCCAGTGTTGAGTTCCATCCACAATGGCTCCAAAACCCTCCTACTGCTTCATGTCCCAACACTCTTTTGAGGAGCCCATTTCACAATGCAACCTCTTTCTCCAACTCTTTCTTTAAACCCTTTAGGCAATGGTTCAATCCCTTCTGAACCATGAACCGTACCGGGTCGAACCACCCACAAGAATGGTTGCTTGCTGTTGGCCAAACCCCAAGCCATTTCAGCTAAATCTTTCTTTGTCATTGTAGCTATGCTTCCTATGCTTATATAGATCACCGAATTGACTTTTTGCTTGTCGAGCCATGATATGCAGGTCCTGTCTTCTTCTAGGAAGCTAGAGGATGGCGATTCAGGAACAATCTCGTGCATTGGTCCAATGGCGAAGATTGAAATTTGGTATTGTTGTTTTAGCTGTGAGAGTGATGGCTCTTCTAGGCAGGTTGTGGTATTGAAAATAATAGCTTTGGATCTTCTCATATCCATTGCAGCAAATAAAAGCTTAAAGAAATTTTGTATAGACCCAAAATTTGAATAGGCAGATCTCTGAGTCTGAGTAAAGGATGCTCTGGTGCTGGTTCGCATGACATGGGATCTGACATTTATAGCATAATAAGGAATGAGTAGGTTCTATAATGCACTCTAATCATAAGCATATAAAGAATTCTTTTTCTTGGACATTTACCCACAAGCTTGGGCTATTAGATTGATAGGTTATGTTTTTTTACAAAAGATCTGACTGAAACTCAAACTCGAGATTTTACAGCTGCAGTCACCATACCAATACTAATAAGCTAATACTTATTCTTTTTACATTGGTTTCTTAAGTTCGAATTTTGATATATCAATTCAAGACAATCATGAAAATATTCTTGAACCATTGACCTACAAACTTATCATTAACTGATAATCTTAACTAACTTGGATTGAATTTGACGAGAAATATAAACACACCTGGTAAGGGGATTTGACCTTCTGCCCTGAGGAGGAAAGCTGGACTGGTGCGAACAAGGGATGTGATAGCATTGGTAGTGCAGAATATAAGGCTTGGAATTTTCAGATTATAAGCAGCAGCTTCAGCAAAGTATGAGACTTGATCGTAAATTATACAAGCAATTTCATTAACAATAATTAGTTTAGCTAAGCAATCTTGGAAAGTTGATTCACAATTGGCATTGAGAAGCGAAGCAAGCCAATTTTGTCGGGAGAAGAAAGTTCTTGATCTGATAGATTATCTGGAATAGACAAGAAGTCGAATTGAGGAAAATTAGAAGGATTAAGAGAGTTGGATTTGGTGTGAACAATGGTGATTAAGAAGCCTTATGATAGAAGGATTGAGGCAAGTTGAACCATGGGATTGGTGTGAACAATGGTGATTAAGAAGCCTTATGATAGAAGGATTGAGGCAAGTTGAACCATGGGAATTAAGTGGCCTTGAAATTGACTTGAAACTAATACAACTCTAAGTTGCTTCATTTCTTTACGGAAACCAAACAAAACTATATGTTCAATATTAACGGAAAATCATATCGTTTCTGATACCTCCTCTATGTTTATTAAACATAAAAAGTATCAGCTTCTTTATTTTTGAAGATGCTGACAACATTTGGGGCAAAAGCTGAAACTGTGGTTTTTTTAATCTATAAGCTTGTATTTTGTTTGATAATTCGTCATTATTCATTTACAACTTTCATGGTTGGATCTGTGCAAATGCTTGCCATTTGTCAGACTATCACAATTCACGTCCCAATGTTGATTGATCGGTACATCTGATGCAATATGTATAGACTTTTAGATTAAAAATATATATATATTTTTTTTTGTTTTCATCCAACAGTTTAGACATGCTTGGTATAGTACACTGAGCTCCATTCCATGCCTGGTTTGATAAAATACTTGCAAATAAATTTTTCTACAATGAAAATGTTTTGTCCTTTAGTCCAGCCTAATAGTAATCTTCAATGCAGCGATTGAATTAGTTTTTCTAGATTTTGAGCTGGATCTTGGCCCAAAGCCCAGCATATGCGATGAGTGTCTGGAGAGTGATTTAGACAGGTATCAATAATGATGGAATTGAGGTTGAGGCATTTGAAGCAATAACCTATAGAGCAGGATGACAAATAAAAAATTCCAAAGTTGGAAAAAGCTAACATATATGCTAACATCGGCATTAGAAGTTCTATGGCCGGTGGACCATTAAGAGACAAGCAAATGGACATGGATATTTTTCGGTAATGGTCCTGGAGGTAGAATATTCTTTTAACAGTACTACACTTTCATTCACGCCATGCAAAAACAAACATATAATACAAATTGATATCAATTCAATAGTAATGATTTATCCACTATTTTTAATTGAAGTATAAGATTAATAAGGATAAAATTGTACTGGGATTCTGAAGTTGCACCATGTAAATGAGAAAAATCTTTATCGAATACACTAGTGATGGAAAATAAGAGTCTGCAACAGCCAATAGGCACTTCTTGTTCTCTAAAGTGAAAAGTCAAGTTAATTATTTTTATCTATGATATTTTCCAAATCATAAGAGTTGATTACAAAAATAACCTAATCCAGAGGCCCGGAAAGGAAAGGTGTGGTGCGCGCTGCATGGACAAATTGTTCAATGAGGAAATTGGATGTACGAGGCAGATTTAGAAAAACAACTCTGTATATAATACTCCCTCCATTTTTTTATAATTGTAATTTTTGTTATTTTTATTAGAATTAATAAATATTAATTAATCTTGAATTTATAAAAAAAATTAAGTGATTCAATGCATATTAAATGATTTAATATAAAAAAATGAATCTAATTGGTCAATTTTTATTGAAAATAAAAATTAAATTGAAAAGAGAAAATTAAATTGTATTGTAAATTTAAAAGTGACAGATGAATAAAATTTGAATTTTATTAAAAAGTGACAAATAATAAAGAACGGGTGGAATAATATTTAGCAAGTAAATCGGATCCAACCAAAACTACTTATTAGTGTTTGATAGAAGTTGCAAATGGGTTAGTTCAGATGAACTTAATTATGGGACATAATTGAGTCCCGTAAACGGAATGGGACTCAATCAATAGACAATATATATAGACTATTTTTTAAGATCATAAATGAGTCAGATGAATTTGGATCCATATGCTGATTGACACAGACCAGTCATTTCATGAATCAATTCATTTGGCCCACTTTTTTTATTATTATTTAGTCCCTTTAATATAAATAAATCTATTTTATTGTTTAATCAATTTAAAAATTAATCTTTAAAAACATAAAATTTACAAGAATTTTTTTAAAAAAAAAAATGGGGGGCCAAAGCCCTCACCCCTTACCCGCGTCCTCTACTTATTATCAATGTTTTAAATGTACATATAATTGTATCTAATATAAAATAAAATTGATTATAATTTGCATTTGTCAATTTTATGCAATTCATTTTCTATATATTAGATTATTATAAGTTTACATAACCTTTTAGCAAAAGTCATGTATTTAATTTTTTTTAGGTGAAGTACAAATGGACTAAACGGATACAAATGGAGAAATGGATACAAATGGACAAATGGACTAATGGACTGAACGGATACAAATGGACTAAAATTTTAAAAAAATCAAGAGACTCGTAAGTTTGGATGTAATGTAATGGGTGCAAGCAACATGTTGCATGGGCATCGAATCTGTTTGATTTTGAATGTCCCAAGATGATATAAACAGATTTTGAAAGTCCCGAGACGATATAAATGCCTACATATACTGAATTAATATTCTTATAAGTTTAATATATGCTTCCTTCATTTTTTTTATAATTGTCACTTTTATCATTTTCATTAGAATTAAAAAAGTATTAATTAGTTTTGAATTTAAAAAAAGAATTAAGTGATTCAATGTATATTGAGTGATTTAATTAAAAAAATAAATATAATTGATTAATTTTTATTGAAAATGAAAATTAAATTAGAAATATAAAATTAAATTGTATTGAAAATCTAAAAGTAATAGATAAATAAAATTTAAATTTTATTTAAAAGTGACAGATAATAAAGAACGGAGGGAGTATATATGTATATATATATATATAACGACATTTTGAAATATTAAATTTTTAAGTAAAAAATTTAAAAGGCTAAATAGGATACACACATGCAATTTAAATGGATCTAGTCAACCTACTAATCAATTTAAATACACTCAAAAAATTTGTAAATTAAACCGGTCCAACCATAAATAGGTAGGTGGCATAAGCTCGAATTTGATTAATTATTTGAGAATAGAGTAAATTAAGTTCAAAAGTTATATCATATTTAGCGGCCTATATATATATATATATATATATATATATATATATGTATATGTATATATACACGCGCGCTAATTGCATGTGCTCATAGTATCACTTAATCACAGTGAGAGAGAGAATGGAGCAAGCAATTCACAGGAGTGAGAAGGACGGAAGATGGTCACTTGAAGGAATGACTGCTCTTGTAACAGGCGGCACTAAAGGACTTGGGTAACTTGATTTTCAAATAGTTTCGAGTTAATTTTTAAGCACCGATAAATCTATAATCATTAAACCTAACTCTGCAGATAGAGAATTTGAACTCGAAATCTCACATTTGCGAAAATAAATTCGAATACTTAGTTGTTATTTTGTTGGTCATGATGATCAGATATGCAATTGTGGAAGAACTAGCAGGCCTAGGAGCAACCATACACACTTGTTCAAGGCATGAAGATGAGCTAAACAATTGTTTACATGATTGGAAAATGAAGGGTTTTCAAGTAACAGGTGTAGTTTGTGATGTAACATCATCAGCTGAAAGAGAGAGACTAATACAATCGGTCTGCTCTCAGTTTAATGGAAAACTTAATATTCTTGTAAGCCCTAGCTATACATAACTCCTTAAATTCCATGTTTTTATTTTTAATATGTAATTAATTAGTTTTAATTAATTATGTGGGTGTAGATAAATAATGTAGGGGCAATCATAAGCAAGCCAACCTTGGAAGTAACAGCAGAAGATTACTCATTTCAGATGAGTACAAACCTTGAATCAGCTTATCATTTGTCACAACTCTCACATCGTCTTCTTAAAAATTCAGGAGCTGGAAATATTATCTTTATGTCCTCTGCTGCTGGACTTGTATCCATGACTATTGGATCTGTATATGGTGCAACAAAAGGTTATCTTAATTTCCTTTATTTGCCATCTTTCTTTCTTTCTTTCATCTATGAACTTTCAGTATCCGTTTTGAAGACTGATTAATTCAAAGTGGGTATTATTGGATTAAACTTGCAATCTCGTTTAATGAAATACAAGCTACTTACCACACGCAACAACAACCGTTGGTTAATTACCCTCTTTCTTTAATTACCATAAGTTTAATAACTTAATTATGAATTTATGAAATTGCAGGTGCTATGATTCAGCTAACAAGGAATCTGGCATGCGAGTGGGCTAAGGACAATATAAGGATTAATTGTGTTGCACCTTGGTTTATCATAACCCCTCTTAATGAAACTGTAATTCGTTTAATTGCTCTCTTCATATATACTTAATTATTGTGCTTAATTAGGCTATATAAAGTACTTAATTATGTTATTAAATTTACATAATTTGATCTCTTTCAGTGGTTCACTGATGAGAAGTTTCTAGAGGCTGCAAACGCACGAACGCCGATGGGACGCACCGGACAGCCGAAGGAGGCGTCGGCAGCGGTGGCGTTCTTATGCCTGCCAGCAGCCTCTTACATCACTGGCCAGACTATTTGTGTTGATGGAGGTTCAACTGTTAATGGCTTCTTATTCCCTTGAAATTAAAAAAGAGCTTCGTCATCATGGTTAATCAAGCATTGAATAAGATCCACTTTGTATACTTTTGTTTGTTTCTACATCTACTTTGTTTCTTTGTTATTGAGGATAAACTTTAATATTAATAATAAAATATATGAATGATGACTGTAAGACTGTTGTCTACAATTCCTATCAATTGAAAAAGAAAGAATTTTGGTGGATTTTCATCATTCATATATAAAATACTCTGAATAATTTACCCTTAAAGTTCCATATTAAGAAACTAGTGTACCCAAAAAATTTAAATATTACATTTTGAACCCTGTAAGTAGATAAAAAATTTTAAACTAATTCAGTGATTTGAATTATTCTTGACAATATGGGAGAATTCAAAGAAAATTCAAATTCCACTAATCATTTTGGATGTAATAGTGAATATAGAAAATTGCGAAATATCTAAAACCATAGAATTTAGTTTTCAAATAAATTTAAGATCTCTTATAATTAGCTCTATAATTCTTTCTAGTATAGTCAAATTAAATTTTATATCCGAAAGGAACATTAGAAACAAATTAACTCTTCCAACAAAATATTAGGAGCAAATTAAAATTTTTGTCCCTTAATTAATCTTTATGTAAGTTATTGTAATAATAACTATAATAATTAAGTTTGCTCATATGTCTTTGAATCTTCACTATATGAAATTAAAATGATATTGATTAGGAAATAATAATCTCTAAAATGTCAGAGGTTGTATAAGGATGGATTGGTGGATGAGCTGATCGGATCAGCGAAGCTTTGTTCATTCAAGAAAGAGTGTCCGGTTGGATAGGCATGCATGAACATTCCGAAACTTAAGTTAGTAAAGTTTTTAGAGAGAGTTTCAAGAGTTAAAATTACCTGGATACACAGTGATCTAGGATATTTATACAAGGTGTGAAAACTCATTTGAATATGATGTCAAAGTAGGTGGATGGCGACATGACAAGAATCAGGTAAGAGAAGTGGTTTTTGCATGTGTTAATGGACTGACATGGGGCATGTCCTTGGTCTTGTACGCATCCATTTGCGCCAAGCTTAGTGGCACTGGACCTCTTAATTGGCTGAATTTTTAGTCTTTGTTGAGCTTGATTCAGGCCCAATAATAACCGATAATGAGTATTATCATAAATAGTGATTTATATGATATCCTTCTCCGTTCATATTCAACAAGTATTTTTGAGGCTGAAAGTATTTCCAACATATCTGTTGTCAAGAAATATGTTTATTTTCTTCACAATAGAATGAAAATTCTAGGAAATTACAAAATAAGTATCAAATTCCAAGAGAAATTTTACCTAAACTCAGTCAATAAATTTTATATTAATTAATTCAATAATTTATTGACACATAAAATTAATAATCATTCATCCACAATTTTTTTAATTTTACGTGTCAATTTTTTATTACTTAATTTATGAATTTATTCTTAGATTTAATCCAAATAAACTATCAAACAAAACAAACAGAACAATCAAAATAAAAATAAATCAAAGATGGAAATAAATGATGTCGACGTTGATGGATGCATTACTATATTCTATAAAGAGCTTTCAGTCATCGATCCTCAAAAGTTGTTCCGCTTGTCTTTTGCTTTAATTAGACGGTGATCGAAAGATAATTTTGTTGGAATCATTGGGACTTGGGGCGCGCAACTTAATTCATTCACTCATTCATTTCTCAACTCTAAAGGTGTCAAAATTAAACCAAATCCAACAATTCACTCAAACCCATCCAAAAAAAATTGACCCAAATCCAACCCAACTAAAAACTTAGATCCATTTAAACCCACCCAAAATTTACCCACATAAAATACAACCCATTTTTGTCATTCTTTCTTGACCCAATTGGTATTTTTTTTTCATTATTTCTTTAATATTAAAAACTTTTGCCTTAATGAACAATATCTTTTGCTTAAACTGTCCCACTGTATTATTATTGTGTAATGTGTGGGTATTTTGTTGATTAGATTTGTAATGGCTGAGTTATCGGGTTAGTCGTGAATAGTATTTTTCGATGAAAAATAGTACACTGGGGACAAAAATTACACCCGGAAGTAAAAAATATTTTATTTGACCATCGGAAAATACTAGTCACAAGGAGTCCGAGGGTAAAATGTGGAAAAAAAAATGAACTCAAATAAATCTCCAAAAGTCCAAAATAAAAAAAAAAAAAAGCCCGGCTCATTTTAATGTTTACCTGGTTTGACCAAAATTTGACTAGACCTCTAAAAATAGCAAATGATCTCTAAAAATTATTTTAATGATATATATAGACTTAGATTAATATTTAGAAATTTTTGACAGCGAAAAATTAATTTTTTGGTAACACTGAAAATTGTCAAAACTGACTGATTTAAATGTAGCAGATTGAGAAACAGACTCTATTTGAGCTGAAATTTTGCAGGGAAACTAATTTATATATTTTAAGAATTATAAAATTAATTTTTTGAGAAATTGAGTTTAGAAAGTGAGTGAAATAATTTAGGATTACATAATTGGCTTAAAAATGGAAAAATGGCCACTTGGTTTATGAATTATTGTGTTGTTGTACCCCAGTGTGTGACTATAGATTGTTTGAATTGCAGGAAGGGTATGTTATATATATAGTCGTTATACTACCAAAATTTTTACCAAATGAATAGTAAATTGGACAGTTATAAGTTAACCGATATCCCGATCCGTTTGGATCTCAACCGACCCATTTGGACCAATATTTTTATAATAATTTTTTTAATATTCCGTTATTATATCGAAAATTATTTTTTATTAAAAAAAATCAAATGGGTCAACCCAAACCCACCCAACCCATTTAGGTATTGACCCGTTTATGACTCATATATTTTTAACCCGTTTATGACCCACCCATTTATGACCCAACCCATTTATGACTCAACACAAACCCGTCCAACCCACCCATTTGCCACCTCTACTCGGGTTTTTTTTGTAATCGGGGTGGATTCCAAAAAATTTTAATCAAATGGGGCTACAGTAAAATTAATTGGACTTTTAGGGTGTCGGAAACCGGCACTGCAGTGACCGGTTTCCGTCAGGTGTGGGCCACCCAGTGTAACCAGGTGGTGTGTCAGAAACCGGCACATGCAGTGCCGGTTTCTGGCAAAGCTGCAGCCTGCAAAAGAAATGCACTAGCAGTGGATGGCGTCCCACCCTAGAAAAGTTTGGGATAAATTCAGGTATTATTTATAAATTAAACATATTTATCATTACAAACAGCAAATAATACGGCATGAATGGCAGAGATTGGCTGGTCCTTTGTCCAAAAAAAAGAAAAAAAAAATAGTTTTGTCAGTTGATGGTGTGCTTAGTGCTTGCTTGATTTATTAAGTGACATCTATCGTATTTAGATAAGATTTACTCAAATTTATTAAGTGTCTATTCATAATGTTACAGTTCTATTTATATAAATCTCAGTTATGTGTATGAATGTATGATTTTATCCACATATTTATCCACGAATATATATGTTATGAAGTAATGACTAAATTTCAGACGAAAAAAAGTATCGCATAAATTTCTAATTATGTAAACTATTTTTTTTTTTACATTTTAATAGTAAAATTCGCATATAAATCAATTTTTTTATGTCAGACCTCATGATTTTGAATTTAATACTATTTTCATGTCACAGTTATTTTTTATATAAAAAATAAAAAAATAAAATTGATTTTAATAGATTGAATGATTTTGTTATTGAATCCATACTTTTTCTTTTTCTTTGTAAAAAAAAAAAATCAAATAAACTATTGTTTAATCATATATGATATGTATGCTTACTAAATGATTTTTTTTTTCAAAAAATCACAATTTGGTAAGGCCACGTGTGTATATATAAAATTTTTAGAGATGGAATAAAGTAAAATTCAGACCCTTAAATATCATCTCTATTTCTTAATCATCTTTTAATTTTATTTCTTTAAACTACTCAAATTAAGAGTTACTCTCTTTTAATTTTATTTTTGAGATTATAACAGATTTTTAGATGAGGCAACTCCCCACAGTGAATAATTTTGGAGTAATTCACCCTCTTCCCATCAACGTAATGTATGTTTTCTTCACCCTCTTTTAATATTGGATCTCTTTTTACAGTATGTAATTTAAAATCCTCTCTCTTTCAATATATATTTCTTCTTTATTTGCGAAAAATAAATTGTCTGTGCTTTCAATCATTAACAATTACAATACAATGTAAAAATATTAGTCTTTTGAGCACAAATCAAGAGAGAATAAAGTGAAATAGAAAAAATGGTAGAGGAAATATATATGAAAATTTAAGATTTAGGGTTTTATTTGATGATATGATTTGGAAAAGTAACATAAGGGTTTTTGGACTTTGAATGCGAAAGAAATATGTCAAAAAGTAACATGGGAAAACTTCATTAGCCCCACTGCAAAAGAGAAGTGCCGGTTTCCCAGATGGCCCAGCCAGAATTGACCAGCTGGGCCCACATGACAGAAACAGGCACACATAGTGCCGGTTTCTGACATGTACTTTTTGCACAAAAATCAGCACCATATATGCCGGTTTCTGACATAACCAGCCGGTTCAATCGGGTGGTCCCCACATGTTGGATACCGGCATTTTCTCTGCCGATTTTTAACACCCATTTTTTCCAATAATGTTTACTGTAGCCCTCTTTTTCCAAATATTTTACAATTAAACCCCATTTTAAAAAAAACCCCCTCTACTCAACTCGCGTTTGCCGTTCTTGATTTATATTTGCGTCGGTTAATCTTTGAAAACAATGTGAATAATGGCACAAATACGTCTTTTGAAAGCAATGCCATTTTTTTACCTAATAATATTTTTAATTCAATTTCGATTTGAGATGTAAAAAAAATTTAGTTATTAATTTAGTTCATTTCGACTCCTAATTTTTATTAAATTTTGATTTTCAGATATCAATTAAAAAAAATATATATTATATCAATTATAATTGAGAAAAGGGACACAATTTATTAATATGATTAATTGTTACCGTTCAATAAAAGATTTGTGGCCTTGTGGGTATTGAAAATATTGTTTTAAAAATCAAACTGTACTTATTCTTATTTAATATCGCAATTAAATGAAGTTTCACATATGCATTATATGAAAAATATATATATATTTAAAAATTTGAAGAATTGGTCTGTGGATCTTTTACTCTTAAAATAATCAATAATTATAAACATTAACCAAAAGATTTGGTACCATTTAATGAAATTCTTTAAATATATTTAGAAACTCATAAACGACAAAAAGAGAAAATAGCATGCATAATTAAAATTTTCATTTTATTTTGCTCTATTTTAGTTTTAGAGGTTAACCGGATCATGTGCCCCAAAAAAATTAATCGATTAATATCAATTTTTTAAAATACTACCAATATTTTTTCGGTTAACAACTACAATTATAATATCCATTTATAAATAAAATTAAAATATTTAAAATACTTAAAAATTAAAATTTCTCAACTATAATATAATATCATCCCTAATTAATAATAAAACTTAATAAGTAAATGAATTAACTGATCCATGATTATCCCTAATTAAATGATTGGGTACACTTACTAATCACCAATTAAAAAAAAAACTTTAAAATTTCAAAATAATTAAGATAATGAAAAAAAGTGCAACAAAAATACTTAAAAAATACAAAATTATTAAAATAAATCCATCCAATACTAACAACTCTTTTTCTTTATTTTTTTTAATTTGATACACATTATTTTCACATATATTAAAAATTTTATTTTTTTTAATTATTAAAAAATTTAGTTAATATATTAATATTATATAATTCACATAATATATTCTGATTTTCATTAATGAAAAATTAATAATTCAAGAAATAATAAGATGTCTTTAAAATAAACAAAAATGAAATAGAGATATTTTAAAGTAAATAAAAATAAAAGGAATATAAATAAAAAAATAAAAAAAATTGTAATAAAAAGAAAGGCTTAAATAAAGTTAATAAATTGTAACAGTGATCATAAATCGGTTAATCGGTTCGATTAATTAATCCATTTGCAAAAAAATTAATTTATTAATATTAATTTTTTAAAAATATTAACCATTAATTAATCCGTTATAATCGATTAATAGTCTATCAATTCAATTTCAAATCAAATTTTCGATTAACAGCATCAATCATTTCTTTTTTCTTACCCCTACTCTTTTTAAAGATCCCACATAGTTGTTTTCCATTTCTAAAAGTGACGTAATGAAATTCTTTAAATAATATTGACTGATGTTGAAATTTATTATTTCTTTGACCAAAATAAAAAGTAAGTATGCTCAATTATGAATTTAACAATATCTTATTTTTATTTCAAAAAAAAAAACAATATTTTATTTTAAATTAATTAATTTTATAAATTTAAAAAATTAAACCAAATACTAAAATATTATAAATAAAAAAAATACTTTATATCTCTTTGATTACAATAAAAAGAAATATTCGACTAAATAATATTTACATAAAAAGTTATTTTAATCAAAAAAAATTAAATTCTTCTAAAATTCTAACATATCATGCCATTTAAATTCTAAACATTTTAAGATCCGAATTGATTAGACCGATAATCAAATAAACTAAACCAAGTCTATTGTTCTTTTTTTTATTATTCTCGAATACTCATAAAAAAATAAAAAATAAATAAATAAAAAACTAGATTGAGTTTGTATACCTTCATTCAGGGACATAGTCAGAAATTCAGTTTAGTTAGGTCAAAAATTATAATAATTTATAAAAAATCTATTCATATAAAAATATGACTAAATGTAAAATTTTTGTTCAAAATATTAAAATCGGTGCAAATTTTTTATTTTAATTTATTTTTTTCAATGTGCTAAACTATTGAAAATTGTACATATTTAATTTTACAGGTATAAATATTGGCATTTTTATTGATAGATAATACGAAAATACGATTCACATTTATCTCAAATTATTAAAATGATTCACATTTGCCCTCAAAGTATTAAATTGAATTGGGTCATTTTTTAAAAAGAAAATTGAAATTAAATTTTTTTTTTGAAATTTTTTATAATTGAGTGGGTCAATTGACCCCACTCAATATGTGCTAGCTACGTCTATGCCTTCATTCATGCATCAAAAGAAAAGTGTATTTATATGTCAAATAAGAAATTAATAGTTTTATCATCTATTTCATATATTTTATAAAGTACTCCCAACGTCAGGCCCGTCAATTATCTTTTTTTTTTTTTTATTTCACATATTATCCAGTAAGAGTGAGAAAAAAACCGATAAACTCGGTTAACCGAAAAAAAATTCGAAACCGAACCGATAGAATGGTTAACTGATTGTAATGAACTGATTAATAGTTAGTGTTTTGAAAAAACCGATATTAATGGACTGATTAATGGTTTTGACTCATGTGACCGGTTAACCGAACAGAAACCGAATTTTTAGTTAATTTATTAATAGCTTAATATGTCCATATTTATTATTTTTTATTATTTCTTGATTTATAAAATTTTAATAATAAAAATCATAATATATTCGAAAAGTTATATAACAATTTATCCTAATTAAAAGTGATCATGTACTTTTTTTCATTATATATACTAATTATTTTTAAATTTTTAAATTTTTTTAATTGGCAATTAGTAAGTATAACAATTTATCTAATTAAAAGTGATTATGATCCGGTTAATTTATTTACTTATTAAATATTAATTTTTAAAAATAAATTTTCTTATATCCACCAAATATTTTTATTTTAACAACAATGATATTATATTATAGTGAAAAAATTTTAATTTTTAAGTACGCTAAACATTTTAATTTTATTTATGAATACATTTTATAATTGTAGTGGTTAACCGAAAAATATTAGGTAGCCGGTCCGAAAATTCGAAACCGATGAACTGATTATCCGATTGTAACGGACTGGTTAATGGTTAATGTTTTGAACAAATCGATATTAATGGACTGATTTTTTTTTTGGCTCATGGACCGTTTAACCGGTTCATGCTCACTCCTATTATCTAGTCAATTATCGCTTTTTTCTATTTCACGTAAATGAAGATAATCATTAATTTTTTAATCTAAAAAATACTTTGAAAATATTATAATATCCTCTTTTATATTTAATAAATAGAAAAAATATATAGAAAAGAAAAAGATTAATAAATATATTAATATCAATAAGAGGGTAAAATTGAAATATACATAATAAATGCTGCCTTAATTTTATAAAATGATATTTTAGGTGGGATAATTTTTTTCTTAAAAAAATTATAATTGATATGAATGAAGAAAATAATAATAATTTTTTAAAAAAATAATTAATGAATTCTTTATACAAGATATTTCCAATATGACACTAACTAAACTGAATATGTTTGTAAAAATACAATTCTTAACAACTCTTGACGAAAAAAAGTATAAGGACCAGTCTGTCTCTATGACAGGAGTTTTTGTCTTGTTCTTTAACAAGTTTTCTTAGCTATTTTCTTGTTCTGTTATTTTCTCTTTATGTCGAACAACCAAGAACATATGGAGGCACTCAATCAACAATGTGCTTCGTTGACAGTTGATGCGGAAGATAATGATGGACTTATCATTGAAGATGATGGGAGTGAGGAGTCAGGAATTGATTTACGCTGGAGTTTGATAGGTCGTTTTCTAACCTCAAAAGTGATTAATGTAAATGCGATGAAGCAAATGCTAGCATCTTTATGGCGACCAGGAATGGGAGTTTTCATCAGGGAAATAACTTCTAATCGATTTCTTTTCCAATTTTTTCATGAGCTGGATGCTCAGCGTGTTATTGATGGAGGACCGTGGACTTTTGATAATCAGCTTCTTCTTGTCAGTCGCATTCAGGAGAATGAGCAATTGGATAATGTATGTCTTGATTGGATGAGCATCTGGGTTCAGGTATATAATCTCCCAATTGGTTTTATGTCAGTAAGAGTAGCTCAAAGCATAGGAAAGTATATTGGGGAATATATTGCAGCAGACTCTAAGAATTTTGAAGGGAATTGGAGGAATTATATGAGAATTCGTGTAGCTATTAATGTCACTCAACCTCTCAAACATGAGATGAAGATTAAAAAGGCAGGTGGTGAGTGGATGAAGGTCAATTTTAAATATGAAAGGTTACCATCTGTTTGTTTTTTGTGCAGATTACTGGGACATACTGAAAGGAATTGTCCTGAATTATATAGAAGTAATGGAACTACATTGGTTCGTTACTTTGATGATTCTATTCGTGCCAATACTAGGAGACAAGCTTCAACTTTTGGTGAAAGGTGGTTACGTGAAGCTCCGCCCATCAAGAAAGACAGCTCGACCACAAACCATGATCACGGTGATGCTATGGCGGTGGATTCCAGAATGGGAATTAGCGTGAATCAAGGAAGTAATGGAGGAAATGATTGTGTGATGAGTGGCGAAAAGAAAGGAGCTAATTTTACTGCTGAAATGAAGGGAAATGGGAAAGGAAAGGAAGTTATGAATTGTAATGCAGATGGTGAAGATGGAAATAAATCGGATAAGGATGGGGTTGTTATAACTGAAGCTAAGCGACGTCGGATGGAAGAAGATCAAGTGTGTAATGGAATTCTCTCTGGGTCTGAGTCCAGCCCAATTAATTTTGTTGATATGGATTCAAAAAACGAACTAGAGGCGGGACCTGTGGAACAGGCCCGCCTATCATCATGAGTTGCCTTAGCTGGAATTGCCGTGGGATGGGCAACCCACAGGCAATTCGGGTCCTTAAGGATCTAGTTATGTTAAAAAAGCCCAATTTAGTTTTTCTGACAGAAACTTTATGTATCAGAGAAAAACTTGAAAGAATAAAATTGAGTTTGGGGTATGATGGTCTTTTTTGTGTGGATCCTGTTGGGCATAGTGGGGGCTTAGCTCTTTTTTGGAGACATCAGTCAGAGGTTCGTCTCATTGGATATTCAAGACACTACATTGATGTCCAAGTAGAGATTCCGGGCCAGAATTGCTGGAGGCTCACTGGCTTTTATGGCGAGCCCAATAGAAGTCTGCGACCCAATAATTGGAACTTGATCAGACTGCTGGCTAGCAAATCGGACTTGCCTTGGTGTGTGTTAGGGGACTTCAATGATCTTCTTGATCAAAGTGAAAAAAGAGGGGGTTCTAGATATCCTACTCGGCTTTTAGAGGGATTTCGTTCAGCGATTAATGACTCCAATTTGATTGATCTCGGTATGCAAGGGTATCATTTTACTTGGTGTCGTGGTAATAAGGAAAAGGGGTGGATCGAGGAGCGTTTGGATAGGGCTTTGGCGAATAGTAATTGGATTTCCTACTTTCCTTTTTTTAAGGTCCACAATTTAGAACTAACATCATCTGATCATAGTCCAATCTTTTTAGATCCAGTTCCTCCCTCTTTGCGTAGAGCTAGTAAGAAATTCAGGTTTGAAAATGCTTGGTTGAGGGAAGCGAAGCTGCTGGAAATTGTTCGGAATTCTTGGGTGCCTGGAGATCAAGTTCCTTTGGTGAATAAAATCAAGAGATGTAGTGAAGATCTTGAGGTTTGGGGTAGGGATATTACGAGCAACTTTAAGGAAAAACTTTCAGCTCTTAGAATAAAGATGAAGCAAGTAAAGATGGATTCTTCGAAAGGTCTTTCAGAGGAGTTTATTGAAGCTCAGCAGCAATATTTGGACACTCTTCGACAACAGGAGATTTTTTGGCGACAAAGAGCTAAGTATTTTTGGCTTAAGGATGGTGACAGTAACACTAAATATTTTCATGCTGTGGCTTCGAAAAGGAAACGAAAAAATCAGATTTCTATGCTAAAAGATCCTACGGGCAGGCTTTGTGCTTGGAAAGATGGATTAGAAGAGGTTGTCCTTGATTATTTCCAGAATATTTTCACTGCCACACATCAAGATACTGGAATCACCATTGACAGTATTAAGTCCCGTGTTACTGCAGATCAGAATTCTATGTTACAAAAGGAGTTTTTAGAGGAGGATGTGAAGACAGCTCTGTTTAGCTTGCATCCAGATAAATCACCGGGGATGGATGGGATGAATGCAGCTTTCTACCAAAAATGTTGGGATATAGTCGGTAAGGATGTTACCTCAGAGTGTCTCAATATTATTAACAATTGCCAATTGCCTGATGAATTAAATAAAACTGCAATTGTTTTAATTCCAAAAAAGCAAGCAGTTGACAGTATGGCTGATCTCCGTCCTATTGCTCTGTGCAATATTGTTTATAAAATCATAGCTAAGATGTTGGCAAGCAGACTGAAGGCTATTCTTCCATCTTTGGTCTCTAAGTATCAAAGTGCTTTTATCCCAAATAGGCTCATATCTGATAATTTTATCGTGGCGTTTGAGGTGATGCATTACTTGAAGCGTAAAACACAAGGGAGAGAAGGCATTGCTGCTCTGAAGCTGGATATGAGCAAAGCCTATGACCGGCTAGAATGGCATTATTTAGAGGCTGTTTTGATCAGAATGGGGTTCAATTTACAGTGGATGAGACTGATTAAGATGTGTGTAGAGTCTGTTTGTTATTATGTTTCATGCCCTGACGGTTTTTTGGGTCCTATTTTTCCAAGTAGGGGATTGAGGCAAGGAGATCCGTTATCCCCTTACTTATTCATTCTTTGTGCGGAAGGACTCTCTGCTCTTTTTCATCAGTCTGAAGTTCAGGGTAGAATTCATGGTTGCAAAGTCTCTAAGACAGCTCCTTCTATCACCCATTTGTTTTTTGCTGACGATAGCTTCATCTTCTTTAAGGCTAAGGCGGAAGAAGCCTCTACTGTGAAGAATATTTTGAATATATATGCTGCGGATTCTGGTCAACTTATAAACTTCAATAAGTCCTCTTTAAAGTTTAGCCCAAATACTTCAGAAAGTTGCAAACAGGATATTTGCTCTATTCTCTCTATTAATCCCAATTCTTCACATGATGATTATCTTGGACTGCCGTCTTTGGTGGGTAAAAACAAGAAGGAAATCTTCTCATATGTTGAACGGAAGATTTGGAAACGCCTTCAAGGTTGGAATCGTTCTTATTTATCTAAAGCAGGTAAAGAAATTTTGATTAAGTCAGTTGCTCAGTCCCTCCCAAATTATACCATGAGTGTCTTCTTATTACCGTTGGGGTTGTGTCAGAAAATTGAGCGAATGCTAAATTCGTTTTGGTGGGGTACATCAAAGAGACAGCAAAGAGGTATTGTCTGGATGTCTTGGGAGAAGCTTTGCCGTCCAAAACAGTTTGGGGGTCAAGGATTCAGGCATTTCAGGGAGTTTAATCTGGCTATGTTGGGGAAACAGGTTTGGCGTTTATTGTCGGATGCTAACTCTCTAATGGCACAAGTTCTTAAAGCTAAATACTTTCCTTCTAATAGCTTTCATCAGGCTTCTTTAGGCGCGAATCCAAGTTTTACATGGCGAAGTATTCTTGCGGGCAGAGATGCTGTTATTGGTGGTTGCAGGTGGAGAGTGGGAGATGGTGCACATATCAATGCTTTATCCGATCCATGGCTTCCAAATACTACCAATCCCTTTATTGCTTCGCGAGTAGATGCTTCTTGGAATAATTTGAAGGTACAGGATCTGATGACTAATGGGTTTCGTAATTGGAATATGCCTTTGATAACTTCCATTTTTAATCAGAGAGATAGTAAACTTATAAGCAGCATCCCAATAGGTTGGTATAAAAAAAAGGATATGTGGCAATGGGGATTAGAGAGGACGGGAGTTTACTCTGTTAAATCAGCATATAGATTCATTTGTAAAGAAGATATGGAAGATATTGATCAGCTGGTGGTTCCCCGTTTGAACTGGAAATTTTTGTGGAATTTACTCATCCCAGCTAAGATCAAACATTTCTTTTGGAGAGCTCTTCAATGGTGTCTTCCAGTTAGAACTACTTTGGTGGTTAGAGGGGTGGATATCAATCCGGTTTGCCCTCTTTGTGGTGTAGCTGACGAATCGATTTTTCATATTTTGGTGGATTGTTGTTTTGCTAGGGAGGTTTGGCATCGTTCGCCTATGGGTTACGTCAGAGGCTCTTGTGCAAATATTCCATCTTGGTTTAACTTGATTATTAGTTGTTTTGATGTTGAAAAGTGTGGTTTAGTTGTAACTATTTGTTGGGCTTTGTGGAAAGCAAGAAATGATCTCATATGGCAGAATGTGAGATTATCTGCAAGCTCAGTTCTGCAGATTGCTTCTTCTATGGTTCAAGAATGGCAGTGGGCAAGGCGAGATGATAGAGAAGATCAGACCATTCATTTTTCCTCTCCTTCTTCTTGGCTTCCGGCTCCTGTAGAATGGATTAAAATAAACACAGATGCTGCAATTTTTGCTAACTCTCAATCTGCAGGTTTGGCGTTTGTAGTTCGAGATCATCGTCGAGGGTTTGTTGCAGCTGGTAGTTTGTGCTGTACTGGTATTCAGGATCCTTCTTTAGCTGAAGCTATGGCTGTTCGTGAAGCCCTTAGCTGGTTAAAATCATCTCGATACTCAATGGCTATCATAGAAATGGATTCCCAAGTAGTTCTGTCAGCATTGAAGAACTCTGCACATTTTTGCTCTGATTTTGATAATATTATTCATGATTGTTCTTTGTTAAGTGATTTTATTTCTAATGTCCGATTTGGATATGTTAAAAGATCTGCGAATATGGCAGCGCATAAACTAGCGCGGTCTGCTTATTCTTGGCCAGGTCTTGTTATTTGGGATTTAGTCCCGCCTTCTTGTATTAGCGATGCTTTATTAGCAGACTCTTCTTAATGAAGTTTCTTTTATTTTCAAAAAAAAAAACTGAATATGTTTGTAATAGATTTGAAACTGATATGACTTATTAAATCAATACTTCATCATCAAATTTATGTGATTTTTCGGCAAAGAAATTTTAGTTGCTATTTTTGTGAGACAATTTTTTTATATTTATATAATCATATCATTATTAGGATATAAATTGACTTCATTTCATTCTCATCCTTTTCAACTTTTGTTTTAATAAGAATTACACTATACCATTTTGCTATAAATTTATAACAGGTGAAGATTTAAGGGGTTAGAGAAGTATTTTGGTGAATTGATCATAAATTGTAATTTTGATAGAGTTAGGCCTAAAAACCAATTCGGAGCAAATTGATAAACGAAAAAATATATATATAAAAAATCGGTAAATAGAAGTATTTTGCTTATAACTTATAACTTAACCTAGCTGGAGCTTTAGGATCTATTAACATTAATTAGTTGATTCAAGTAGTTGTTAAAAAAATTGTCAAAGTTTGAGGTTTATAAATTTTAAAAGTTTTTAGATTTATCCATAGTGGGCCAGCCCGTTATAGTTTTTATTTCTTTTGTCGCCGGATGGATATTCACTCTATGCAACTCCAAGAATTCTTGCACGTGAACGACCTGTTGACAAAATTTATAAAAATAGTTTTTTCAATTGAAAAAAATTATATTTCTAAAAGATGTATATCAAAAAATAAATAAATATTTGATAAATAAAATTTAAAATAATTTATAAAATTAAAAATATTTATCAACTGTTTGACAAATAATATGATTAAAAATAATTTTTTAGAATAAAAAAATAAAAAATAATATATATAAATTTTAATACATTGTATTCAAAATCTCACTAAAAAATAATAATAATTTTCACTCATTTAAATTTTTTTATTTCACTAAACTATTAATACCATATATTTTCATATATAATTAAATAAAAATAAATATAAAATAAAGAAATTAAAAATATATATATTGCTTTCTTAATTAATCATATATATTATTTTGGATGATAAAAAAAGAAAAGAGAAAAAAATAAAATAATTATTTTTAATGCCAGATGATTTTAGGTATTAAGATAAGAAAAAGAAAAAAAATTATATTAGATATAATTGTCATTATAAAATAAAATAAGTGATATTTTTGTTTAAAAAAATATTAAATCTGCTGCTTTTAAACGTTAAAAATCAATTTTTTTTTAAAAGTTTCAATTTCTAATTTTTTTCAATAATTTTTTTTTTTTTCAAAAAATTAATTTTTATAAAATAAATATTTATTAAATATTTATTTTTATCTTATAATCATCTTTTTATTCCATAATCAACTTTTTCTCTTTTGAAAAATTATGGCAAACAGGGACTTAGACTATTTGTGTTGACTGTTGATGGAGTGGTAGCCTATTCTTTTTTATAGACCAATTAACAATATTGTACTCTTGAATTTTTTAAATAGAAGTCAAAGTGAGCCTTTTGTTGTTGGTTTGGCGCTATCCATTCTCTACATTTACTGCTCTACACATGTGGTGCGGCGCATCTTATTTGCATGGTTATTAAAATCGGACCGGCCGGTCTAACCGGTTACATAATAGGTTGGTTCAACTGCAGAAAACCGAATTGGAAAAAATCGAAAAGAACCGGACAAAATCGGATTTAGTTTAAAATAATTAATAAAATAAATATTTTTTCTTAAAAATAAAAAATAAATAATCTAATAAATTTTATTTAACAAATAATTAATTTTTTTACTATTTAATCACATTTGAACTTAATGAAAATAATATAATAATTTAATAATTCAATAAAATACAATAGAATAAAAATTGAATAAATTATTAAAATTGGTGAACTTAAAAATAATTTTTTATACTTTTTTTTAATTTCACTTACAGTTATTTAATTATTTAATTTTTAAATTAAAGCTCATAAAATAAATATTTTAACAGAAAATACCTAATCAAGTAATAATTTTTAAAAGAATAAAAGGTGAAAAAATATTATTACTAGTATATTTGAGGCATATTTTAAATGTTTTGATTGATTTTTTTTTTTTTGAGTAGTGGTATTTATAAAAATTATACTAATTAATAATATTTTAAAAAAATATAAAAAAATCCGGTTGAACCCGATCGAACCGGTCGAAACACGAACTCTCAGCCTTGCCGGTTCTTTATTCGATCCAGTTTCAATAACATTGCTTATTTGTTAGATTGTAAACATTTCAAAAATCTAACAATTCAGATAAGCACGACATATTGAATTAATACTCTTGTAAATTTAATAAATATAGTAACTTTTTGAAATACTCATATTTTTGGACCAAATAGAGTAAACACACATCCAATTTAAATGGGTCATCCAGCCAATATGTGAATCAATTTAAATTTACTTCAAAAATTAGAAACTAAACTGTTGAATTTGATTAAGTATTTGAGGTTAGATTATATATATATGTGCGTTAATTGCATGTGCTCATAGTCTCACTTAATCAGAGAGAGAGAGAGAGAGAGAATGGAGCAAGCAATTCACAGGAGTGAGAAGGATGGAAGATGGTCACTTGAAGGAATGACTGCTCTTGTAACAGGCGGCACTAAAGGACTTGGGTAACTTGATTTTCAAATAGTTTCGAGTTATTTTTTAAGCACCGATAAATCTATAATCATTAAAACTAACTCTGCAGATAGAGAATTTGAACTCGAAATCTCACATTTGCGAAAATAAATTCGAATACTTTGTTGTTATTTTGTTGGTCATGATGATCAGATATGCCATTGTGGAAGAACTAGCAGGCCTGGGAGCAACCATCCACACTTGTTCAAGGCATGAAGACGAGCTAAACAATTGTTTACATGATTGGAAAATGAAGGGTTTTCAAGTAACAGGTGTAGCTTGTGATGTAACATCATTAACTGAAAGAGAGAAACTAATACAATCAGTCTGCTCTCAGTTTAATGGAAAACTTAATATTCTTGTAAGCCCTAGCTATACATAACTCCTTAAATTCCATGTTTTTATTTTTAATATGTAATTAATTAGTTTTAATTAATTATGTGGGTGTAGATAAATAATGTAGGGGCAATCATAAGGAAGCCAACCTTGGAAGTAACAGCAGAAGATTACTCATTTCAGATGAGTACAAACCTTGAATCAGCTTATCATTTGTCACAACTCTCACATCGTCTTCTTAAAAATTCAGGAGCTGGAAATATTATCTTTATGTCTTCTGCTGCTGGACTTGTATCCTCGACTATTGGATCTGTATATGGCGCAACCAAAGGTTATCTTAATTTCCTTTATTTACCCTCTTTCGTTCTTGTTTTTTTTATCAATGAACTTTCGGCATACTTTT
Source organism: Excoecaria cochinchinensis (assembly GCA_947683425.1). Lineage (NCBI taxonomy): Eukaryota > Viridiplantae > Streptophyta > Magnoliopsida > Malpighiales > Euphorbiaceae > Excoecaria > Excoecaria cochinchinensis. Next base: position 2,812,524 of record CANTUQ010000049.1, on the reverse strand, counting down.
TGAATAATTTTTAACTTTGTGGGACTGACAATTAATTTAAAGTCGGATATTATCCGACTAAACTTGCAATCTCGTTTACTTACTACACGTAACAGCAACCATTGGTTAATTACCCTCTTTCTTTAATTACCATAAGTTTAATAACTTAATTACGAATTTATGAAATTGCAGCGGCTATGATTCAGCTAACAAGGAACCTGGCATGCGAGTGGGCTAAGGACAATATAAGGATTAATTGTGTTGCACCTTGGTTTATCATAACCCCTCTTAATGAAACTGTAATTCATTTAATTGCTCTCCTTATATATACTTAATTATTGTGCTTAATTAGGCTATATAAAGTACTTAATTATGTTATTAAATTTACATAATTTGATCTCTTTTAGTGGTTCACTGATGAGAAGTTTCTAGAGGCTGCAAAAGCACGAACGCCGATGGGACGCACCGGACAGCCGAAGGAGGCGTCGGCAGCCGTGGCGTTCTTATGCCTGCCAGCAGCCTCTTACATCACTGGCCAGACTATTTGTGTTGATGGAGGTTCAACTGTTAATGGCTTCTTATTCCCTTGAAATTAAAAAAGAGCTTCGTCATCATGGTTAATCAAGCATTGAATAAGATCCACTTTGTATACTTTTGTTTGTTTCTACATCTACTTTGTTTCTTTGTTATTGAGGATAAACTTTAATATTAATAATATTAATAATTAAATATTACATTTGAACCCTGAAAGAAGGTAAAGATTCTTAAACGAATTCCTTTTGAATAATAAAAGAATTTTGAAGAGTTCAGTCATTTGAATTAATTATTTTTGATAATATGGAAGGGAGAATAGTGATAATATCGCTATCTTTTATCTCAAATCGTTTGCAAAATGGTTGAAAGCGGTCCTTATAAGGCTGTGAATACTTTCTCCCTATAGAGGACTTTTGGGACAGTACCCAAAAAATAAAACTGTGATAACTCAGATACAAAACGGATAATATCTGCAGTCGTCAACGCGAGCCGGTATATCACTTATACTAATAAATAAATTGCGGTTTATATGATATCTGTCTCCGTCCATAATCAACAAGTACTTTTGAGGCTTAAAGTATTTCCAGCATATCTGTTGTCAAGAAATATGTTTATTTTCTTCAGAATTGACTGAAAATTCTAAGAAATAACAAAATAAGTATCAAATTCCAAGAGAAATTTTACCTAAACTCAGTCAATATATTTTATATTAATTAATTCAATAATTTATTGACACATAAAATTAATAATCATTCATCCACAATTTTTTTAATTTTTTTAATTTTACGTGTCAATTTTTTACAACTTAATTTATGAATTTATTCTTAAGTTTAATCCAAATAAACTATCAAACAAAACAAACAGAACAATCAAAATAAAAATAAATCAAAGATGGAAATAAATGATGTCGACGTTGATAGATGCATTACCATATTCTATAAAGAGCTTTCAGTCATCGATCCTCAAAAGTTGTTCCGCTTGTCTTTTGCTTTAATTAGACGGTGATCGAAAGATAATTTTGTTGGAATCATTGGGAAGCGGGGCGCTTCATTTCTCAACTCTATTGCGTTTGCCGTTCTTGATTTATATTTGCTTCGGTTAATCTTTGAAAACAATGTGAATAATGGCACAAATACGTCTTTTGTGTAAATCTGTTGTCTATTTTGAATTCGTTACTTGGCTATCTCAAAGCCCAATAACTGCACTCTAACACTTCAGTTTCAAGGGAGAGATTAATTTGGATTATCTAAATAATTTGTTCAATTTCAAACTAAACATATATAAATTTTGATTATTGGTTAAATTAATAATCAAAAAACTAAAATAAAAAATTGAAATTTTTAAAAGCAATGCCATTTTTTATCCAATAATATTTTTAAATTATTAATTGATTCAATTTCGATTTGAGATATGGGTGATCACGGGGCAGGGCTGCAGAGCTACTGCCCCGCCCAGACATTGGGGAAAAATCCCCCCGTTACCGCCCCTGTGGAAATCCCTATCCTCAATAAAAATACACAACTTTAATGGAAATTTTCGCCCCAATAGAAATTTTCAACCCGAATTAAAAATATTTCACAAAATTTACCTTGAAAAATTTAATAATTGATAATTTAAAATTAAAAATATTTCATACAATTTAATTACAAATATTTATAAACATTTCATACAATTAAAATATAAATATTTGTAAACTTTCATACAATTCAAATATTAATAATATCAATTGGATAACTTTCATACCAACAAATATCAACCTGAAAAAATTTAAAATATATATATATATATATATATTAAATAATAAAATATTAATTTTTTTCAGGCATGTGGGATCCCATTCCCCATTCCCATCCCGAATTAAATGGTAGAGATTTTTTTCTTCCCACTCCGATCCCCGTTAAAAAAAATTCGGAAATTTTTCGCCGCATTTAGGTTGGGTTCCTACCGGTCCTAAATTTGAAATGTAAAAAAAGAAATTAATTATTAACATGCATAATTAATTTTTATTTTGTCTTTTTAGGAATCGGACACAATTGTTTTCCATTTCTAAAAGTGACGTAATGAAATTGAATGATGTGGAAATTCATTATTTCTATAGTAACGCAAGCACTGACTTCATACAAATGAAAATGTCTTAATCTCATCATTCATAACAATAATTTATATGTATTGATTTTCTATCTTCGATAACGAGTCCAACAATATCACATTTTAAATTAATTAATTTTATGAATTTTAAAAAAAAAATAACCGAATATTAAAATATTATAGATAAAAAAATATTTTATATCTCTTTAATTATAATAAAAAGGAATATTCAATTAAATAATATTTGCATAAAAATTTATTTTAATCTCAGAAAAAAATTTAAATTCTTCTAAAAATTTAACATATTTCTAAACATTTTAAGATCCAAACTGATTAGACCGATAATCAAATAAACTAAACCAAGTCCATTTTTTGTCATTTTCAAATACTCATAAAAAATAAAAAAAATAAAAAGCTAGATTGAGTTCATGTATCTTCATTCATGCACTAGAAGAAAAATGTATTAATATGTCAAATAAGAAATTAATTGGGCACGTTTGATTTCTATATTGTATTAATATGTATAGTATTAGCATGTACAATATTAGACTGTATAATATTAATCTATATAGTATTAACTTTTATTATAGTATACAGCGTTTGATATAATATTATATTAGCCTGTAACATTTTATAATGTGTTTGGTGCACAATAGTGTATTGTATTATTTTTAAACAAAATTAAAAAATATGCAAAATTAAATTATTTTTAATATTACCGATTTAGACAAAAAAAAATGATTGTAATGTTTTATGGAAAATTATAACAAATATAATTTATACGGAGGTAATATTAATAAATGATGCTTATCTCTTGTAGCGCAGAAACTCGCTGCGGAAGCGTCTACCAAGATCTAGTTCATTTTTTGTCACTAGTCCGACTTTTACCCACTTGGGGTAAGAACAACTAGATTACAATCTAAATGCCCCTGAAAATTAAGACAGAAAACTTATGAGTGGGAACGAGCAGTCTTGCGGCGTGTACTTTTTCTCGTTATCAAATAATGAGGATCTCACCTCTATTTATAGAGATCCTAAAATCTAAAAACCTAACTTTAGTTTAACTCAGACTCTTTCTGAGATAGAATTTGGCAATTTTAATCAGATTAAATAACTCAATTTAATCTGGATTGGAATTCAATCCATTATAGAGTTATGCGCGTATCCCAACTCTATTAGATTGTAAAATACAATTTTTTTTAAAAAAAAGTGCACAAATTTCTTGAAACATAAATATATAATAGTAGTAAATTAACAATCAAACAAACAACTTAATTAATAACTTTCAATTACATAATTGAAATATATTAACAAATGTGCTACAATTAATAATTTTATACATGGTCCAATAACAAATCAAAATAAATAAACTTTATCATTATTATTTTAGACATAACTCAATATACAACAGTGACTCAGAAGTAGAAAACCATGAAAAAAAAGAATTTAACAAATAATAATAATAATAATCAAACTATATAAATTTAACAAACTATTATGATACATAAAATATATATTTGCAAAATAAAAATGATAATAAAATAATAAAATAAAATTTGTATAAAATGAGAAAAGGTGGAGATTAAGATAAACGCCGTATTAAATAAATCTATGGAGTAGGTGTGTATTATTTTATCCTCTGTATGTAGGGGTGAGCAAAAAAACCGATGGACTTGGTTAACCGAAAAAAAAAATCCGAAACCGAACCGATTGACTGGTTAACCGATTATAATGGACTGATTAATGGTTAGTGTTTTGAAAAAACCGATATTAATGGACTGGTTAATGGTTTTTGACTCATGTGACTGGTTAACCGAACCGAACCGAACTTTTAATTAATTTATTAATTTTTTAATAATTTATAACAATTTATCTTAATTAAAAGTGATCATGTACTTTTTTTTCATTATACTAATTATTTTAAAGTTTTTAAATTTTTTTAATTGGTTATTAGTAAGTATAATAATTTATCTAATTAAAAGTGATTATAGACCGGTTAATATATTTACTTATTAAATATTAATTTTAAAAAAAAAAATTGCTTATATCCACTAAATATTTTTATTTTAATAACAATAATGTTATATTATAGTGAAAAAATTTTAATTTTTAAATATCTTGAACATTTTAATTTTATTTATGAATATATTTATAATTATAGTGGTTAACCGAAAAATATTGGGTAACCAATCCGAAAATCCGAAACCGATGGACTGGTTAACCGATGGTAATAGACTGGTTAATGGACTGAAATTTAAAAAAACCGATATTAATGGACTGGTTAATGGACTGAGGCTCATGGACTGGTTAACCGATCATGCTCACCCCTATCTGTATGTAGGATAAAAAATACACTCTGTATTATATAAACATGTATTATTTTTTAAAATATTTAACTAAACAGCCTCTAATGTATTAGAGGGTATTATTTTATGATATCTCATATACTATACAGGAAAGCAAACATATCCTAATAGTTTTATCATCTATTTAAAAGTACTATCTCCGTTACCTACAGGCCAATCAGTTTTCTTTCTTTCTTTTTTTTTTTTTACTTATTGTCTAGTCAATTATCTTTTTTTATTTAACGTATATTAAGACAATTTTTAATTTTTCTTAATCTAATAAAAAATACTTTGAAAATATTATAATATTCTTTTTTAAATTTAATAAATACTTTTTTTTATATTTAATAAATATAAAAAAATGTGTTGAAAAGAAAAATATTAATAAATACATTAAGGTATTATTGATATCAATAAGAGGGCAAAATTGAAATATGCATAATAAATGCTTCCTTAATTTTATAAATATTTCCTCCATTCATTTTTATTTGTCATTTTTGTTATTTTTATTATAATTAAGAAATATTAATTAAACTTAAATTTAAGATAAAATTGAATAATTTAATGCACAAATTTAAATTCAATTCGTTAACCTCCATTAAAAAAAAATAAATTCCATTAAAAGTTTAAAAGTGACTTATAAATGTAATTTGTATTTTATTTAAAAGTGACAAATAAAAAAGAATAGGGGGGTAATATTTTAGGTGGCACAAATTTATTCTTAATAATGGAACTGAAATGGAGAGAATAATAATTATTTTTTTAAAATAGTAATTAATGCATTCTTTATACAAGATATTTCCAATATGACACTAACTAAATTGAATATGTTTGTAATTGATTTGGAAATATTTCTTTTAATAATTTCATAATTAGTTATTATTTATGCATAGAGAGGCAGAGCCATTCAAAATAGATGGAGGGCCATTGCCTCCCTTAATCTTATATTTTATTTTAAAAATTTAATTAACAAATTGAACAAAAATTAAATATTCTCTCGCAATGTATAGATTAGAATATTTTCAAAGTTTTGCTTTTTCACAAAAATAGATTAAAATTTTGCTGCTCTTAATATTAAAGTATGGCTTTGTTTTGTTCATAGGTTGATTGATTAGTTTAGTTGGTGGAGATGGGTACGTAATATAAGGTTTGCATTAGTGGAGGAATTGGCATCTCTATGAGCAAACATATACACATATACGAGAAATGAAGCCCAACCCAACAAATGTCTGTCTTCTTCAAGTGGTTCTTTAGTTTGAATTTTGTGAATTTTTAAAGTATTTCAGATCTATCCATGTAGGCCAGTCCGGTTCAGGATCTGCAAGCATAGTTTTTATTTCTTCTGTTGGTGTTGTTTCTATTTGTACTGGATCGCTCTATGCAACTACCAAAAGTTTTGCATGTGAATGGGCCAAACTAAGCTGGCCAGACTATTTGTGTTGACTGTTGATGGAGTGGTAGCCTATCTTTTTTATGGACCAATCGTTTTAACAATATTGTACTCTCGAATTTTTTAATACAAGTCAAAGCGAGACTTTTGTTGTTGGTTTGGTGCTATCCATTCTCTATAGTTACTGCTCTACACTATAAATACTTTTCTTGATCTCCTTATCCTTCTATGGAGTTAGACATGAACAGAAGGGATAACAGATGGTCTCTTCAAGGGATGACAGCTCTGGTTACTGGTGGAACCAAAGGAATTGGGTATTTTTAATCTCTTTTTCTTCTTTATTCACTACTTCATTTCTTCATTTTATGCCTATTTATATTTCATTCATGTCTCTGTGCTTCCGATTTCCTTGTTCTTAAACTGCCATTATTGTCATGTATAAGCTTTCATGATGTTGATTTTTAGTTTAATTGGAAATCTTTCTTATAATTAGCCCCAATTTTGTTTATTTTTTCCCTTTGTATTGGGGAAATTCAGGCATGCTATTGTGGAGGAATTGGCAGGACTAGGGGCGAGAGTGCACACATGCGCTCGCAATGAGACACAGCTTAATGAATGCTTAAACAAATGGGAAAATAAGGGTTTAAGGGTCACTGGTTCAGTATGTGATGTATCCTCTAAACCCAGTAGAGAAGACCTAATCAACAAAGTCTCCTCTTTGTTCAATAAGAAGCTTTATATTCTTGTGAGTCCCATTTTTTCTGCCTTAATTTTACTTTATTTAGCATATGTTCATTGCTTAAATCTTACGTCTCTTTGTCAGTGAGCTCCTGGCTTAGTAGTTCGACGCTGACATCGCTAGTTTTAGGACTATGCATTTAGTTGGTTCAGTTGAACTGATAAATCCCTAAATCAAAGTCTTATCATTTTAGGAACCAAACCGAACCGATCTTTTAGGAGCACTGAACTGAACTAAGTGAAGTTTATTCTATAGGTTTGGTTCAATGTTTTCTGTTTATATAATTTATCCATAATATAAATTTGAATATATAATACATAAATCCAATACGACGTCATTTTTCACATTTGGTCAGTTCCATTATGTCGATTTTAGACGTTTGAAAAATGAACCGATTAAATTGCATTTTTCACAGTTTAGTTCCTTGTTTTGGTAGTTCGATTTGGCATAGGCTTAGCTAGTTTGATCAAACCCCTCCACTCAAAAGGTTTCAAGATTGTGAGATCACTAGTTTGAATTCTGCTGAAAGCCCTTTGTACCCCAAAGAAATGCATTTTCTTCTATTGATATTCAGTAATGCTTGTGTTGTTTAATTAAGACTCTGAGTTTGGTGGTTGGTTTGCATCCTCCCTCTGAACTGGAAAGAACAAAGTAGACTTTGTATTTTATTGATATTGAGGTTGTTGATGTCTGAGTTTAGATAAACAATGTGGGAACAGCCAACTGGAAACCTACTTTGAATTACACAGCTGAGGATTTCGCATATCAAATGGGCTACAATTTTGAGTCTGCATACCACTTGTGCCAACTTGCACACACTCTCCTTAAGACTTCAGAACAGGGAAGCATAGTTTTTATCTCTTCAGTTAGTGGAGTGGTAGCCGTCAATGTCGGATCCATATATGGAGCTAGCAAAGGTAAATTCTTGGCTAAACTCAGTCCATGAATTTTTCATGGACCAAGCTATTGAATTGCTACATTTGAATTTGTTCATGGATCCAATCCAAATAAGTCTTTTCCATTTAAAGAACTGATACTGTATCTTCTGAATGACATGAATTTTCGCATTGTATTATGCAGCTGCAATGAACCAGCTGACTAAGAATTTGGCATGTGAATGGGCAAAAGACAATATAAGGATCAACTGTGTTGCTCCTTGGTTTATCAGAACTTCCCTTACTGAAGTTGTAATGTCCTTTCCCCAAGCTTATGTGTTGTTTACATATTTTAGGATTATCCTTGTTGATTTTGGCAAACCTGAATTTCTCAGTTGATCATGCTTTATGAGCCTCCTCTCTTTAGAAGCAAATTGGTACAATGACATTAAATATTGGCATTAGGAACTTACATAATTGATATGCTTTTCTATGGAAAGGAATAACTAGTGAATGCTAGGGATTTTTGCTATTGTTTGATACTGCTTAAAGTAATAATATGTTAATTAATTTATAAAATAGTTGTGTGATATTCGGGTTGGGCTGGGCCAAGTTTGGGATTTTTATATTTGGGCTGGACTTGGACAAGGCATGATATATTTTTTATGGGTTTAGGCCAGGCTTGACTTTCACCACTTGAAAAGCAAGCCCAATTGAGTTCAGTGTGAATCCCACCTAAATCCGAAGATAAACCTGTTGGTGCTGTTTCTTCCTCATAATAACAAATTAATGATCTATGTTTGTTAGGTTTATCCAGCCAAAATTAAGAAAGAAGAACTTATTTGAGCTAAATTCCTGATTCTTTTCCCTCCCTAATGCTTGCAGGATTTGAATTATGAGCCATTTCTGGATGGCATTGTCTCTAGAACTCCGATGGGACGGGTCGGAGAGCCAGAGGAAGTATCTTCCATGGTGGCATTCTTGTGTCTACCTGCAGCCTCATACATCACAGGCCAGACTATTTGTGTTGATGGAGGCATGTCAGTGAATGGCTTCTTCTTCCCGACAACACAACTACAAAACAATGCTTAACACATTCTAAAACACTTCAATTTCCTCATCAATGTTGTATTGTTGTAATTTATTAGTATCCGGTCTTTGTTTCATTCAAAATTGAGCATCGAAGTAGCTCTTAAAATCGTTTGATCAAGGCAGTCAAAGTTGTAATAGGTATATTTAAATAATTTTCTGCTCCTATCAAAGATCTTTTAAGGAAATGTAAAGATTTTACGCTCCTCTAAATAATGGGAGATGTAAGCTTCGCTACGGCCTTACTTGAACAGTATTTATTTTATTGGATTGTATCTCTGTATGGTTAAAAGAGTTGAGGAACTCAAGTCAGGTGGATGAATCATTACCGTGTCATGGGAGCATGATTAACGGCCAATTCTTTTCTAGGGTTGTCTGATAGATAGGGATCGTTCCCAATCAGATCTCTTGTCCAGGGTTTGACAGACTTTTCAATTTTATTTTTTATTTTTTTTTTGGTTTTTGGGTTTAAATCAGAAAATAAGTTATGATTATTTTTTAAATCTAATAATTACGAAATGTAATATTTAGTTTACTCTATGTTCATCTAATTTCACTTTTTAAATTACCTTTTTGTTTTATTTTCCAAAATATTTACTTACAATGATTTTTTCCTTACAGTTTAATAATTGATTATGCATTGAGATTTACAAAAAAAAATAAATAAAAAAAAATTTAATATAATTAATATATTCATTTATAATCCGATCTGAATAAAATAAAATTAAAAAGCAAATTGATACAATTGAATGTTGCAAATTTTGATCCAATTTAAATTTACCTATAAAAATATGATCCAAACTGGATTCGCTTTGTCAATGGTTCATTTATGATGCAACTTGTTCAATATGCAAATCAAATAGTCCGATTTATTTATGATCCATTTATATTATGTATGATTACATAAATTTTTTCAAATTTAAATATAAAAACAATTGCTTTTATAAATTATACATTAATCAATTTTTAATTTTTAAAGAAAAATTAAAAAATAATTTTATAAAACTTGATATATTTATAATGGAAGTCATTTATAATTTAATTCAATTTGACACAAATCCGGGTTAATAGTTTGCCACCTATCAAAAAGAAAATGAAAGTTGTAATTAGGTAGGACACCTACCAAAGTTTGGAGGGGAAGTTTGTGGTGGAAATGTGACACGTTAAGTGTGAAATTTGTTGTCTAGTACTATAGTTTTCGTTTTTGGATTGGTCGAATTAATTATATGCTTAATAAATAACCTATACGTTAATTAAATTTCAAATAGACACGTGTTGCATTTTTAGATTAGACTTAGATGCAACACCATAGGCCATTAATTACTATGTCCATTACTTACATCACTTAGTCTTAATCATAATTAAGATACATAATCATATTCTTCACATTAAATAATAAATACTCACTTTGATTTGTCCATCATCTTTAATCTTAGCCATGTGGACACTTTTCAATTAATTTGGTTATTTTACCCAAATTAGTTGTTAACATTATGATTATGACACAAAATTCAATTAGGATTGGGTTAGGCTGAAGTCGTGCCTAAAACAGAAAAAAATTATTTTATCCAAATTCTTCTAAACTCTATTATTAAAAAAAATTAAACTCGAATTGAACTAGATTAATATCGAGTTTTAAAAATTTTATAAAAAATTTTGATTAGGTACAAAATAATTAAAATTATTATTAAAAATTAAAGATTACCATTTTTTTTGATGGAATAGATTACCAAAACTTTATTAAAACATTCTAACATATTATAAGAAAATAAAGACAGATCAATAAAATCTAGCATAATCTAATATATTAGAAAAAACTGATTAAAATAAAATTTATTTATTTTAAGGCCTTATTTGTGTTGAGTGTCCGACCGAGTCAAATGTTAAATTAAGGTCGCTTCCCCAAAGTTGCTCACATAAAATTTACCCATTTTTTAAATTCAAATTTGATTGATTTCAATTCATACTCAAAAACTATATTTTAAAATTATAAAATTATAAAAATATAAACTGATCGGATTGAATTATGATCCAAATAGATTATAAAATATTCGATTCGGACAGATAATTCAAAGAAGTGGGTCACTTGATGGGTCAAACCGGTAGAATTGGATTTGATGAATCAGATTCACAAATAGGATCAAATTTTGACTTACAATCCCATTTTCATTTTAACACAAATTGAAAAAAACCAAATCAATTTCCAATATTATTGAATTTTTCAAATCAAACTCCATCCTTAACTTTTCCGTCCAAAATGTAATAGAATGGAATTTTGAAAATAAATACGTCACTAAAAATATTTTAAAAATAATCATGCTTTATCATATATATATATATATATATAGTTTTTGTGGGGGACTCTTCTTTTTACTAATATATATTTATTTTATAAATATTATATAATTTTTTTAATATTTTTGTAAGTTTAGTCTCAATATATAAGTTATTTTTTTTTATATTTTTTAAGTTTTGAATTAATTAGCTATTCTAATTTATTTTGTAATTATTAATCGAATTTGATTAAATATTTAGTTGTTATTTGCAGTTTCTTTAAGTTTAGAATCAATTAATTAACTTTTTTATAATTGTTAAAGCTTTGCTGCACGAGAATATTATGATTGTAATTGTTAAATATTTGATTAAAAAGTAGAAGTTAAAAATAAAATGAAGATTATAGTTTACAATAAAAATACATGAGAATTAAATTGTATTAGACTGCATTATTTTTGTAGTATATTTCCAATATCTATCAATAAAAAAGTTAAAATATTATATTTCTAATATTTTTTAAATTACAATCAAAATACATGAGAATTAAATCAATTAATGTTTGTGGTAATCTTTTATATTTTACTATTGCCGTTTTAGTCAAAGTGTTTTTTTTTTAATAGCCTTAGTTTCTTATACTAAATTAATTGAGGAAACCTAGTCAGTTTATACTATAGTTTATCGTATAAATCAAAGCTAATGATTTTTGTCATTTTTTTTATTAATTTTAAAACGAAGAATTACTATTTTTTACGTGAAAGATAATTATTGAATCCAAATAAGTCAAGGATAATATTTTATTTAATAATTAATAATGATAAAGAAGCTACCACCAACTTCAGGTTTTTCCGCTCCTAATAATTAATTAACAAACAATTTCTGCCACGTGTTTGTTTTTTTATTACATTCTAATTAAACTACTCATAAGGTGAGCTATCATTTTATCATGTAGTCGAAAAGTCTCCTAACAAATTAAACTAAACTTTAACCACGCATACAACAGCAACAGCAATAATAAATATATTACTCTCTCCGTTGTTTTATAATTCACTTTTACTATTTTCATTAAAATTAAAAAATATTAATTAATTTTAAATATAAAAAAAGAATTGAGTAAATCAATACATACTGAGTGATTTAATGTAAAAATAAATTTAATTGGTCAATTTTTATTAAAAATAAAAATTAAATTGAAAAAGAAATTTAAATTGAAAAAAAAAATTAAATTGTATTGAAAATTTAAAAGTGACAGATAGATAATAAAAAACGAATGAAATATAAAATAAAAAATAAAAACTCCTAGTTATACAATATTTATATATCTATTTATAAACAAAATTAAAAATTAATAGGACAAATTTTATTTTATAACATGTTATTTTTTATTTTTTATTCAATATTTTATATTAATCATTTTTTGGTATTAAAACTTACTGAAAAAAAGGGTTGCAAATCCCTAATAAGGTGGAAATTATAGTAGAGGGGGAAGGGGCCATGCTTGTTGGTAGCATCTTTCTCTTCTTTACTTCCAAATCCTCCTCGGCCCCAATACTAGATATTTTGTTTTTGACAATGTGTCCCACTTCTTCATACGTGTCACATCTTAATTATTAAATGTTTATCATATAAAAGCTCTTTTTTAAAAAAATTATTTCTTTAAAGTTTTAATAGAAAATAAAATGATAAAATATTATACATCAATTCTTATACTTTTCCATTGAAAAGGAACCATTAACCGTTTTTTTTATTAGCATTATTCGATCTAATTTCTTTAATTATATGGTATTAATTAATTCAGAGTCAATTATTATCGAATTTATAATGGGAAACGATCTTTTTATTGGCATATATTTTATATACGAAATAAAAATTAAATATGAACTCTCATTTAATATCGAATTTATAATGAGAAACGATCTTTTAATGGCATATATTTTATACACGAAATAAAAATTAAATATGAACTCTCATTTAATGGAATACAATACCTTCAAATTAAATATGAACTCTCATTTAATGAAATACAAATTATTTCTCACTCGAACAAATAAGAGTTAATTTATTTATTTTTTTTTAAGTATCTAATTTTCTCAATTTGATTAATGTTTTCAAGGATAAAATGATTTGGCCAAATACACGAAAAGGCATTATTAATTTGGTCAACAAATTAACAACCGGATTTTGTTGTCTCCAAATCCAATTGTGAGAAATTTTGGGTTTAAAATATATTAAAAAGCAAAATAGGGCTTCAACACGAACGTCAAGGAGAAAAAAAGTTTTTATGTGATTTTTGTTATTATTTTCCGAGATCTAAATAATAAATTTATTTAATTTTTAGTGTGCAATGAGATATATTTCATTTCTAATGAAATTTTCTGAGAATAACTCAAGTACAATGATACACGTCAATGATCATTTATAACCATTTGACGCTCCTCTTACGAATTTTTCACGATTGCCGTTAGATGATAAGCCTTTCTTAGTTTAAGAACACTTTGTAACGAGGCTTAAGAATCTACAAAAGAAACATTATATATTTCGATTAAAAATAAACAAAAAGAAGAGAATTATATTTGATTTTATATACATTTTACTTCCATGCTGTGAATAATTCAAATGGTAACACAATTCGGTGAAAAGGCTGATTTCATTCCCAAATTAATAACCAGCACTTACAGCTGGCCCTCATCACTTAATTCTCTATTCTTTTAATTTTCCCACTATTTTCTGGGTAATGATTCCATGCACCGATAGGTAGACCGTTTACCGACTGAACAACGTGCACGGCGCATGCCATGACGATTCATATTTTCATTACCCGTCTCTTTTTTAAAAAAAAAAGAAAAACTCACTCTTTAAAAAAAAAATTAACAAAACACAGTGATAAGGTCATTGCTACGTGTCTCTCCTCAAATCCACCACCACAACACTCACGTTGTCAGTACTATGCCTCGCCAGCGCCAGCTTCGTTAGCAGCATCGAGGCATCCGAGCACGCCTTGTCCGACAATTCTCCACCCGAAAAACCGCTTACGACTTCCTCATTATCCGGTGGACAACATGACTGCGCCGACTGACTCATCATCTGCCCTTTCCCCTTCAAACACATACGCGCCACCCCACACGCTGTCTCGTTCGACACCACATCCCACAACCCGTCGCTGGCCAGAATCAAGCAGTCGTCTTCCGCCGTCCTATGCGTCACCGTCACCTCCGGCTCACAGCTCACGTAGGGTTTTAGATAGTTATCACCTGTACAAAAGTGTCGCAAAAAAATTGTTAATTTAATTCTTCATATTCCCTTTAACTGTTAATTATAATTCTTCCCTTCAAGAAAATAAAATACCTATGGCTCTTGACATGGCCAGAACTCCAAGAACTCGAGGACCGTCCCAGTAAATAACACGCCCGCCGGCAGCTTGTATCCGGTCCAGTTCGTCCGGCCGGTCCGGCTTTTAACACGAATCCCGAGAACATCACAATTAACGTCACAATGCATGAACAGAAATTGAACTTTATTGTCTTAATTAATAGTTAGAATAAATGTATGCATATTAATGTGGCTTTTGGTTGCTGAGAGAAATGAAATAAAGAAACCTTGTGATCAGTAGAGAGCGGGACGGGCTTGCCGTTACGGGACAAGACGGCTCTAGAGTCGCCGCAGTTGGCGACGATGATCTTGTCAGGCGTTACGATTGCAACCACCGCGGTGGATCCAACGGCGTCGCATTCCGGTGTTTGCATTTCACATCTACAATTAGCAGCAACCACTCCTTGATTCCACGCTACCACCTCTTCGTCCATGCGACAAAAGCTTCTCTCCATCGCGTTTTTCCACTCTCCGGCAGCCACCGCGGCCAATAACGCCGGTGTTTCCGGACTACTCTCTAGCAGTTCCTCCCTTACCAGCTCATGAAGCCTTTCTCTGCACCTCGCTGCCACCTGAAAATAAAAAAAAATAGGTCTTTATACCCCTTTTCGAAGTTAAACAAAAAAGAAATTCAAATTCGATGAACATTGGGCTTCAAAAAGAGGAATTCAGCTCCATACATGAGAGCAACCGTGGCCGTCGTAGACGCCGAAGTAGTGCAACTTGGCAGAGGATTCTTGGTCTTTACTAAAGAAAGAAGGATGAATTGCCACCGCATCTTCCATATCTCTTCTCCTTCCACAAACCGAAGCGACGCCGTATCTTGGGTACAAGTCGCGATCCATGTTATTTTTTGAAATCCCCGATGTTAGGACCATATTCAGAGATTTAACCGGAATTCCATTCTCAACTTTAACCACAACTCTTCTCTCTCCATTTTCCAACGCCGAGTTTTGGTCATTTCCCGGCAAAGACGCCGTATGAACTTCAACTCTCCGCCGTTTATTACCTTCCTCCGCCGACTCCGTTTCAACTCCGGTGACGAATTTAAACCTTCTGATCTCCATTCTCCTCTTCCTTGCTACTCTTGAACTTGTTTCACACTGCGTCGATGCTTCCCTATCACTGACAACTCCACAGCATATCTCAGCCATTAAAGATCGAAGAAAAATCTATCGACAGTTACTCATGAAATTGATTATCTAGTCCGAAAAAGATTTGAACTTTGCTTTCTTTCTTTCTTCCAAGAATTGGAATTAAACTCGAGAAAGAAAGAAAGAAAGAAAGAAAGCTTAAAGAGAGAGGAGAGTCTGCCTCCTCAAATCCATGGACGTTAAAACTATTAAACCGGTAAATATGCAAACACTCTCTTTCTTCTTCTTTTCCTCTTTTAGCTTTGTGTTTTGAGTTTGGTCACCACGGGCAGACTGCCCGTCACCGTCGGGGGCAGATATGAACTATTTGTGAGGTGACGTATTGCTGTGATAGAAAAGCCTCCACCGTTGGATATTTAGCTTGCAGAGTGAATATCTGAACACGTGTACTTTCTATTTGAGTGTGAAGTACGTGGTCCAATAGAAATTTAGCACGACAATTGACAGGTATTTGCTTTTCTCACACGCATGTGGTCCATTTATACTTCCTCACCACCTTTTGGGTTTCAAATTTAAAGGCAAAAATATATGTAACCCTTGAATTTATCAAAAGTTTTTAAAAGAGACATTCAATTTTTTTTTTCAATTAAATTCCTTAATTTTCTTAGAAATAAACTAAATAAAATCTTCAATATTCAATTTTTTTCTCATCTTGGAATTCACACTTCACATAAATTTTGTTTTGTTGAATACATTTATGTTGCAATTTTATGTTCAAACAAATAATTACATTTTTTTCCATAAATATTACCCCCTCCGTCCCACTTTAAAAAGCTGTTTTCCCTTTTTTATTTGTCCCACTCAAAATATTTTTTTCGCAATTTAAGAAATAAATTTACGTATTTATCCCTATTTATTATATAATTTATTAAATATATATCACTTACTTTTTCTTTTTCCAATGTAATAAATAAGGACATTCTTGTCATTTTATATTATTTTTTTATGAAATTGATGTATTTCAATTATTTTCTTAATTACCGTGAAAAAAGGATAATAGCCTTTTAAAGTGGGACGGAGGGAGTAAAAAATAATATAATAAATTAAGTTTTTTGTTTGTATGTTTTTAAATATTTTTTTTTATATAATTACGTTTTTAGGAAACAAAAATAAAATTTGAATTGTTGTAGGTTAGAAAATAGCCGTTAAATTCTAATAATTTATAATTTTTTATTATAAATTAAAGGATAATACTTCATCCGTTTCATAATATTTGTCAATTTTTTTTATTTTTACTACTCTTTTCTTTTCTTTTTATTTGTTAGTTTTGAGTAAAATTCAAATTTTATTTATCTGTCACTTTTAAATTTCAAATGTAATTTAATTTCATTTTTTCAATTTAATTTTATTTTTCAATACAAGTTGACCAATTAAATTTAAATTTATATATTAAAACACTCAATTTTATTTTAAATTTAAGTATAATTAATACTTATTAATTCTAATAAAATCAACAAAAGTGTTAGATAATAAGAAACGGATAAAGTATAATCAATGAGTATTAATTAGTTTTAAATTTAAGATAAATTGTAATAATTTAATAAATAAATTTAAATTTAATTGGTTAATTTTTATTAAAAAAAATAAATTAAAAAAAATTAAATTAAATTGAAAGTGTAAAAATTACGGATGAATATAATTTAAATTTTATTTAAAAATTACAGATATTATACAACCGATAAAATAATTCATATTCATTATTCGTTGCAAAAAATGAAAATAAGTGAAAATATCTTGGCTTAAAATTTAGAGTCTTATTTAATAATTTTAAGAGATTTTATACAATAATTGCTAGTATTGTAATAAATGAATTTGACATTAAAAGGTAGTAACAGCTTATAATTAAATAACCATGTATATTTGTAAAATCCGAATGAAATATTCGGATTATCAATATCCATAAATAAATAAAATAAAAGTATAGTAGAAGCGACAATAGATGTCAGGGTCAAGGGATACGAGATTGAGGAGACAATTTCTAAAGAAAATTGTAGCTTTATTCTACCAGTGGCCCAATCATAATTCATTACGTTGCAGTTAATGACGTTGACATTTAGAGCAGTGTGGGTCCCCTAGTTGACGCCCGTACAAAATCTAAGCTGAGCCTTCTTCTCTTTACTCCACGTGTGATAGTCCGCCTTTAACTGTGGACCCTACCTTTTAATTTGCCTGACACGTTCTATACTATATAAATTGTTACAATACTATATAAATTGGAAGGGCCATAAATATCATACAACTTATAAGTTATAACACTATACAGTCTTGTCACTATTTTTTTTTTTATTTCTAATCATAAAATATTTCATTTTATTAATATTATAAAAAATAAATTAAATTAATATAATATGCTGCACTAATACCTTGTAGCTTAAAATTATACGAATGGGCATTAAAATTTTCAGAGTCCAACTGAAATTACTTTTCGTAATATTAACAAAAAAAATATTAATAATTCTATGATTATGAAAAAATTATTTTGCAACCACAACATTAATAGTTTTATATTTTATGATATCTAAAGTAATTAATCTTGCAATATTTGCATTTCCTTAGTAAATAAATTTTTGGAAAGAAAGTGAAAGTTTTCTTTTTGTTTTCTTTTATATTTCTAGCCTTAGTTTTTTCTAAAATATATATTAAAATAAATAAACATTAAGTAAATAAATGATGAAATATATATAAAAAACCCTTAATCAACAATTATTTGGGAATAAATTTTTTATTAACATATATAATAATTCGATAAAATACCAACATTAACATAATTATAGTAATTTTTAGAATTTGGTTGGATAAGTAGCAGTCTTAATCAATAAATTCAGGTTTATCCGTACAATGTTGGTTAAAATATCATTAGTGGATGGGAATTTAGAAATACTTTGTTTGAACAATTGTTTTCACATAATATTATTATGGTTTACGATAGCATATAAAAAAATTAAAATATAATAAAAAAAAGAATCCATTAGAGAGCCCGAAAAATCATGAAATTGCATTTCGGCCCCATAATTTCTGGTAGGCTGGCAGCAACGTAATCACTGAGGTAGATTCGTCGTAACACGTGGAATGAAACAATTGGAAAACGTATGTGAAGACAGATAGGACAGTACGGTGAGTTGGGGCCAGCTGAAAACGAAACGGAACCCAGAAGATCCATTAACAAAGTAACACGTGTAAAGTCCGGCTGGCAAGCTGTTATATTCTATGCGGCGCGTGAAGTTGACAGCAGGCAAAAGCTTAGCGCCACGTGGCAAACAAGAGGAGAAGCCTAAATTTTTTCCAATGCTAACTGTGGTTTACTTTTCTTGAGCTGAGAATGTCTGGTTTTTTTCCTGTTAGGCTAAGTTTGGTTTTGTCATTTTTATTTCCATTTTCAATTAGAAGTTAAACTATTAATATTAAAATAATTATTAATTTTGTTATAAAAAATTATAATTTGAATATATTAAAATATACTTTTTTAATTTAAACTATCATAATAAAATATATAAAAAAATAAAAAACATTAATTAGTTTTTTACTGATATTATACAAGAGTAAATTTAAAAAATATGCATTAAATGTTTTTTAAATTTATCAAATGACAATTTTAGGACTAATTTTTTTTTTTCAAAAATGACAATTTTGTGGAACGGAATAAATAATAAATTAATATTTTAACTTTAATATCCTACTTTTTTGTTAATTGAAAAAAATATTTATTAACTAGAGTTTTAACAAGTAGATAAATTTAACTGGAACAAAATTAAGTTGAAAGGCCAGATTGACAAAAATGTCCAGATTGGTCGTTTATGTAATTAAACCTACTTATTTAGCTATCTCACATGTTTAGCAAATCAATATTTTCTACCTAAATTAATTATTAGAATTTAGTTTCATATTTAGCACTCAATTAAAAGAGTACAAAATTTCGATTTTAAAATCGTCTCACAATATTTGTAGTTGTAATTACATTATATAACCCTTATCGGTTAAGAAAAATTTATATGAATTAAACTTATTTTTCGTTTGAATCAAGTAAATAAACCAATCTTATATAATTTTATTGTTTCATCGTTATTTTTGGATACTTATTTTTAATGAAATTTCTTTTTATTTAAGAAAACGTAAATAATCCTACATTACTATATATATTAATAAAAAAATAAATATTAATTTCATGTGATGCCCTTAATTAAAAGTTTTGATTTTTAACTTTGAATATAAAATACCTTAAATATTATTAGAAGTGAGCTATTTATCTTTATTATTTATATTTCTGTATAGTGTGAATTTAGATTAGTGATAACACAGCAAATATCATTTGCCTAAAGGCCCATTCAGCCGGCCCACTTAACTGGCAAGACCCAAAGCCCATCAGCTAAAGGTATCAGACACGAGCTCCTAGGCAGCGCATATGACCGATCGGCTGATGTGACCGCCAGTCCCATCAGCCGCCTGACACAAGGCAGCGCCCATGCCTACCACCTGCTCCTTGTCATGTCGCCGAATATCTACCCTGACAGCCAGTAATCACTCCCCAGGCACTCAAGTGCCCCTCAACCATCTTATATAAGTAGTCCAGCCAACGATGGCACCAGGTATTGAATTCACGACATTATCTCTCTAAAGCATATCTTCTCTCTAAGCTACTGACTTAAGCTTCGGAGTGCTCACGCCTGGTCCGACCGGGCCCCTCTTATTGCAGGTTTCTCTCATCCGATCGGATCGTCCTCTCTCCTACAGATAAAGACATATTTGGATTTATCATTTGGTGCTTTCGTTGAGAGATGGCGAACTCAAGATCCAATGAGAATACGACCCCCATGGACCTAGACCATGACGACAACACCCGTGCCATTTCAGGCACCTCGAGAAGGAGGGAGGCGCCCACTAGGCCCCCCATGAGGACAAACCTCCTTTCCGAATTCGACAATGCCACTACAAGGCAACCAGAGGACACCCCTATCACAGTGAGGGACATGCGCGCCATCCTCAGTGATTTTACTAAAAGCATCGTCCAGACTCTGAAAAAGGGTAAGATGCCCGATGTTTCTGAAAGAGCCCAAGAGGATTTCCTCGTCGGCGAAGACTTCAGAAGAAATAGGAATAAGGGAGTCATTATCAATGAATCCCGAGTTCAGGGAGCCAGGAAAAATGCAACCAGAACTCCAGGCAAGAGCGACAAGGGGAAGCAGATAGTGTCTGCAAGTAGGGCCTCTCCCTACAGCAATAGGTCTGCTACTTTGTCTACGAGGGATGATGTGTCCTACATGTGCACCCCAAGTCGCGGCCAAACAAGAAAGCACAAGGGCGGCGAATCTACCGCCACAACCCTGAGCAAACAGAATCCGTCGAACAAGCAGGACCAGTGGTTTATGCAGAAGCTCAAGCAGTTTGGTGTCCTCGCGCCCAAAAGAGGCACCTTTGAAGGAAATACTTGCGGGAACACTGCCTCTCCCTTCTGCAGAGAGATCACCGATGCTGAGCTCCCCCCCAGGTGGCGAGATGTGGTCATGGAAAGGTACACAGGCAGAACAGATCCTGCCACGCACTTGGCGGAGTACTTGACCAAGGTACAGGTCTATACTTATGACGAAAGAATAGCCTGTAGGGTTTTTCCGACCACTTTGGGTGGGGATGCATTGACATGGTTCCATGAGCTGCCCATGGGATCCGTTACGTCGTTCAGACAGTTAAAAGAGCTGTTCACTATGAGGTTCATTGTGCAAACACGCGCGCCTAAAACGGTGAACGACCTGTGCAATCTTTACCAAAGAACCGATGAAAGTCTTCGAGACTACATCGACAGGTTTCAGGCTACCATGTCTGAAGTAAGAAACGTCAGTATGGAGATGGCGACTACCGCCTTACAAGGCGGCACCACTGACCGACCACTTTTCGAGTCGCTTACAACAAGACCCCCATCCAGCTTCGCTGAGCTAATGGAGAGGGCTAGGCAACACATCCAGTTGGATGATGCTCTCAGGTCCAAAAGCAGAGGAAGGACCAGCGTCCTGGACCGCCTACAATATCCGGACAATCGCTCTACTCAAAGAGCCTCCGCTTCCGATCGGACAGCCAAAGGCCAAGATGGAGCTCAAAGTTCCAGAAATTCAGGCCAAGCCAGAGGATCAGGAAGAGACCGGAATCCGCGTCCAGACGACCAGGCAGAGAGGACATACACCCCTCTCAATGCTACCCCGACTGCGGTGCTAATGTGGATCAAAGAGAAGCACCGCAGAGTCAACTGGCCCAGAGACCTCTCCGGAAGAAGTCGGGATGCGAGGGACCCGAGCAAATATTGCGAATTCCACAGAGACGTCGGTCATTTAACCGACGAGTGCACTTCGCTAAAAAAAGAAATTGAAAGGCTGATACGCCGTGGGGCCCTCAGGAGATTCATAGGCCCGGCCAGAGGGGATGAACCCTGCAGACAGCCGAAGCCTAGAAGGGACGATCCTGACTCAGACGACGATGAGCGCAGGAACCCCAGAAATGCTGATCCGGGTAGGCCTTATGCGGGGGTAATAAATGTGATCACCGGAGGGTCATCATACGGAGAGAATCTCCCCAAGAAAGGGAGAGGAAAAGGCGTTTACCTCTCCCGACAGGCAGAGCAGCCTGCCTCAGTCACTATTTCCAGCGAAGACGCACGAGACGTCCTGTTTTCACATGAGGACGCTCTCGTTGTAAGAGCTCGGATAAACAATTTCAATGTAAAAAGAATCTTGGTGGACAATGGCAGTGCTGTTAATGTCCTAACTCTCCAGGCCTACCGAGCCATGGGACTTCCGATCGGAGAGCTGAAGCCGAACGCCACTCCTCTGATCGGCCTGGGCAACGCTACTATCCCCGTGGCGGGCTCTGTAGAGCTTTTTGTCGAGCTCGGCCAAGAAGCAATAGCTCATGCTTGTAAGGTAATTTTCATGGTTGTTGACATGACATTTGCCTACAATGCCATTTTTGGCAGACCACTGCTTTTCCAGACCAGAGCTGTGACCTCCATCCGATACATGGTGATGAAGATTCCGACCACAGGAGGCGTCGCCATCTTGAGAGGTGACCAGAAAGCATCCAGGGAGGCTTATATCACCATGATAAAGCAGCAGCGAGAAGCGATGGTCGTAGAGCCGGGCCTGGAACAGCAAGAGCAAGCGGAAAGGCCCAGGATGGACCCAGCAGAGGCCACAAAGGCCAGGTCGCTAGATAAAGGTAAAAATGTTCGGGTGGGGACAAGCATGGATAAGGAAACCGAAGAGGCCATTATGCATGTCTTGACCATCAATCAAGCGACCTTTGCCAGGAGGCCAGAAGATATCTCTGGGGTAGACCCCAAAATAATCACCCACAAGCTGAATGTGGACCCGAGCTTCCCTCCGATCCGCCAAAAGCTACGAAGGCACGCACCCGATCGGAGGAAGTTCATTTCTGAAGAGGTGGATAAGCTACTCAAGACCGGAACCATCCGAGAGGTAGAATATCCAGAGTGGTTGGCTAACGTGGTGTTAGTCAAAAAGAAGTCTGGCAAGCTGAGGATGTGTGTGGACTTTACCGATCTCAACAAGGCATGTCCCAAAGACAGCTACCCCTTGCCCAGCATAGACCAGTTGGTAGACGCCACGGCATGCCATGCCATTTATTCTCTGCTAGACGCATATGCTGGCTACCACCAAATCCTGATGTGGCTCTTGGATCAGGAAAAAACCAGCTTTATCACAGACGACGGGACGTTCTGCTACAGGATGATGCCGTTCGGACTGAAAAATGCTGGGGCCACATATCAGCGCCTAATGAACAAGATTTTTAAAGACCAGATCGGGCAGAATGTCGAAGTATATGTTGACGACATGATTGTCAAGAGCCGAAGCGCCGAGGAACATCCGGCCGATCTGGCAAAAGTTTTCGACACCCTAAATAAGTTCCAGATGAAGCTCAACCCCGAGAAGTGCGTCTTCGGGGTACCATCAGGAAAATTCTTAGGATTCCTAGTCTCTCAACGAGGGATTGAGGCAAATCTAGAAAAAATAAAGGTCATCCTCGAGATGCAACCCCCCAGGAGCATAAAAGACGTCCAGAAGCTGAATGGAAGAATAACAGCCTTGGGACGATTCATTTCCTCTTCAGCCAAGCGCTGCACGCCTTTTTTCAAGAAGTTAAGGAAGAGCGAAACTTTTGTCTGGGGGGAAGACTGCCAGCAGGCCTTCGAAGAGCTGAAGGCATTCCTCACCAACCCGCCGCTGCTCAGCCGACCGGTACCAGGTGAAAATTTATACCTGTATTTAGCCACCTCTAAGGAAGCTGTTGCAGGTGCTTTGGTCCGAGAAGAAGATACCCAACAGCTACCCGTGTACTACGTAAGTGAAGTACTCAGAGGTGCCGATCTGAGAAAGAGACCGGTTGAGCAGCTTATTATTGCCCTCATGATGTGTGCAAGGAAGTTGAGACCTTACTTCGAGGCGCACACAATCATCGTCCGATCGGGTCACCCTCTAAGAAAGATACTCCAGACGCCCGATCTGGAAGGCAAAATGGTGGGATGGGCGATTAAGCTACAGTCCTGGGATGTCAGATACGAGCCCAGAAAGGCTATAAAAGCCCAAGCTTTGGCAGATTTCATTGCCGAATTTGCGGGTGAGGAACCACCGAGTCAGCCCAAGCCACAAAATTGGGAAATGACAGTGGACGGCGCAGCAAACGACACTCGAGGAGGCGTCGGCATAGTAATAAAAGGACATTTGGGCATCACAATAAGGTACGCCATAAAGCTTAATTTTAAAGCTTCTAATAATGTGGCAGAGTACGAGGCGCTCCTTCAAGGGCTGAGACTGCTCCATGCAATCCGACCGGAGTCAGTAGCCATCAGGAGCGACTCCCAGCTGGTCACCAGTCAAGTTTTGGGGACTTTCGAAGCACGTGAGGCCACGATGATCCAGTACCTGGCCAAAGTCAAGACTGCTTTCGCAAAACTGGAAGAGGCTGGATCGGAATGGGTGCTACATAAAGTCCCGAGAGACCAAACTGCAGAGGCCGATCGGCTAGCTAAGATGTCTGCTTCCGCACAAAGTGTCATAGAAGAAAACATTGCCGTTGTAGACCAGATTTCCTCCTCCCTAGACGAACCAGAGATGATGGAAATTGACCAAGAGAATAAAACCTGGATGAGCCCAATTATGCAGTTCCTCCAGACAGGACGACTGCCCGAGGACAAGGACGAGGCTCGAAAGGTATCTCGAAAATCTCTTAATTACTCCATCATCAACGGTGAATTGTACAAAAAAGCTTTCAGTCACCCTTGGCTAAAGTGCGTGTCGGAGGAAGAGGGGGACTACATCCTCAGAGAGCTCCACGAGGGCATATGCGGTGCGCATGAGGCAAGCAGAGCCATGGCAAGAAAAGCCCTTCAGACGGGATATTACTGGCCTAGCATGCTCAAGGATGCCCAGGAGAAAGTAAGGATATGCCCGCAATGCCAAATTCATGGCAGGATTATAAGTCAGCATGGAGCAGACCAGCAGCCGATCGGAATTGCATGGCCATTCGACCAATGGGGGATGGACATCTTGGGACCTTTTCCCCAAGGCAAAAAGCAGATGAAATTCCTCATAGTGGCAGTAGACCACTTCTCCAAGTGGATTGAGGCTGAGCCGGTGGCCACCATCACAGCCGAGAGGGTCAAGAGCTTTACATGGAAGAACATCATCTGCAGGTATGGCTTACCCAATGTTTTTATTGCAGATAATGGCAAGCAGTTCGACAGCTCCATTTTCAGGAACTTTTGCCAAGGCTTGAACATCAAACGAAAGTTCACATCTGTCGCTCATCCCCAAAGCAACGGAATGACTGAGGTCTCCAATAGGACCATCTTAGAGGGATTGAAGAAGCGACTGGGTCAAGCCAAAGGCAACTGGACTGAAGAACTGCAGAGTGTCCTGTGGACATATAGAACGTCCCCCAGGACAGGGACTCATCAGACGCCATTTTCTCTTGTTTACGGCTCCGAAGCAATGATTCCTGTGGAGGTCGGCCTCCCTTCTTACCGATCGGCTCTCTACTCCGAGCGGATGAACACTCAAGAGAGATGCCAAGACTTAGATCTCATCGAAGAAAAGAGGGAGGACGCCTACGCCAGGATCGCTGCCTATAAACAAAGAGTGGCCAGATACCACAATGCTAAAGTAAGGTCTAGAACCTTCAATGTAGGCGATCTGGTACTCAGAAAGGCAGAACTAGGCTTGGGAAACGCTGGAGTGGGAAAGCTAATGCCAAATTGGAAAGGGCCCTATGAGGTATCTAAAGTCCTAAGCCCGAGCACTTATAGGCTCCGAACTGTTGAAGGGCGAGAGGTCCCCAGAAGCTGGAATGTTGAAGTACTCAAGAAGTACCATGTCATATAATGTATCAGAACCTGGCAATTGCCTGATTAATAAAAAGGTTCCTTCTTTCATATTCGTTCACTTAATGCGTAGTTTAGCGTTCTACGATTAGGCTTGATGCCCGTCTCAAGCTACAAAAGCGAATCTCACGTGACGGAGGATCTTACCTCCCCGAGTATTATCCATATTATAGAGGATCTAACCTCTCTCGCTCGGTTATGCAATTGTTATGCAATATTATGAGTATTCTCGGCTATGCAATTCTCATGCAGTCCTACGAGTATCACTTAACTCGATTTCGCAATAACTATGCGATTCCACGAGTATCATCTAGCTCAGCTATGCAACCCTTATGCAGCTTTATGAGCATCACTTGGCAAAACGGTCTAAAAAAGACAGACTGACCCGATCGGTCACTTAGCTTCGACGCTGTTCGAATTCAGGAAGTACTTGTGAAATTTAATGCAAATTTTAATTACGAGTTTTAATTAGCTCGATCATATTGCAAATATCAGTACAAACTTATGTATAAATTGATTTGCAAAATTAGGCAATCTTATTGATACAAAATGCCTCCAATATACAATTTATAAAGAATTGTTACAAAAAAAAAAGAGAAAAGTAAAGTAAAGCTGATCTAAATCCCTAAGCTAACTATCTATATTTACAACCTCCACTTCGCCAGGAGGCTCAACGACCTGTTCAACGATCGGATCGGCCGTGGCTTGAGAAGGGTCGGCAGCTAACGGTACAGATACTGCCCCCCCTTCAGAGACAGGCCCAGTGGAAGGAGGCGCCACTGGCTCAGCTTCAGGTGCAGAGGGAACCTCCCCTTCGGCTTCAGGGGTTGAAGATGCCACAGGCCCCACTTCAGATGGAACCTCTTGAGCAGTCGGCAGAAATGAGGGACCTTCTCCAGAAGTTCTTTCGATGACTTCCCCCTCGGGAGCGCCTTCGTCGTCGTCACTGCCTGGAGGAGCAGGCAATGAGGCCGGGTCATCCATCCATGACAGATCCACCCCGGGGAAGCGCTGCCCAGCTTCATGAACTAGCCGAGACAACAGCCCCACCTGGGTGTCTGCCAACTTATCGATCAGGAGCTCCTTTTGGTTGGCAAGCTCTATTTCAAGAATCTTCGTATAGGAAGCCTCGTTCTCTGCTGCCGTCGCCTTCAAGGACTCCACCTCTGTCTTCAACCTGGCGTTCTCAGCAACCAACTCTCTGCATTCGGCATCCAGTCGGCTTGCATCTGCCTCGAACCGCCTCAGTTGTCCACAATCTGCGGATAGCCGGGCAACTTCGCCCTTCAGCCTGTCGGCCTCGCCCTGCCGAGCTTTCAGCTCCTGAGCACTCTGGTGAGCCTCCTTCCTCAAGGCTACTGTCTCCGACTGAGAAGCAGCATACCGCTCCTCCAGCTTGGCCACCTCAGCTCGAAGGTCGGAGGCCTCTTTCTTGGCTGCTTCATAGCGTGTGTTCGCCTCCGCCTTGGCTGCGGCGCCTGACTCGGCCCTTCCTCTCCACAGACCGGCCATCATGTGCAGCCGCTGTGCCCTCCTGGCAGCCTACACAAAATCAGGAATAACTTCATCAGACACAGAGGTGTAAATTAACACCAGAACCAAAATGACGAGTCCTTACGTCTATCAGTTGCTGATTGATAGCCTGAGCTTCTCTGTTGAGTTAGCTAGCCTCCCCGGCGTCCCGATGATCTTCATCCCGAAGAAGACCACGGCAAATGAAGTTGGCCACTTGACTCACTGACCATTCATCGCCAAACTTTTCCCTCAAAATGTCCTTCATGAGGGCCGGTCGCCGATCGATAGATCGTCGTGGAGATTCGCCACGTTGAACGGCCTTGCCTCTGGCGGCAATCAGTGCGTCGGACTCAGCTATCATCTCAGCAACCTTCTTTCTAGCCGCTTCATCGGCTTTTTTCTTTTGGGCGGCCTCCTCCGCCTCTCGGATCGCAGGACCGATCGGCCTATCATCCTCATCCGATTCATCTCAAAGAATGTGACGCCGACGGTGCGACGGCTGAGGAGAAGCCTCCCTTCTAAGCACAATCTTGGGCCCAGCTGCGACGGAGGTAGGTCCAGCAGTCGTAGTTGTAGCAGCAGGGGGCGCCGACGAGATGGGAATGGCCGCAATGGCCGGAGTCGTTGTAAAGGCGCCGGCCGCCCCCCTAGATGCACCAGCAGCTGCTCGGGATGATTGCAGCTCCGACGCGGGCACGAGCTTCCTCCTCTTCCTCTGCTCTTGAGCCCTCCGCTCGGCTTCGCGTTTTTGCTTGATCTTTTCGCCGAGCTGCTTGGATGCATCACTCCCACCAGCCATCTCAGCTGCACGACGAAAAATAAGCTAGATAAGTTTTCGCACACAAATTACCTTCACAAAGCATAAATAAAATGCAATGCATTATGATGCATAATGACAATGTTTTCTTCACGGCCCTAATGCTCACGTTCTACATCCTCAGCGCCTTCAGAACTGGAAGACCCGAACAGGGTAGTCAAGAGCAAGCTGGACTCGAAGGGTTTCCCATTCCTGGCGACGGCGGTCATTAACATTTTAATGTCCTGTTCATAAGAAGGCTGACCGACGGCTAGGTCATTCAAAGCCTTGACCCTGACCGATCGGGTGAGGCGCACCCCAAATCCACCTTTCCTCCCCATCAGGAAATACAGTTCTTTGTACCCTTTCATAGAGGTGGGGACGACCATCAATTTCCTCTTGGGGCGGCTTGTAAAGAAATACTCCGTTCCGTTGCTCCGAGACGAGATGTAGAAGAAGTGGGTGAATAGCTCCAGAGTTGGCGCTACCGATTCGGCTATGCAAAGAATTCTGAAGCACGCCACCGATCTCCAGCCGTTCGGATGAAGTTGGTTAGGGGTGAGATCATACCCCCTCAACACCGCCATCTCGAAGGCGCCCAGGGGGATCCTCAGGCCCGCATCCAGGCTCCGAAGATGACAAATGAACCATTCCCCATTGTCTTGCCCAAAGGGCCCCTCCGTCACCGCCATTGACTCAGGGCAGGCCAACACCTTTATCTCTTCAGAAAGGCCATATTTGGAGGAAATTTCGGCCACCTCCTCAGCGGTCAGGCGAGAGTGCAGTGCGACGGCTGGTTTATTCTCATACCACTCCAAAAAACTTATGTCTAATGCTTCCGCACTACTGGAGGCCATCTTCAACAAAAAAAGAATGAAGGGAAAGCACAACTCTCTTTTCTAAATGAGATGGGTGTGAGAAGAAAGACGAAAGATGAAGTTACAGAAAAAGCAAAAAGGAGCAGGAAAAATTACTTACTTGACAGAAAGAACTCAAGGAATTCGAAGAAACAAGAAGATGTTTGCAGAAATCTGAGATTCAAGAAGGAATTTCGACAGAGCTTCGCTAGGAATTTCGAAAATAA
The DNA here is from genome assembly GCA_947683425.1 of Excoecaria cochinchinensis. Lineage (NCBI taxonomy): Eukaryota > Viridiplantae > Streptophyta > Magnoliopsida > Malpighiales > Euphorbiaceae > Excoecaria > Excoecaria cochinchinensis. Next base: position 2,782,918 of record CANTUQ010000049.1, on the reverse strand, counting down.
GGAGGAAATACTCTGCAAAGTTCCCTATTTATAGACTGAAGCTTCTCAAAAACGCCAAGCGATGCGCCATTCAGCAAGCGCCACGTGTCAAAGGACATTTTATCTCTGCGAAGAACGAAGCGTCGTCCTAGGTACCTGCGCAGCATTAAATGAAGACAGCTGTCCAGGCACGCGCGTCTCTTCAGAAAAAGCGCCTTCTGAGTTCAAAATCGCGCGCCAGTACGCGTCTTCGGATCGGGAATTTTCAGAGCCGACCCCATCCGAACGGACCATGCAAAGGCAAATCCATGCCCGATCGGACCCGTTGAGGGGGGACAAGTGATAACACAGCAAATATCATTTGCCTAAAAGCCCATTCAGCCGGCCCACTTAACTGGCAAGGCCCAAAGCCCATCAGCTAAAGGTATCAGACACGAGCTCCTAGGCAGCGCATATGACCGATCGGCTGATGTGACCGCCAGTCCCATCAGCCGCCTGACACAAGGCAGCGCCCATGCCTACCACCTGCTCCTTGTCATGTCGCCGAATATCTACCCTGACAGCCAGTAATCACTCCCCAGGCACTCAAGTGCCCCTCAACCATCTCATATAAGTAGTCCAGCCAACGATGGCACCAGGTATTGAATTCACGACATTATCTCTCTAAAGCATATCTTCTCTCTAAGCTACTAACTTAAGCTTCGGAGTGCTCACGCCTGGTCCGACCGGGCCCCTCTTATTGCAGGTTTCTCTCATCCGATCGGATCGTCCTCTCTCCTACAGATAAAGATATATTTGGATTTATCAATTAGTAATAGCAATGGCCCCTTAAACAAAACAAAACAAAACAAATCTTAGAAATTTAAATTTTACAAAATATTTATAGTTTCTTATATGAAATTTATAATTTTTTTATAAATACAAATGGTTGAAAGTCCGACAAATGTTAGAAGTTCAATATAGTTAATTGAGAGTTTGATAAATTTTTTAATATTATATCCACCATTATTTATGAGCAGTTTCAATTGTAGGCTCGGTCTAGGCAAAGATTTTCATTTATTTAAATTCTAATATGAAATAATTTATTCATTTATTTAAAAAAATTAATTATAATTAATTTTTAAAATTAATATAAAAAATTATTTCTTTATTTTAATTAATTAAAATTTTATAATTAAATTTTTAAATAAATAAATATAATTTTAAATTTTAAAAAAAATAACTAACGGCAGCTTTTTCAATGGAAAAGCTGCCGTTTGTGTGCAGGTTTCCATTTTCAAATGGAAACCTGCACACACACCCAAGTTTTTATAAAATAAAAAAAAAAAGTCAAACCAGATGCATACACCTGAAAACGCAGCCAACGATTGTGTTTTCAGGCCTATTGTAGGCTCATTTACTGACACAATAACGCAACAAATCGTTGCGTTTTCGAAAAAAATCACATATTTCTAAATACTTTCTGACAAAAATTAATTTTATAATTTTTTTTAAAAAATATATTATTTAAAAAAATTTTCCGATAATATTTGCAATAAATTAGCAAAAACTGCATAAATTTGAATATAAAAATATATTTTGGATTTGCTAATATTCGAGAGGTCTATATATAAATGTTGTCGGCGGTCAAAATATGAGGAGAGTAAAATCAATAAATCATACAACAACGAAAGGAGAAATGTGTGCATGGCGACACTTGTAATTGTATGATGCATTTGCTCCAACAAAGTCTCCATGCAGAAATATATATGACGTAACGTAATGCTCTACATATATCATTATAATTTTACTAACTTATAATAACAAGTTCAAATATAAGAGTAGGCACATTTTAATTATGAAGCAGAGATCAATAAAAATGTATATATACATTACAGTTTTAATCCTCATCCTGATTGCACTCAATTGATGCCTAAACTAAAATTTCTAATTAATTCCTTATTGGTTATATTATATTCCCATACGTACTAATTAAAAACATTACGATAATTTTTCTGATTGATTATGTTTCGATTTCCATCCGACCTTTAAAAATGTAACTAAAAAACACTTAAAAAACATGCATACATATATAATCATTCTTTTTAATAATCCATTTACTACTCAAATTTGCATGAGTTAGGTCCAAAAAGAGTAAAACATTTTATTACAAATATTTAAAGATATTTTATATTTAAAATTCGAATTTAAGACTTCTGATTTCATTCGTAAGAGTTAAATTCAAAATTTTATTTGTATGAGTATATATTAATTAAGATTAGATGCAAATGGGCATAAATGAACACAAGAAAAGAAAGAAATTTTATAATTTAAAAAATAAAAATAGCAAAGATGTTGGAATATGGACACACATATAATAAGAAGGTTGAGTATTTAATATAAAGAATGTTAGTATTGACTATCATTAAGTGAAGTTTAGGTGGAATGAATCGATGATGCAATGTCGAGACCCCATTCCTTGCCCAATATTTAATTGGAGTCAATGTAGGTTAGCCATTAAATTAAATTGCTTTTGCATCAAACTCTAATTTTAGAATTGGACAGTTGATAGATTAATACCCTTACGTGTCTCATTTCCACCAAAATTTTGTTAGGTTCCCAACCTAAATAATCACATTAAACATTTATATATATATAAATTTAGCATAATTTAAAATGTGATTGAAATATATTGGTCAATCTGTCAAAGTGGGCATCTATCTAACTCATTATGGAACCAACTTTTGATGTGTTAGTGGGAGAATGTGTAAGATACGTGTGATTAGGTAAATTGCTGGACAAATAAGTTTGCATTTTATGTTTTTTAATTTAATTATATATGTGTTATTTATGGATTAAATTGAATTTTTTAAATTAAAAAATCACAAGTAATATAAATTGAGTTTGCGGATCAAATAAAAATTAACCTAAATACTTTCTAATTGATATTGCATATTTTTAATAATTTAAAAATAATTTGCTTACCTCTTGGTTTGTAAAAAGAAATAAAAAGTATATTGGTAATAATTAAAGTAGATAATTTTATAAAATTATTTAATAATATGGAAAAGAAATTGTGATTTATATTTTCTGATTTTGCGTTTATTGGACCGAAGTAAAGAAACGGCCTAAACCTCAAGAAAAAAGAAAAAATAAGAAAAGATTTTGAAAGTCTGTCAGACAACCGCATGACCAACCCAAACAGGAATTCTGTCTGGAAACGATCATCTACAGCTGCAATCAACCATTGGGAGATCTGGCCGTTAATCACGCTCTGACCACACGGTCACAATTCATCTACCAGACTTAGGTTCCTGTCTCCTTAGTATTCAAGGACACAGAAGTACGATCCTATAGAACAGATCCTGTTCAAGTAAGGTCGTGACATTGCTCTCTCATCTCTCGTATTATAAAACTTTACAGTTTTCTCGTATTTGTCGATGTGGGATATCGATAGATCCACTCTGAGCAAACACGACAGGCATAGAAGCCGAATAATAATGGGCCAAATATGACAAGTTATAAAATCTAGGACTATCAAGTTCTTTATTTGCTATGATCTTTTATTTTTTCATGGATCAGATCGATGTAATGTTGGATAAAGAAAAGAGAAGGAACCTATTTTCTTTCAATGAAGGATTCAGTGCTACTACTATCAATAGAAGAAACAAGTTTTCTGTATTTGAACTAGCGATCTCACAGTTTCGAGTGATTTTGTAGTAAAGGGTTTTGTTTAAACTAGCATCTCAGTCTCAAAGGAGACTCTTATTATTTAGACAAAAGCTCATTGGCTTACAGATATAACATTTTGGTGATCAGTACCATAATGTTTTACTTGAAATGTAATAGCTTATTTTATTAATATTAATACTACTTTCGGCCAAAAAATAAAAAATTCCACTTTTATTATCAAGTATTAATCACATCTTACATGCCTGAAATTACCAAAAATAACTTCAATTATGTAAAATTCCATTTAACTAAATACTTGTATAATTTTTATATATTTTCTGTTTTATTGCTCTTGTGAAGCCTGTCAGCCAAGCCAAGCCAAGCCTTACTTTCTCCATACCCATCTGATGTCTGTCAACATAACCTCACTAAAATCCATCCACGTGTGCCAAGTTTCTTTCAAATTGAACTATAGATCATATGTGCTTCGACAAGACAAAGCATTCCATGTAATCAATGTGCTTCGACAAGACAAAGCATTCCATGTAATCAACATTAAATTTAAGGTATTTTGCTTTATGCCAGCACGAAATTATGACATGGACTGCTAGTTATAGAGACAAAATATCCATACAGAAATTATAATGTCTGCCTTCAAAAAAAAAAAGGATATCAACATTCCATTGACATCAAGTCAACTCAATTAGTTGTGTTCAATTCAGAAACTCGAATTATGTAGGAAAATCGCATCTGTATAAATGAAAAACAGGCCGAGAAACTAGTATCTAGCATAGTCAGTGGATTAAGGATACAATACGATGCATAATTTGCTAATAGAAAAAGCAAAATATATTGGGACACCAACTTCATTCATGGAGGACACAGAATTTTCCCAAAGTAGATTTCCACTGATCCACAATACTTGGACGCTGTAACTCGAAAATCAACTAAACCCAAAGTGATGGTTGCACACAAGAAATGGCATCGAAAAAGGTGCTTTTTTTCTCATCAGGAATTCTTTTTCTGATGTAGAGCTAATGTTAAAAGAATCTCGCCTAACATTACATTTGCTTACTTCCATTTTCAACTTCCGAACTCTTCATCGCCTTCAACTTCCTGTAACCTTTATCGGTGCCAAATATCCTGATATTGAACAGAATGAACCATCATATAATGGGTAAAAAGAAGATAGCTTTTTTTTTTTCATGCGATCACATTTGATAGAAGTACGAGACTCTTAATGAGAATCGAATCATGGCAAAGGCACGTCTTAATTCATAAAGATAGTCAGAGTGTGCTTTTTAATATGCTAAAACCCAGAAAATATGCAAAGGAAAATTGGAATCAAGGAACTTTATTGGATCCTAAGAAAGCCATAAATACAGCCACGCCGGTACTCAAAGCATAGCAATCCAAGTGGAGCCTTTGACACAGGATTTGCATGAAGAGTCTGTTCTCTGATAAATCAATTGCATTGAAATCTATAGTAAGATATATCAATAAATCTAGCATAACTGCCCATAATCCTTCTCTGACCATCACTGGCTGATATCTATCAGAAGATGTCACTCCATGATAGAGCTAGACAAAAGGGCCTTTGAACAAGGATATGTGAGAATGGATGCAAGTATATTTTAGCTTCATATTTATATATGCTGGTGTTACCAAATCCCATATTTTAAATACCATGGAAGTTCCAATTCTTATGTATACTGTTCCAGCTTCTGAAATTTAAACAAGTCTTCTATTTTGCAGTGGACTCAGCCAAGTTATTTATATAATAAGTATCCAAGTAAACTCAGCCCAGTTGTTAATGACCAATCTGCTGTCTGACAATTTACAGTTATGGTTGGTTAATGAAACAACATATAAGACATGCAAGAAAGAAATCCAAAAAGATGGTCAGAATGCTAACTATAGACCTTAGCAAATGTACATTCTAACCGCACCACAGAAAAGACAATATGCTGCAGAATATAATCTGAAAAACTCACCAGCCTGTGTAGACAAAAGAAGATGAGTAGTTTCCAGATAGGAAAACTACTCCACAAAAATTGACAGTGCACTGCACAACATAATCTGAAAAACTTACCAGTCCATGTAGACAAAAGTAGACGAGTAGTTTCCAGATTTGGTATATAGCAACCGGTGGTGGTAATCGTGAAAATCAGCGCTGTGGAGAATTAAACAGTAAATGTCAGAGATCACAACAGAAAATATGATCAGAGATAAGTGTACCAGCAAGAAAAGTACACTCACCCTCCATACAAAGGTATAAAATTGGAAAGGCTCCATGGGAAGTGATAACCACAATGTGCTTCGACAGTCTCCAGAACTCTCAGTACCATCCACAACCACAAAGTTATCAGATGAGGGCCAGTGATGGCAGGACCAATAATGGTAGCAAAACCAAGGAAAAGTATCTCAGTAGGGTGAGCGTATTCAGATGTCAGTCCAAATGGCGTGGCATATCTGCATAGGTAATAAACAAACTAGTCAGTGCATGTGAATTCCAATGGTAACTTGTGCATACTATAGCTCAAAATCAGGACAGGACAGAACCATTGATACTCTCACTTACTCGTGATGAACACTGTGCACATGCTGGTACAGCCACTTTGTATGCAGGACCCGATGTCCCCAGTAGAATACAAAGTCTTCCAGGATGAAGTAGAATAGTATCTGTGTTAGAACTGTTTTCCTGCAGATCCCAAGCCAAAATCTAAGTTCACTAGCAATTAAACTTGCCAAATGATAAGCCAACAACTTATAAGTTAATCCAGAAGAGTAACATGTATTGATTAATTATAGCACCAAATACTGCTAATCTGCAACTGAAGAGGCACAAAAAAGCTTCAGCATATAAAGAACCTGAAAATACCAGGACGGCAATGGAAGAGTACTTCGCATGCCCATGTATCTGAAGACAGGGTAGGAAAATATCATAACTGGCAGATTCACCCCAAAATGGTATAAAATGAGTCGAGTAATACATTTTTCCTGAGCAGCAGGACTGTTGTTTTTGCTCTGCACGGAACAAGGAAGTAGTAATGACACCAGATGGAGAGGAGAGAAGCACTATGATAACAAAGATGCATAGTAAACCATGCATGTAAAGTATAAACAATGACTTCTATAAAATCAATAACTGCTTATGATTGCAATGCCAGGTCTGAGATGCATATATGGATGACCCTACTAAAACCAACCACTATAATGCACTTCAAAGCATGAAATGGACACCATAGACACAACTATTAAAGCCCACAATATTTAAGTATTTTGCAAAATCCCAATGCTTCTACACTACACAAGTGTTCAATGAAAGTTACAGCACACGCTAATTTGATTTGGACAATCAGCAAAGTAGAAAGCAGATAAACCTGAATTTTGTACTTGCTCAGCCATCCTGCCCTTTCAAGATATATGAAAGGAAGTCCGGATAAGAAGAAGACACTTTCATGAAGAAAAAAGCTTCCTAAGCATGCCAGCTGGAAGTCGCTGAAATGTGTAATCAAGTACTGCATACAGAAAAAAAATATTAACTAATACGAATAACAAAAACCTCAATAGTAGATTGTGAGTTTAACTATAACTTAGTTGACAACCTACCATCATTGACCAAATACAATTGTTAATTTCATCTGATCATGATTCAGTATGAATGCCATAAAAAAAAATAGTTCAACGAAATGAAATAAATGTTGGTATACAAGTAACATGGTTGAAGTGGTACTGTCTCCAAACAGGTTTTCTAAGAATAATTACACAAAAAATGAAAAAATATATTCAAAATAACTCTGAATCGCGATTTAATACAATAGAAGGATTTTGACCATAAATCAAACAATTATAAGTGCAAGATAATGCAGAACCTATGTTTTACACCTTTCTGCGTTTTCTTTTTCCTCCAATTAGTACATGCAAATAGATAAACCACCATAACTTTTTTTGAGCACATTCAAGTGAAATTCATCTTTGATTCTGGTCATATCAGGCACCCATGCTCCCATCCATTAAAATGCTGATAGTCTAATTAAACAGAGTAATAAGATAATCCGTTTAATTACATTACAGAATAGCTAACAGTTCCAAACAGGGAAAAAAAAACCCACAGTCGACAAAAGCAATGCTGACATAAGTTCAAGAAAAAAACATGACAACGGTATCATCATGATATCATGAAAAAGGAAGCAAAATTACTTAAAAATGAAAAAAGCAAAGTAACTTTCAGTTTCAAAAATAATCATTCTCAATAACCAAATAATTAGAAAATTGAAATGGAAAACGAAAAATTCTGACAAAATTTTCTTAATAGAGATCTCATAACGAGCAATATATGCTAATGGTACAAATCTTTACTCTACTGATTCCAATCAAAATTCATTAAGCACAAACACAATCACCAAAATATTACGATAAAAACAATGACGAACGCAGTTTCCTAATCAATAATCAGAGCAATGAGCAAAAGATCTACCTCGCACTTCCCAATCTCACGCATTAAAACAGACCAAAATCCACAAAAATAAACGCAAAAACAAGAGTAGGAAGACGTAAATAGATCGAAAAGAGCAATGAGAAAGAAGAGAGGAGTTCATCGAAGGAGAGAAATGAGTTACCAGCCAGCCAGATTCGATGAGAGAAGCCATGAAGAGGGAGAAGCAGAGAGGATATTTTTTTGTTTGGGGGAGGCGTTATATTGAGAGTGGCAGGGAGTAAAAGAAGAAAGTGTGAGTGAGAGTTTTGCTATGCAGCATAAGCAGAGCCACGAGTTGAATGAGACAGTCTGTCACCACGAGGCGAATCTGCCCTCCTTTTATATTTTTCTTTTTTCTCTCACCTTTCGGCTTTGGCCCTTCTATATTATTTTACCTTTTTTTTTTTTTTACCAGGACCTTCTATTTTATTTTTATTGGGATTTTTCTTTAAATAGTGAAAATTTAAGGGAAAAAAAAAAACAAAGTTGGGGTGGAAGAAAATGTATTTGGAAAAATCAAATAATATTTTAATATCCCGTGTTCTCCTCTTTACAAATATAATATATTTATTTCAATAAGTTTAAAGATTTTTTTTTCTTTTTTGTAACTTTAAAGATTAAAAAAAAATTAATACATTTTTCTAACTACTCCCTCCGTTACTAAATAACAGTTATTTTTATTATTTTCATAAAAATTAAAAAATATTAATTAGGTTTAAATTTAAAATAAAATTGAGTGTTTCAATATACAAATTTAAATATAATTAGTCAACTTGTATTGAAAAAAAATTAAATTGAAAAAAAAATTAAATAATACTAAAAATTTAAAAATAACAAATAAAAAAAATTAAAATTTTACTTAAAAATGACAGATAATAAGAAACGAAATGAGTATTTAAAAAAGTTAAATAGCAAAAAATGATTTTGTATTGACTAGCATATGACAATAATTGTCAAAATTTAAATGCACAATAGAATCACAATCAGATGTCTTGAACCCTTGTATACTGTTGAATACTTGAATATAGTATAAGGTTAATAATAATATCTTTTTTTTAATACCAATTAGTTTAAAAAAATGGTAAATTGCTTAAAATCCAGAATCAGTATTAGAGTTGAGGTCATGGATTTAATTTTTAGTGGGAGTAATTGGTGCTAGTCTCGTGACGATAGTTCAAGTAATTAAGTGGATAAATCACAATTAAATGTTGTAGATGCTTGTGAACCGTTGAGTTCAATATAAGGATAATGATATTATATTTTCCACGCCAATTCATTTTGAAAAAACTTACAGAGCATGTGAGATTCTCAACCCTTTGAATCTAAATTTTTAATATATTATATTTTACTTTTTATATATGTTGTATATTATATTAAGCAAAAATTATAAAGTGTACAAAAAATGATCATATTTCAATGACTATTTGATATATAATAAAAATAATAATTAACAAATTAGTAAAATTCAATTTCTTAAATGATTAATTAATTAACTAGGTTCAAGGAGCTCTTCCATTGCTATACTTTACACTTCTTTAGATATTCTATTTACTATTTATCAGATTTCTTGTTCATGAAGTTAAAGTCTTAGCAATTCGGATCAAATATGTAATTCCAGCACCATATTATATATTTTTTGTTTTAAGTTTTGCACATTAATTTTTATTTTATGCAACACGTACGGAATTTATACTTTGTGACCAAATTAATTTATTTTAATTGATACCCTTGTGTAAATAATTATAAATTTGCATTGGACGTCTAAACATTTCACATTCATGATGATATTAAAGAAAGAAAACACACAAATTTGAACACTAAGTCTAAAAATCAATACTAATTTAATTATAAGTTGTACTTAATTAGTTATTATGTGGCAAGTTGGCAACCATACTTCCATAAGTTGTACTCTTTTATTTTCAGTACCATAAGTTGTACTTGCCGTGCTGATAAATATATGACCGATATTCATACCATATCAGAAATCTAGTTGCCCAAATAAAAATTAAGCAATAAAATCTGTATTCAGTTTTATATAAAATGGACAGTTGGTCACTTGGGGTTTAAGCAAATTAACTGGAAATCTAGGTGCCAAACTAAAATTAAGCATAAAATGTTTTTATTCATTTTTATACAAATTTTAAATATTCATTAGATTAATATGAATAATTGGATTTTAACAAGAAGAATTTATAACGAGTATGGTATGTGACCGTACCCTTTTCTTTTGCATGTCACGGTCTTATATACATATATTTAAAGGATTTATGAATAAATTTATTGAATACTTCAATATTGGATAAAGAAGAGATTAAAAAAAATGGAAGTGGTTGCTAATCATATATATGATGACAATTTACTATTGCATTTATCAATAAAAGCAGAAGAAAGAGTCAAATTTACCCCTTAAACATTAAAAATAGTATAGTTTATTTTTAAGTATATTTTGAGCTAAAATTATAATTGAAATAATGTTATTACCTAATTAGTTCAAATTTATTATTAAAAATAATGAAATTTTAGATAAGTAAACGAAAATATACATAACAAATTATTTAAACCACATAAACTTACTACAGGTGAATTGTAGTTTGACACTCTATTTTAACTCTCGAAAAAGGTTAAAAATTTATGACGATAAATTCGTCAAAATAACCGAACTCTAAATAAATATAAGGAAAATATTTGATGATAAGAAATTTTAACACTCTTCTCGAGAGTTAAAACAGAATGTGAATGTATAATGTATATGTGATAAATTTATATAGTTTTATTTAGTTTACTATATAATTTTTTATTTGCTTGTTTGAAATTTAGATATTTTTAATAATAAATTTGAGTCAATTATGTAATAGCGATAGCTAACATGTACTTTTTTTTTTAATATTAATCAATTTGAAACTAAAACAGTAATTATTCTCTTAACACGTGTGGAAGAAAACAAATTGAGAATTGACACGGGATAGGGAGAGAATTTATTACAAGTAATTAAATTTGCGTGACAAGTTCTACACTGCAACCTTTGACTAATTCAAATTCTGACACAAGACACACGTTTAACCCATGTCAATGTCGTTTTGCACTTCCGAATTTCGAGCCAGAACACCCCAACCCAAGTGGGTTTTCCCCAGCTTGCTAATTCTACCAGTTAACCCTCCCTCTTTCTCCTAATATTTTATTTTATTTTTTTAATTTTTTTAAAAAATTTGATAAATAATACTTTATCTATTTTTTATTATTTATCACTTTTATTATTTTTACTGAAATTAAAAAATAATAATTAAATTTAAATTTTAGATAAAATTGAATAATTCAATATATAAAAATAAATATAATTGATTAATTTTTATTAAAAAATAAAAATAAATTAAAAAAAAATTAATTTATATTAAAAATAATAGATAAATAAAATTTAAATTTTAACAAAAAAAATAGCAGATAAAAAATAACGAACTGAGTATATTAATGCAATCCTACTTGATGAAATAGTTGACTTGTCTAACATTTTAAATCATACTAGTTGACGTTGTCATTTGAATGCATTACATGGCATCAGTAAAACTTTAATAAGTATTAACGTAATCTTTTCGTTTTATAATATTTGTTATTTTTATTATTTTTATTAAAATTAAAAAGTATCAGTTAAATTTAAATTTAAGATAAAATTGAGCGATTCAATAAATAAATTTAAATTTAATTGATTAATTTTTATTAAAAAAAATTAAAAAATAAATAAATTATATTAAAAATATAAAAATGACAAATAAATGTAATTTAAATTTTATTAAAAAATGACAGATATTATGAAATGAACTAAATATTAAAAATTAAAATTATATTAATAATTATAAGCATATTTTTTCTGAGCAACCATTAATATTTGTCTGCAAATTTTAATTAATAAAATTCCAAGTATCTTATCTATTTAATATTGATGAATTGAACTTGGTTCGAATTATACGAAACTTCAAATTTATATGATATTGAAGTTCATGCAAAACGAATGACAACTAAATTTATTATTTATATGATATATGTCCAATTTCACACTAAATGTAGAAGTTGATTTTGAGATAAATTCCTTGATATAGTTGGTGATAAATTGATAATAATAAAAATTAGAATGTATCTATTACCGTATCATTACAAATTTAGTGAACCAAAGGGGAAAAATATTGTTCTATCAGAAAATGCCTTGCAACTTGTAATCAAACTTCCTAGCTTTGGTCACCAAGAAAATGTTGTCTCCATTTTCCTTTTGGGCCCTTCTTGACCTGCCAATAGACCTTTCATCAGTAATAATGCATAAAATAATGGGCCCCAAAACTATATATGTATATATAAAAGAAACCATATCTCTTAAAAGCGTATATAACACTCTTTCGACCCTTTAAAATGTTGACGTGTTATTTTGGTATTAATTGCTGTTTATTCCGTTTGTCAGTTATAAAATTTGAAAAAAAACATTTTATAAATATACTTGATACGAATTCGAATTAATCACATTGGATGTGGAATGATTCAAAAAAAAAAACAGTTGGAAATAGCTTTCATTTACCCTCCAATTATTGTTTTATTAATATAAAAAAATGGACCATGTAGCTAATTTGATCAAGTAATGAATTATCCCCAAATCCTCTGCCTTTCTCACAATTAGAAACCTTTCCTTCTTATTTATTCATGGAGGGTCTGATACCATTCGTGTATAAGATCATCATCAACTATAAAAATGGAAGAAAATCAACAAATCAAAGGTGACATTCCATTCATTAAACTTGCAGGAAATTCAAGCAATGCCAGTCCATCAACTCTCCAATTTGTTTTTCCACATCGTGTTTCTTCTCCTTCTTCTTCCTCTTTAGCACATCCTCTCCTTACTCCTCAGGGGAAACAATCCTCTCCTCCATTCTTCTCTTTCTAGAAATCAATCTGCAAATATTATATACTTTTGCCTTTCTACTCTTATAACTGTTTCTATGAATTCTGTCTTTCCAAAGAAGGCGAGACTATGAATTTTCCATTGTGTGTGCCAACAAAATCTCACGTCGAAAGTTGATTTAATGTGAAATAGAAAGTCACTTACTGTAAGTGTACGTACGTAGCTTTGTTTTTCTATGCTATATATGAACTGTGGGGATTTACATCCAAAGCGAATAGTATCAGATTAGTTTATTTGAGTCCAACAATTTCATACCATGTTCAAATTTATGCATCAATTTTGAATTTGTTAAGAACAGGCTATTTTTGGTGGAAAATTCGGATAATTTTGACCAACCCACTATCAAAAGATGCAGAATTATGTAGAAAATCCGACCCGATTTCATCTACATAAGCGTTTGCAAATTCAGGCAACTCAATTAAATTCTATTCTTCTAATTAATCATATTTGAAACTTGGTATAAAAGTTAACAACACACTTCCCAGTTCACTCACTAATCATATCAAAGGGACAGAATTACAATTAACACCAAAAACTCAAAATACAAACCAGAAAAAAAAGGGAAAAATAAAAGAAAAAAAATAAAACTTCTGTCTAATTTTCATGGAAATATTCATAAACCGAGATAATAATTAAAAAAAATTGAATTTTTTAATATTTATTATTAACTCGGTCCATGAACCAAACCACAAATCAAGCTCAAACAAATAAACAAAATTAAACAGTAATGGGAAACAAAGAATAATAAGCCAAAAGCATCAAGATTCAGTAATAATATATATCACCCATCACCACCGCCGCTTCCACCATCTACAGTGGACATGTGGACTGCACTTACAGCAACGACAGCAGCTGCTGCTCCGCTATCAGTGGTGGTTCCCTGATGGTGGCTGCTGCCGTCGGCCGAGTGATCATCATGAGCAAGATCTCCTTTATTCTTCTTGTGATCTTTTTTATGAAAAGATGATTTCTCTGATTCTTCTTCAATGTTCTTGCTTTCTTTTTTCTTGAATCCTGGTATGCAACGACAGATATTTGCAAACCTCATTTTCCCCAATACCTTAATTTATTCAAATTAATTTCTTTATTCTATGTGTATATATATAATTTCTAAATCTTAATTATTGGCATGGTTGCTTAGTTAATAAGCACAAATCAAGGAATTATTGGTGTACAGTATGATTCTTATTGCTTTTCTTTCTTTTTAGATTTTCTCCTTTTCTTCCTTTCTATTTTTACTCCTCCCGATTGTTTTCCACATTAATGATTAATTCTGATTGCAGTCAAAATCATGGTTTGATTTTCAATTATAATGAAATCAAATAAAAATAATAGAAAATTGAAATTTGGTAAAATTATGAATTAGATTAGGTTAAATGTGTATTTTTGCCTTTCATTTTTTTTTAAATGTGCAATTTTGTCTTTAATATTTGTTTTGAGATAAATTTGCTCCTAACGTTTGTAAAATGAGTGATTTTTGTATCCACCGTTACTTTTCATTAGTTAACTGCTGATATTAATAAAGTAAAACATGTGTCGCGTATGCATTGGACAATAAAAAGTAACTATACATATTTTTAGCATTCTTTTACCCACACGTAATGTGCTTAATGTATACGCAATACGTGTCTTATTTAATTGACGTTAGCGGTTAACTAATGGCTAAATGATCAAATATAACGGAAAATAACATTAGATGTAAAAATCTCTCATTTTACAAATGTTAGAGGTAAATTTGCCCTAAACAAACATTAAGAACAAATTTGCTTATTTGAAAAAAATATTAGGGATAAAAATGATTAATAATTTAGGCAAAAGTGATAAGTTTCAATTTTTTTTATTATTAATTGACCGAAACTAATAATTAAATTATGTATATTTTTGGTAATCAAATTGAATCGCTTATTTGAATAATCTAACCGAACTAACCTAAATTATCAAAAACTAAAATCCCTTATCTTTAAAATTTTTTGTTGGAGTCGGGACGTGCCCATTCGGAAATACATATTTCAGTCCGAAAATCATACTAATTTGGAAATAATTCCACATTTGGAGTTAATCAAGGGATTATGTTTCTTAATTTTTCTCTTATATTATAATTTCCCATTTTAAAAGGGGTAACTCCTCTAATGGGAGTTAATGTTCCTATTTATGGAGCATTCATCTCCTTTGAGAGATGTTTGTCTATAAATAGGAACTCTTCATTTGAGAAAGTAGAGAGGAATATATCCACGATACTAAAACTCTGTCGGTTTAGCCTGTCGACGATTTTTAGACTGTGATTTTTACCTTTCAAGTGATTTTTAGACTGTGATCGAGCCGCTGTCAACCCGCTTGTGGATAACAGACATACCAGTGACGCCATAAGTTATCCTTGCTGATGCTTCCGATATTTATTTGCGCTTCAAGAGGTAAATAACAAATAAACCGGTTTTGTTATCTCAATATATGCATGTGGCATATTATTATTCCTTCATTTTTTGACTTAGACTTCACCTATATTAGAGAAACAATAATTTCGCAACTGTTTTTACATAAATGAATATATGGATATGATGGAGAAAAGAAATTTTGCCTCAATTAAATAGTTAGGCAATTATGATAAAGGTAAATTGGGTGTAATAGGATTTGAAGGTATAGAACGATTAAAGTTAATATAAGGTAAAAGATTCCTTAAAAAGCAGAAATACGTCATTGATTGAGCCTAATAACCTTGGCTAAACACAGGTTAATTGTGGAGACATATATGAGACAGATAGATGGCAACTTCTAAAGTGCCATGTGCTGATACAGTTTATATCATTGCTGGACAGGCTGGTGTTGAATTTGGAAATCTCTTAGTTTAAAAATAAATGTTTTAATTGATATAAACAATTTTCAAAAATAAAAATATTTCAAATTTATATGATAACTGAATCAATTAAATTCGACTTTACAAGTTCGGATTAATCGAACTAAATAATGGTCATTTCAAACAATTTATATGTATACATAGTATATTCATATATAATTTACCTACAAAATGTCATTTTTAATTAACTTTAACTAATATTTTTTTCGTTTTTTATTATATGTCATTTTTAAGAAAAATTCAAATTTTATTTATATGTTACTTTTAAATTTTTAATACAATTTATTTTTTTTTGAATACAAGTTGACTAATTAGATTTACATTTGTATATTGAAATAACTAATTTTATCTTAAATTTAAACCTAATTAATTCTTTTTAACCTTTATAAAAATAATAAAAATAACTATTATTTAGGAACGGATGGGGTGTTCCAAAAATGGGTTAGATGGGTTACAATTAGATTTTTTTAGAAAAAAAATGGAGTTGAATTATACATAATCTCACAAAATATATTATATAAATTTGATTCAAATTTTATCATAACCCACCCAACCCCTTTTTGAATACCCCTATGGAGTAGTAATTTGTCTCTCTTGCTCAGACATTAAGAATGGGAAAAATGAAATAATTACAAGGTAGGTACCTTTGATTTCTTCATTAATACTCTAAATTATTATCTTTTATATGATTAATATTTCATCTTTTGATGTCTAATGTCTTCACAAACAATTAGTCAATTATAAGTCACTCCATGTTCATTGAGAATTGAAAGAAATGTATATCGTATGGGGACTAGATAGAGAAAATCTTAATCTCAAAGCTTATTTATAGACTTTGGTGCATTGAGTAACCGATTAATGTCATTAAACATGGTTAATATAACACAATTTCTACTTTGGTTAATATTTTCTATTCACATTAAAATTGGATGTAATGATTATTAGGGCAAAATTAGGATTATGGGCTTGGCTCAAGAATGTCAACCTTGAGCCCATGATCATACTTGAATGCATCAGAAAATCAAATTAAAGTCCATAAAATATCAAAATTATTTCCCCATAATATATACAAAAATAACAACAATAAATCAAAAACTGATTTTATAAAGTCATAATAGACTTGAAAATTTTTTTTATTTGGTATTGAATACCTGCAATGAGGAAAAAAGATCAATGAAATTTTAGAGGCATTCTAATCAAAACAAGTCTGATAAATAGAAAAAAATTCTCTAAAAATAGAAAAAATAAAAAGAATATATAGGAAACTTACTTGTATATATTTATTAGGACTTAATATAGACTTTAATGCCTTGTAATGCATGGACTAATGACTAATTGGCTGTTGTGATTATTAATAAAGTTCATTTTTTTTTATCTATTTAATTAACTCAGTTGATTTGAACTTTTATGATTAGATTAAATTAAATGTCTTATCATAAAATAAGTTATTTATACATCGCTAATTTTTGTTGGTTTATATTGGAACTACAAAGCAGCAAATTACAATATAATAAAAATAAGGTCTCAACTTTCAAAGTAATGCATAAAAAAATAGTAAAATAAATAGAAATAACAAAGTGTCTGAGCCCGGGTTCGAACCGGGGACCTCTAGTGTGTGAGACTAGCGTGATAACCAACTACACCACCCAGACAGCAATTGCTTAGAACTTTATGATATTAAAGAAAATATTTTGAAAAATATTTTATTCATCGTTTCCCAATTCAAATTGGGGAGCATTTTCGAAATCTCATTGAAATTGGAGAGAATAATAGACTCGGTAATTGCAATTAGCTTTTCTCGCTGGCCATGGACGCCCGTCACGCATCTCTTGGTCGGCGAACGGTGAGTATCTTGCTTGATCTAATCGCCATTTCTGTGCATAATTGAAAATTTTCATCATTTCTTTTTTCTTTTTTGAATTTGATTTCATGTTGATTGCTGCAGTTGGAAGAGATCAGACAAAAGAGAGCAGCTGATAGATTAAGCAAAACTTCTTCTGGACCTGATCTCACCAAAATCCCAATCCCTACTGGTCTCTTTTCTCTCTTTCAATTGCGTTTGGTATAGATTATTTTTCCGTTTTATTTATGCATTTATTTCGTTAAATTTATTTATTTTTACACAGACAATTTAGGAATTAAAAAATCAGCCAGCGGAAATCGACTTTCAGAGGTGGGAATTTATCTCTTTGTTAATTTCTATCTTTAATTTCAATATTTGATAATTTGAACCTTTTTTTTTTCCTGAAATTATGAAAATATGAATTTATCCCTCAATTTTGAAAAAGGAACGAAAAGAATAGCATTTTCTATGCTCTGTATTAGTTTTGATGTTAAAAATGTATGCCATCCTACTTAAGCCATTAGAGGCATTAAGATGTGATAAGATGAGAAAAGAAAAGAAAAGAAAAGAAAAAAAAAGTCATTTGGAAGTACTATTAATATTATGTTGGTCTCTGAATTGGATAAATTTAACTTCGAGTAGTCAAGCTTTTATTTAGTCATGTCAACATTTTTCATGTGAATACATTTTCTTTTTCAATTTATATTGTCATGTCTTGTAATGACTCCTTGCAGACGGATGTTAGTGGATTAGTGTCACAGCTGAAAGATCTGCAGAAAAAGAATGCAGATTTGGATGAAAACAACAAGAATTTATCTTTTATGGTATATGTTTCCATATTAATTATTTGTTTTCTGTTGATGTTTAACGAAAACAATGTATTTTGTATTGTACCCTTCAAGCTGAAACATTTATTATCTCACTGTTTTAGCTTCAATCTAAGGAGGTTGAAAACGAATCACTGCTGAAGCGCTTAAATGAGCTGGTAAGAAATTCCCTGCCAAATCTTACCATATGCCTGGGATAATAGCTTTTTGAACTTAAACCTTTATAGTTTGGTTCTACTTTTTATTTTTCCTCCTTTTATGATTTGCAGGAACAAAACACTGTGCCATCATTAAGGAAATCACTCAAGGATGTAGCTATGGAGAAAGATGCAGCAGTTGTTGCACGGGTAAGGATCATTGGCTTACTAGGATATTTGCATGCCACATCTATTTTAGTATTCTATCATTCTTCACCCACAATATCTGCTAATTTAGTGTAGGAGGACCTTTCAGCCCAGCTCCGCACCCTCAAGAAACGTCTAAAGGAAGCAGAAGAAGAACAGTACAGGGTATGCAAGTAGATTGTGGCTATTATTATGTATAGTAGCACCTAAATTTTTAGTTCTCATTAATATTCTTGCAACAGGCTGAGGAAGATGCAGCAGCCTTGAGAGCAGAATTAAACTTGATGCAGCAACAGGCAATGACCAATCCACTTGGTGGAATAACCTCTGTTGGTATTTCACCGGATCAAGTACAAATTTTGGAGAAGGAATTAGCTAATCTTAAGTCTGAGTTGCAGGTTATCTTCCTTCTCCTTCTCCTCCTTTTTTATTTTTTATTTTCGTTTCCCTGGCTGGGCCTTTGTTATGGATTTCTTATGGTGCTTAAAAACTTGCAGCAAGAGTCTATATTGAGGCAACAAGAGAGGCAAAGATTGGCCGAGGAGCAAGCTCAGGCTTCTGCCCTCCTGTCTGAAAAGCGGAAGTTGGAAGAGAAACTTGCAGATACATCTAGAAGACCTCCTGGTACATATCTATTGAAACCATCCCTAGCAGCCTTGAAGGCGTTCGTGATCCTTCTATGTTTTTCTGCACAGAGAATCATCTGCTGGCTATCTTTTATTCCCTTTATGGGTTCTGTTTTGCTTTTATTTAAGTTACTTTCTCTTTGTGTATTGCAGAAGAAGTATCCGAAAAGGTGTCTCCAAAGGCATTTTCAATGGTAAGAGAATGTGGTTGTTATTGTCATTAGTTTTGCTGCTTGTTTGTGAATCCTTGGCACATTGATGGCCTTTCTACTATAATAAAGGTGTCTTTTTAGTGTCTTCATTTTCATAAGTATTATTTCCAGAAACAATGGGCAAGGTTTTGGAATAATATTGATTTATGTTACTTTGCAGGAAGAAAAAGAGAAACTCGAGAAGCAGTTGCATGATATGGCTGTAGCAGTTGAAAGATTGGAGAGCAGTAGACAGAAACTTTTAAAGGAGGTGCGGTCTTTACATGCATGTTATTCTTTTAGCATTATAAATGGGAGTTAGGTTACGCTGTCCATCTTAAGATGACCTTGCTTGATAATTTTCTTTGCAGATTGATTCCCAATCTTCAGAGATAGAGAAGCTATTTGAGGAAAACTCTAATATCTCTTCTGCTTATGAAGAGGCAGTAAGCATTGCCAAACAGTGGGAGAACCAGGTAATTTATAAGAATCTAAGTGAAATTGGTTCAATGATTGTTTTGTATTCTTCTTATGCAAGGATGTCCATCTCTGTGCCCCTTTTTTATACTACTGTTAACATAATGGGTATGTCAAATAAATTGGCCTAGCTGAAGCTAATAGTGGAAATATGAGATGTAGTTGATTGAAAAAATAAACTAGAAAATTCAATCCAAATCTTTTATATATATATATGTAGGATTATAGAAAGAATAACGGTCACATCAATGGAACACCTTTTAGGTTTACGGTAGGATGCCAATCACGTTAATAGACCATTAGGAAAAAAGAAAGAAAAAAGAAATGAATTTGTAATATTGGTTTTCCTGGTTGCATCTGATTGTTAATGCATGAAGCAGTCTCTCGATTTGTCAAATTGGCTGTTGATATTAGCTTTAATTACTTGCATTGCTTTATCCTGTACCTAGGAAACATTTTTATTTATTGAATCTTTTTGAAAGGTATTGACATTATTTTTTTAGCGTTTCCAATCTTCTGCTGGATTTGGTTTCTTGAGATAAATAATTTGATCAAACTTGTAATATCTGCAGTTGAAAGACTGTCTTAAGCAAAACGAAGACCTGCGCACCGTTCTAACAAAGATGAGGATTGAACAGGCTAATATGGTTTCTTCAAGTGACAGGGAGATCCTAGGAAGATCATCAGCAAACAATAGCAATTTGTTGAATGAGAATGGTTTACAGACTTACACAACTGAAGTTCTTTCCCTCAAGGTTAGTGGCTAGAGGAAGGATGTTTATTACTAAACTTATTTTCAAGGGTCATTGCTTACCTTCATTATTTGCAATATGAAACAACTAATCTTTACATCATACTTCCATACACTGACTTTTAGACGATCAAATTCATGCTTTTGTTTTCTCTGTAGGGTGAACTTGCGAAAGAACAAAACAGAGCAGAAGCATTGTCAGCAGAGGTCCTGCAGCTATCAGCCAAACTCCAAGAAGCTACACAAGCATATACTGGTCTTTTACGCCTGTAAGTTCTTCCAATTCTCTTTCTCTCCATCCCTGTCTCACACATTATATCATTAGAATTAAATTTGTTGGTAAAAAAATTTTTAGAAATTACAGCTACAAATTTAGTGATGCATTTGCCATTGCAGCTACAAGCCAGTTCTGAAGAATATTGAGAACAGACTCATCAAAATGAAGCAAGACGGCTCAGTGACTGCACTGTAAAGATGTGGTGTGGCGAACTTCGATACTATATCTCTCTTTCTTTGTTTAACTAGTAATGTTACAATTCTTTGTACTTTTACATTGTTGAGGTATTGAGAGCTAGAAACAAGTTTTGGAGGAATCTTGAGCAGGTCCCGTTTTGTTGAAATGCTGATTCACCCACTAAAAACATAATGTTAGGACTCCCTACAGCGCCACAATTATTAGTATCAAGTAGTTGGATACAGCTATTTGTTCATTAACTGCAAAGAATAATTTGCCACTTTGTTATAGCCATTCTGCAACTTTCTTGGATTTGATAAAATTCACAGCATTGCCAATGCATTAATTTACGGAGAACAGGAAGAGTACAAGGGCCAGATTGCTATAGTTGCCACCTTTACAAGAGTTATGAAAGCAAGATATTTAATATTCCATGAAAGCAAGATATTTATGTGCATTTTTACAAATCAGATGTAATTATTAATCAAAACTCTTAACGTAGGATATGAATTATTGACTCATAACCCCACTTCAAATTAAGCTTACCAACTCTTCCAGTTAGAATTAATGATACAAGTTTTCAAGTAAAGTCGATTCCCTATTTTCCCATTAAAAGAAAAAAGAAAACAAAAAAATCCCCAACAAATACAATCAAAAGTGAAGGGTGCCCACAAGCTTGCAGCTGTCTCCAGCCCATTTCCCTCCCATTTGCTTCATTTTCCCTTTACCTTATCTTTCTCTTTATATACCTCCTCCTCCACCATCTCTTCCCACATCTCCTCCTCCACCAACACCACTGCAACCACAATGGCAAACCCACATTTTTTCTTTATGCTTTTTGGCATATACTTCTTATTTTTGAGCTCTGAAATCCATGTCTATGCTTCTTCAAATCCAAAGATGCAAACTTTAACCACAAAACCAGACATAATAAACCCAAAGCTCCCACCAAGAACCCTCTCCTCCTCCAAGAAATTTGAGGGTTCTTCAGACTTAGTCAATCTCCGTTACCACA
Source organism: Excoecaria cochinchinensis (assembly GCA_947683425.1). Lineage (NCBI taxonomy): Eukaryota > Viridiplantae > Streptophyta > Magnoliopsida > Malpighiales > Euphorbiaceae > Excoecaria > Excoecaria cochinchinensis. Next base: position 2,760,490 of record CANTUQ010000049.1, on the reverse strand, counting down.
TGGGTCCTGTCCTCTCTTCTTCCCCAATCAACATCTACCTAATCTGGTACGGTCGTTGGCCCAATTCACATAAGCTCCTTATCAAAGATTTCATCAATTCCATTTCTCCTTCCACTAAAGCCCCTAAACCCTCTGTTTCCGATTGGTGGCGCACTGTCTCTCTCTACACAGATCAAACTGGTGCCAATGTCTCCCGTTCTATCCTCATAGCCGGCGAATATGACGACAAAGCCTACTCCCATGGGACCCAGCTCACCCGTCTTTCTGTCCAGCAAGTGATAGCTAACGCCGTCAAATCCGCTCCTTTTCCAGTGGATCACAAGAATGGGATCTACTTAATTCTCACAGCTCAAGATGTTTCGGTTCAGGACTTCTGTCGAGCAGTTTGTGGGTTCCATTATTTCACATTCCCATCAATGGTAGGCTACACATTACCATACGCATGGGTTGGGAATTCAGGGAAACAATGCCCTGAAGTCTGTGCATTCCCATTTGCAGTCCCGGGTTACATGGGTGGCGGTGGGCCAGGAGCTCTGAAGGCACCAAATGGAGATGTGGGTGTTGATGGGATGATCAGTGTGATTGGGCATGAACTTGCTGAGCTTTCGTCAAACCCACTTGTGAATGCTTGGTATGCAGGTGAAGATCCAACGGCGCCGACTGAGATCGGAGATTTGTGTGAAGGATTGTACGGTACCGGCGGCGGCGGCGGATACATTGGGCAAGTAATGAGAGATGGGCAAGGGAAGAGTTTTAATATGAATGGGAAAAGAGGAAGGAAGTTTTTGGTTCAGTGGATTTGGAGCCCTGAGCTGAAGGCTTGTGCTGGCCCTAATGCAATGGATTAGAAATTTATAATTTTTTTTTTCCTTGAATCTTTCAGAATATCAAGTTCTGGGTTTTTAAGATCAGATTCTACACTCTTGAATCTTGATTTTTTTTTTTTGATAATTTTTGAAATTTTTTATTGTTAATTATAGTTTAGATGTAAATTAAAGAAGAGAATGGTATTTCAATTAGATTTTCATAAAATAGTGTAGTATTTTTTTTATATATTTTTTTTATTTTTTTAATCCAAATTTTAAATTTCACTTGTCTAATTAATTTAAAATTGCTGCAAATAAATTGCAATAAGGACAATCTATATTTTTTAAAATATTTAAATATATTTTGTATTCAAATTTGAATCAATAAAGAAGGATAGTGATTTAGGATCGTATGTCTGGATGGTCCGACGGTTTAAATATTCGCATATCACATGTATAAGGGCGTTGAATTATCATTTTTTTTTATACATGCATTAAATTGTCACTCTTTTGCACACTAATTATTACTGAATAAAAAAAATATTTTACCAATTCAATTATTCCCTTAAGCGTATTATTTTTATTTTTTAGTATAACTATTCGATTTTTCATTTGAGATATTATTTATATTTTTTTTATAATTATTCAGTCAAATTCGCAAAAGATTTACGCGTAAAAGAGAGCCTTTTATTTCAAATATTTAAAAATATTTAATATATATTACCTTTATATTATATTTATTTAACTCTGTCTAGTGAACTATAAAAAAAGAAAAAAGAATGTTATTCTGGGTCGTGATCTGAGAGAGAGCATGGAGTATAAATGGCAACATAATTACTCTTTAAAAACCTAAAGTTTGGGGTGAGGATGCTCGGTTAATCGGTTCATGAGTTTCAGTCTATTAATATTGATTTTTTAAAATTTCAGTTCATTAATTAATCCATTACTATCGGTTAACCAGTCTATCGGTTTCGAATTTTCGGATCAGTTACTCAATATTTTTCGGTTAATCACTATAATTATAAATATATTCATAAATAAAATTAAAATGTTTAACATACTTAAAAATTAATTTTTTTTTACTATAATATAACATTATTGTTGTTAAAATAAAAATATTTGGTGGATATAAGAAAATTTATTTTTAAAAATTAATATTTAATAAGTAAATATATTAACCGGTTCATAATAATTTTTAATTAGATAAATTGTTATACTTACTAATAGCCAATTAAAAAACTTAAAAACTTTAAAATAATTAGTATGATAAATTGTTATAAATTATTAAAAAATTAACTAAAAATTCGATTTCGGTTCGGTTAATCAGTCACATGAGTCAAAAATCATTAACCAATCCATTAATATCGGTTTTTTCAAAACACTAACCATTAACCAGTATATTACAATCGGTTAACCAGTTCATCGATTTAATTTTGAATTTTTTTTCGGTTAACCGAGTCCATAGGTTTTTTTCTCACCCCTACCTAAAGTGACATATAAAATTGGAATTATTAGCAATTATTTGGTTAATTTAGTCTGATTGGCTGAAGTATAATCTTGATAATCATATAACCCAAAGTCAATTAAAAGATTTTCTTACCTCTTTCCATTTCAACATAGATATTTACGTGATGAAGATGACATTTCTGAGCTGTTTAACTTGGCCTTGCAATTTTTGTTACGAGTACTGAACTTTAATTTCACATTTAAAAAAAAAAAATTATATATACGATTAATGACTTATAAATTATTCATAATAAATTTTAAATCATTTTTCGTATAAAATTCGAAGTTTTATTAAAATTAAAATCATATTTTTTTAATAAATAAATATTAATACGTCGGAAATATTTAGTATAATGGTATTTTCATCCATTCTAAATTAATGGATGATTGAAAAACTATTAATTGTAATTGCAAAACTAATATTTTAGAGTTTATTTGTTGATAAAATTAGCTAAAAATTAATATTAGAAAAGAAATCAATTTAACATGAAATAATAATGTTTTAATTAATTATAAAAACCAAATAGTTGACCTAAAATAATTTGATGTCTAAAATGTTTCAACTGTTAGTAATATGTTGGATGGTCCCACAAAAGAAAGAGATATGTTGGATGGTCCCACATTTCTTCCATCCCTTTGTAGTTTGTTATGATTGACTTTGTTAATTACCATACCAACCCCATATTGTTCTTACCTTTCACACTCCTTTAGACCATAAAGCTGATTTGATTTTTCTCTATGCCCACTTTATATTTTTAATATATATATATATATAAGTACATTGAACATTTTATAAAATTAAATAGTAATTAAAAAAATTAGTCCATTTTTTTTATGAAGTACTCCACAAGTGTTAGTCGGGTGTGAGCACATTTGAACCGTCATGCGTTCACGTATCGTATCTTACCTCTAATACCGTTGTTAAAAATTTTAAAATATTTAAAAAAATAAAAAAAATGACACTTAAAAATGAAAAGAGCTTTTTTTTTAAAAAAAAAAATTGAAGAAATATTAAAATATTTTGTATTTGTATGAAAATATATTGTAAGGAAGTTGGAATTGTATTGATATATAGGTATTTTACTAATTAAAAAGAATATATTATTGGAACAAAAATTCCTCATAATTTAGGAAAAGAAAGGTAACAGAAATTATGATTGAAAATAAAGAAAAAGTGTCAATTAGTTTGATATGGAAGTGGGGACTATCTAAGGTCCACTTGTGTGATTTTTAGACATGCAGGTCATCAGGTCATATTTTAACCGGTTGGGAAAGTTTTTCATAAATTGAATTATACTAAATGCAGAATATGAGATGCATAAATTATGTTTAGTATGATGTAATATAATGTATGATATAATGTAATATAATATAATGAATAATTTAATGGATTAAAAAATATAATGGAATGTAATGTAATTATAATTACACTATTATTTTTTGTTATATTAGTAATGCAATGTAAATATTAATATATTAATATATTTTATTAGATTATATACGTGCATTAAAATATAATTATATTTATAATTATCAAATAATTTTTATATAATTATATATTTATTATATTGTGATCTCATATAAAAATACAATTATAATTTTTATTTTTCAATATTTAATTAAAAAGTCGAGAAATTTAAAATTTATAAATTTAATATTCAATTAATAGGGAGTGAAAATTTAGAATTTATAAAAAAATAAGAAAACGGTAATAAAAAATATATCTAAAATTTAAGTATTAGTCAATATATTAATAAATGTATTGAAAAATACATTTGTATATACCATTACATTACACTATATAAAATTGAAGATAACAAATAAATGACTGATTATATATTCAATTACATTACAATACAATACTTTTTACTTAATAAACCCTTAGGTTATGTTTGGTAGAAGGGATAGTAATGTAATGTAATTAAAAGTGTAATTAATCCTTTGTTTGTTAATGTAAAATTTTTGTATTGTAATGTAATGCCAAATACATTAGTAATTTTGAATACACTTACTAATGTATTTGTTAATCCTTAAAATTAGCATTGTATTTGTCATTACAACACAACTTTCTTAATATATTACCCAATTTTTTTATACATTAATTATTTCATTTTATTCTCATATTATTATTAAATTTACCCTCTAATTTTATTTATACACTAAATTTGTATGAATAAATTATATTTATGTACCCAGTATAAAACAATAAATTACATATAAATTATTTATGGCATCAAAATCCTTGTTTTTTTTCAAATCTCTTTCATGTATGCTAAAATTTCATTTTCAAACGTTTAGTAGAATAAAAATATTTTTTTTCCTTGTCTCGATATGGAAATTTTTTTTATTATATATATATATATATATATATGAACTAAATAAATAATATAATATTATTCATATGAGTATTAATTTAATCCGTACATTTTTTGGTAAGCGCAAATTTCAACTGTTATATTAAAATTTAATAATAACGTAATAATAATTACATTATATTACTAATACAACCAAACATAGTAATGTAATTATAATTACATTACATTACATTACATTTTTTAATCCATTACATTACTCATTACATTACATTACATTACTTACTACCAAACATACCCTTAGTGTTAACATGGCATACCCGGGCATTTGAAAAGCAAAACGTATATATTTGTATTTTCACTTTATATTAATTGATAGCATTGTTTATTTAAAAATTAAAATTTGAGTGATTATAATCTTTCAATTTCGATTTTAAGTTACAGTTCACTATTAGCTCATTGTTTATAGCTAATTTATTTATGTTTATATTATATTTTAATTTTTATATTCTAAACAAAGTATTGGTTAATAAAAAGTCGATAATTAATGAATTGGCTTAATGCTTAATGGTCTTTCATAACCAGTATTAATATAATAGTTAATAAAATTATTAATAAACTGATTAATAAATTCATCAATAGTTTTTTTCATCATCCATGTTAAAATTAATTAAAAAATTAATGTTAAAACATTTTTTTCTATATTTTGGGATATGAATCTTATAATGTGGGAAATATAATATATGTGGCTTACTATGAAGAGCAAAGGATGCCGCATTACAAATTTCTGCCACGCCTAGCTCTCTCTTTTTCATGCCTATTAATTTTTTCACAATGAAACCGGTTATCCCCACATTCATCCGCGGCATAGTTTTCTCGTTTAAGTGTAAACGGTCTAGATTTTGCGAGGACGTAAATTCGCTGGCGAACCTTAGCTTAGCAGCTGCCTGGAAATGGGTGGTAGAGTGACTTTTGTTATGGCAGGGTGACTTTTGTCATGGCACATCAAAAGAACTTTAATTCAATACCATTGGCCTTGGGTGATTCACAGCTAAGCAATGGAACCCACTTAACTACACCTCAAAAAACCTTAATTATGACTTTGATTTTTCAACTCCATGCCATTTTTGCTTTTGGTTTTGGTGGCCCCCTCTTTTCCCATTATTTTAATAGCCCAAAATTGATTTCTTTTTAATCCTTAATAGAGAAATTTGATTTTTTTTTTAATTAAATGTATACTTATTGATTGATCGGTGCGCGCGTATATCTAATTATCTGATCTCAATTAAACAGTTAAATGTGCGCACACTACATGCACGTATCTATCGTATCATACTCTTTACTATATATATTATTTGACCTTATATATTGGCAATTCTGATTAGTTTAGAGGTTATTCTCGTTAAGCATGGGTGTAGGGTTAACAACCAACATCTAATTTGTTCTTATTCGGATGAATATGCCATTTAGATAACTTGCAAAAAGTTTTTCTTTTCTTTTTTAATAATTCATTATTTCGTCTTTGTACTATACAAATTTTGTCTATTTGGCTTGCAATTCTCTTTTATTTAAATTAAACCCTCTTCATTTTATTTTATTTTTTCACTTAAGCCATTAATTATTTTTTTTTTAATCTTGTCCACAAAACATTTATTTCAACAAAATAAATGCTTAATTTACAAAAAATAAAAGATAGATGCATGTTAGATATGGATCTCAATATATTAGAAGCTCTGAAGTTCGAGTTTTTATTTTTCCTTTTTTTTAAAAAAAAAATATTATATTAAGGATAAACAAATTTAGCACAATTTGAAAAACATTTTTTTTTAAAAAAAAAATACTCAATATAAAAAGATAGTTTATTAGATCAACTATCATCTAACAAGTGTAGGGAAAAAAAAAAATCAAATATGGGCTATTCATACCGATTAGGATCTAAATATGGGCTGAAGCTACCCATTCGGATTTCTGTTTTTGGCCCGCTCCATATATCTGTCTACGGTGCTCTACATGCGTCGCAATAATATTGAGATTACAAATGAATTGCAGACAAAACATTGTCAATCCATGGGAACTTCTCACTCTTCTTCTCAGACTCTGGTCTGCCTAATATTATCTTACCACCTTGGAGTTCTGAGCTGTTGGAAATTGATCGAAACTGAATAACCGAGTACCAGTTAATTAATTAGGAGTTAAAAAGTTTAATGAACTAGTTTTAGACTCAATTTCTGTAAAAATCATACCTCATCATCTCCTACTGTTTACACGCAATTACAACATGGATTTTGCTTAGCTTAAATGCATTGGATAAGGATCCTGCACTGAATCTTGGCAAAAAGATGCACTGATGCATACCAGGAAATGAAGAAGCTGAAGCTGAGCTACACATAAGAGCCACACTCGACCTTCTTAGATTCAAGGACAATTCTTGTAGCCTCAACGACTACTTGTCCGCTTACATAGTGATTTCTGCACACAGGCATATAAACATCAGCCCCGCCAATGAGTTCTACTTGCGACTCCTCTGTCTTTCTTAAAGTAAAGAAGGCTCGTTTTCCGCAGACTTCGCAGCGAGCAGTTAGTTTAGTCACAGAGTCAGCAAGAGGAATTATATCAAGCACAGAACCAAAGCTCCTCCTGCCAACAAGAGTTAGTCCACCATTAAAACATACTTTGAGAAGGAACAATTGTCAAGACTCATTATATGAGTACAAATTTGGATAAAATCGCATTTTTTGGCCCCTGAAATTGTTGAAATTGATTGACTGAGTCTCGAAACTGAATTTTTATCAAGTCAAGGCCTTGATCTTTAACTTTTATTCTACCAGAGCCCTTATTTGACGGAAAAAGTTAACACATATTGCACACACTCAACTGGCACGTAAAGCATATAAAAAAATGCTTATCCTTTAGGGGCTAAAACAAAATAGTAAATTTGAGGGGCCCAATAGAATAAACACAAAAAGTTTAGAGAATCAAAGGTGCATTTTTCTTAGATTTTAAATGCTTTATTTCATGTCATTTGGTCAGAAAATGTTTATCCATATTCATTGCAAGCAAGGACTCGATGGAAAAAACTTCATTTGAAGGGCTCAATGGAACAATTTCAACAAGTTCAAATGATTAAAAAAAAAATGCCTTTACTGATAATCCCTGAGAAACGAAAAAGAACAAAAACAAGAAACAAGCAACCAAAAAACACACAAATTAATAGTGATGAGGCCTACCTCAAGTAGTCACCATCCAGACCAGCAACTACTACAGTTTTTCCATCATGATCAGCAGCATCACGGCAGAAATCATAAAGGTCTTCAAAAAATTGTGCTTCATCAATGCCAATCACATCTAGCTGTGACCATGTTCTTTATTTAGTTGAATTTACAAAGTTAACATTGCAAACCCAAGAAAATACTCTAATACATCCAATATTTATTTCTGGTAGTTTTCTATGAAACATTAGTCATTCTGACTTTTGTGCAGTGTTTGAACAGTTTAGAAATGCATGAATTCAATTCCATCAAAACCATAAAATTCATATGAATTTAATCTTTTAAAAATTTGTTCCAGACGCTCGACTCCGAATTAAATTTTATAACAAGAATCATTTGAAATTAAGCATTGGAATAATTATCATCTAAAGACAGAAAAAAAAAAGAATCTGTAATAGTAGCTACTACTCTTAACATCATACTTTGGCATCAATATACCTGCTCATATGCATCATTGCCGAGTTTTTGTCTGAATGATGACAAGTCGGTAAGTGCTACACATGGCAACTTCACCCCATCATGTGTCACTATTGAATCCAAACCATATCTTGTATCCTTCTTTGATTTTATGATTGCCACATTTCTGCTGAGCAAAGGTAGAGAATTGATGAAAAATAACATGAATATTAAGGTGATAATTTGACAAATAAACATACATCTTCCAAATTCTACATGAAGCATTGGTTTAAATTATATGCATGAATATCTCTTGTTGGAATTGCTTAAAGCCAAAATAAGGATTGTGTGACGTATCCCTCATTATCATTTACTACAGTTATAAAACTAAAATGGAATTTTAAAGTGCCTAGTAAAATGCCAAGGTAAGAAGAAATTCAGCTTTCAGTTCTGCCACACAAGTAACAGTACGATATCAACATATGTCGGACATAAATTATTGCTAAATACAGCCATACACTAAGGCATTAATTCAATATTGGAGACAAAACAAAAAGAAAATAAAAAAGAAGCATGCACAAGCATCTTACACGGGAGTGCACAAACATCTTTACCTCAAATTATCAACCTAAGCTCAGGCATCCAATGGAAGCTCAGTTAAAGACAATGCTGAGATTTTGGAACTAGAATATAAAGAATAAGAATATTCTTCATGAATTAAATATCAATTATATGGGGAACATAGCCTGCATCCCTTAGAATGGACATCATTTTAATAATTGTCCTATATATCTCTTCAGATTTTCTGTGAGATTTATCACCCGTTAGGAAGCGATGTATCTCCCCTTGAACATCAATTCTGCTATAAGCAGGCTCCTTCATTATCCCTGAATCTCTCATCATAATTCTAACCTTTGCAACATCGTCCCAAAACCCAAAACTAGCATAGGTGTTGGACAAGACCACATACTTTCCAGCATTTTCAGGATCCAATTCAAAGTATTTTTTTGCAGCAAGGTTCGCCAAATCCATATCTCCATGAATCCTACAAGCCCCGAGCAAAGCACCCCATATAACCGAGTGTTCTTTACAAGGTGCATTCAAAACAAACTCATAAGCTTCTTGTAATCTCCCAGCACGACCTAGAAGATCAACCATGGCTGCATAATGCTGCCCTCTAGGCTGGATTCCGTAATTTCTTTTCATTGACGAAAAATAATCCCAACCTTCATTAATCAAACCACCACGACTACAAGCACAGAGGACTGTAAGAAAAGTAACATAATTAGGTCCGACACCTTCACCTATCATCCTATTAAATGATTCTAAAACCTCTGTAACTCTTCCATGCTGGCCATAACCAGATATTAATGAAGTCCAGGTAACAACATTCCTTTCCGATGATTTATCAAAGACCTTATGCCCATCAGAGAGATTGCTGCACTTGAAGTACATATCTATGAGGGCACTATTGACTACAACATTTTCTTTTAGATGGCATTTTATCATGATACCATGGGCTTTTATGCCATGCTCCAGCATGGCCAATGCAGCAGATGCTCTAAAAACTGATGCAAAGGTATACTGGTCTGGTATTACACCATTTTGTCTCATTTTGTAATAAAGACTAAGACCTATTTCTTCAAGTCCCTTTTGTACGTATCCAGCAATCATCATGTTCCAAGAAATCAAGTTTTTATCAATCAATCCACCAAACAACAGACGTGCAGCCCTTAAATCCCCAGATTTTGCATACAATATCAACAACTTAATCTTCAAATATTCATTGGAAACATACCCAACTACAACCATCTGTGCATGGATTCTTCTCCCCTTCTTATACTGTTTCCAGAATATACATTCTTGTAACATAAGGGCATAGGTTCCATGATCCACTTTTGACCCCATGCGCCATAAAAGCCTGACAGCTTCACTCATTCTCCCCGAATAACAAAGACCCTTTAAAGTTTTATCCAATCGCAGGACATTTTTAACCTGAAAGCTGGCAATATCTAGCCGGTGATAATCCCATTCCATCAACCAAACACAAAGCACTCTCAAATTCTCACGCAATCAAACTAGAAGCAATCAGGAAGGAACAGAAATGACAATTGATACTACTGTCATTAATCATAACAACGATCCATTGTACTAACCAAAATAAACAAGAGGAAAACAAAATGCTCAACATTTGAACAAGAATTTAATTCTCAACCTCAGCCCAAAGTGCAAATCAACAAAACAAAAATTAAATAACAGGAAGATATTACAGACCTGCCATCTTCGCTTTCAGACTGCATACGGCGGAGGAGGGTGGTGGTTTTCCCGGCAAACATCGGGCCAACTATGACGTGAATCTCCCCGGAAGAGGAAGAAGAAAAGGACTTTGTATGGAGACATCGATTTTGAATTGGATAGACAGACACCATAGCGGGAGGTTTAAGAGGGAGAGAAATGGGATAACGAAAAAAATTGGATTTTGATATTAAAGAGATGATTGGGGAAAAAGGTGTGGTCATTGAAATGGGTGAAAGGGGTGGCATTATTAGAGACTTCATTCTTGAAATAGTAGTTAACATTGAGAGAGATGGAGAATTATAAGAGAAAGTTGTGATTTTTATGAGTTTTTGCTATTGGAAGGGAAATTTTTGCATGATTGCTAAATTTAGGGTTTAAGGGTAAGAGAGAGAGAGAGAGGAAGGGGTTTGGTTTGAGGAGGGACAAGAAAAGCCCTCTGATTCCTCTTTACCTGCCAACATGAGAGAATCAAATAGTGTTGTCTCGTCCACAATATTCTCTGTGGACTCATTTGTTGGAGACGATCTTGACCGTCCATCTAGTAGTCATACTCTCACATATTTATCCTTCTATGCAAATATTATTTGTTTGAATTTTGACAATTGAGAAATAAGTTTGGTTAATTCGACTGCGAATTTAATGGAGCTATTAATTTGTTTAGTAATGATAGCATATAACATTGATTATAGGCTCTTGTATGGTAATAATATGAATGAAGCTCACTTGAGCTTTTAGGTATAATCCAACCAAATTAAAATAATCAAAAATTAAAATTTATTAAAAATTATAAATTCTTGAAATCCAAACGAATTCTAATACTAACTGAACTGAACTAAATTAATAATGAAATTATTTTATATCACTAATTGAAATGAAAAAATTTATTAGATAAAAACAATTCATTTTAATTTTTTTTAATGATTAACCAAAGTAAAATAACAATCAAAATTTACATATTTTACTAATTAAAATTAACTAATGGAATTAGTTTGATTCCAAAACCTAACCACTCTTTACTCTTACCAAAATAAATTGTCCAAGTGAGAAGCTGGTTGGAATGGTTAAGAAGTCCTAGACTCAGTGCATACTGTGATTTATTCTGTTATATTTATTCCCCCATGATTTGACATATCCAGTAGTGGGAAAAAAAAAGTATTCGTCAAGAAAAAATCAATGTTCTCCATGGCAATGTATTGTTGGATATATCATCGAATCCAATTCCATATGTAATTTCTAGAATTTCAAACGAGTTATTCCCATTTGTAAACAGAACAGTGCCAGTAATGTCAAATAATTCGATGTTTTAAACAAAATGGGAATAATTTCACTATTACCTTAATCAGCATATATTCTGTGTCGCACTAGTACATGCTGAAAGATTACTTGAATGATTGTGTGAATCTTCAAATGATTTTTTATGATTCAGGTTCAAAGAAACAGACCAACAAGCACACGAAGGTTGCTGAAAAAACAGAACTGGAAAGTTTCCTCAGTTCAGACAAGAGTCCATTATAAAACTGTAAAGGTACATGGTACTCGCTGATGTACAAATATTTCTCTATTTTATCATAATTTTGACCTATTATTATTAGAAAACAATAAGTTAAACAAAAATTGTTGCTGCATATGGTCACCAGTAATCTCCACAGGAGCAAACCCCATCACGGAAATGGTGAAAGCGGTTCACATCTCTAACCAGAATCTCCTTATTTGTGAACTTTGAAATGAACTTTGTAAACAAATGGCAGTCTTCACATAACCTCAAGTTTTTGGTAATCCGTATGGTTTCACCATGGTTCGTATTGATCAACCCGAAGGCAACGGCTAGTTTTTCACTGTGACCTAATACAATTCTCTCCTTTTCGTCTGTATCAAGATCATACAGCACAACTTTTGTTTGTGGCACATAACCTTTCTCTTTCATCTCTGTTGCCAGTTTAATCAACAAAGCGTGGAGCTGCTCGATTTGCGGATTAAATTCATCAGCAGATACAAAAGAGTAAATCTTTCTTTTAACTTCCATCCAACATCGACCGGGTACTTTTTGCAGTCCTCGTGCATCCAGCAGCCGTTTCACTCTTTTTACCCCATCCCACATACCAGCTTCTGCATAAATATCACAAAGAAGTACATAATTGCCAGCATTTGTAGGCTCAAGCTCAAAAAGCCTTGAGCTAGCCATCTCTGCAAGTTCAACATTACAATGAATCCTACATGATCCGAGTAGAGAGCCCCAAACCTTAGGCCCTGGTTCGATTCGCATATCCTGAATGACTTCAGCTGCTTCCTCTAACCTATTGGCCCGGCCAAGAAGATCAACCATACAAGCATAATGCTCCACTCTAGGATACATGCCGTACTCTTTATGCATTGACTCGAACAAAATCTTCCCCTCCTCAACGAGTCCTGCATGGCTGCAAGCTCCCAAAACACTAACAAATGATATGGGACTTGGCAGCACACCACTGCGGTTCATGTCTTTAAAAATTTGGATTGCTTTTTCACCATATCCGTGAACCCCATAGCTGGAAATCAACGAATTCCAAGAAATTACATCTCGCTTATCCATCTGATCAAATACACATTGCCCCAGTTCAAGTTTACCGCATCTTGCATACATTGTAATAAGTGCACTAATAACTGGCAAGATGCTATCAAGTCCCCTCCTAAGAATATACCCATGTATCAATCTCCCTTGTTCCAAAGCTGCAAGAGCAGCACAAGCTTGGAGAACACTAACCATTGTCACAGAATTCGGACACACTTCTCCGGTCTCAAGCATCATTTCCCTGAAAAGCTCCAACGCCTCAAAAGGCATCCCATTTTTGGCATAACAAGCGATCATAGCACTCCAAGAAACCACATTTTTCACTGGCATTTCATTAAAAACACAACTAGCATATGATACAGAACCAAACCTTGCATACATATCAATCAAAGTAGTCATAATATGAACATGTCCATCATACCCATGACGCAAAAGATTCGCATGAATCTCCTTCCCCTTGTTTAGTAATGTTACCAAACAATCCGATGCCACACAGGCTTTAAGCGCATAAGTATAAGAGAACCTATCAGAGGGGATTCCAAGAGAATTCATCCTACGATACAAACCCAACACCTCCTCTCCATGACCCGCCAGAGTAAGTGCTCGAAACAGAGCATTATAAACGAAAATAGTTCTGCTGCGAGTTTTATCAAACACATTGCGTGCATTATCAATTGACCCAAAAAACGAATACACATTGATAAGTTTGGTGGCCAAGAAAGGATCTTGATCAAACCCATTTTCAAGAAGATGGCGGTGAACAAATTGAGCATCAAGCAGAGAGTTTTGGTGGATGCAAGAGAGAAGAAGAAGCTCATAAGTGTGTTGGGTTGGTTCAAGGTCATGAGAAAGGAGCTTAAGAGCTCGTTTTAGGTTGCCCTGTTTGCACAGAGATTGAATTAGCTGGTTATTATTGGTTGTGGCGGCGTTGGTGGCAGAGGAAACGGTGGGGTTCAAGTTTACGAAGCAAATCGGTGGCTTTAGAGAGGTACGAGGTAAGTGAATGGGACGGGAAGGCGACTGACTGGGGGTGTGGGGAGAGTGAAAAGCCCACATAATTAGAAGAAGATAAAAATTAAGGTGTTGTCCAATTGAAAAGAATCAAAAGAATGGATTTCACTTTATCAGAGAAGACCTTCAATTGGTTTGCTTTGACCTTGCGCAGCTCTGGTTTCATAGTTTCAGTTTGCAGCTCTACAGACTACGAATTGTGCTGTGTATCGTGGATTAGACGATATGCAAAGATTGGATTATTCATTTTTAGAAGATATTTCCAGGTCATGCTTTGATTCATTCATAGTTTTACATTATGCTTGTTTATGCTAAATTCCTAGATATTTTTAAGATTTTTTTTCTAAGTTGATAGAAAAATTAATATTCTTTTATAAAAAAAAAATAATTAGTTCTTTCCTTATGCTGAGATTAAATTCAAAGAAATTGTTTCTGTTCTGCAAGATGTTAAAGTTGCTTTGCAAATATCTGTAATTCTTTAAAGTCGAAGAATTTCTATCAATACAAGAGGTGTGATACTATGCACATTTACACCGTTTAAGCACACGCAAACGACGACCTTACAGTTTAAATGCATATCCACCGCAAATGCTCACACCAGACTATCACTTCAATATAAAGATAGTGTTGAAAAACTTACCAATGAAATTCTCAGCTGCAATTATCAGAAGTTGTATCTATTGAACTAAATCCTTATAACAAAATGATAAACGATTGCCTCACAATTTTTTTTTTCACGTCAATTGAATATAAGTTTGTTCTTCCATGTATTCTAAGTACTAATTAATAATCAGGTAGCTATTCATCCAAAAAAAGGCAATAAAAAAAATTAAAACATACAATCAGAAAAGATTCAAACCAAAGGTTACAGCCAACTGTTATCAGCCTGAAAAGGAAGTTTGCTTTCCTTTCTAATTTCAATTGCCTGGCAATGAATCCAAAAATTGAACTATCCATACAGATTAAAGCCTTTCTTGATTACTTGAAACTATACAACAAGCAGGTTACATCAATGCGGTGAGAGTTTTGTCACCAACTCCACTAAGCAGTAGCAGGATCATTTATCACACCCAGGAAATCATCCTTTATCGTACCAATGCAAAACTGCTCATTAGAAGTAATAATAATCAGTTTGATATTGGATTAGCAACACAACGAGACTAAAGAAATCGTGCACAACATTACAACCGATTAAGGGATAAGTTTTCTAACTAGCCAAACATTCAAAGAAATCACAAAAGTCACTAGATATCATTCATTTAAAATGACATCACAATCAGAAATGCGATATAGCACACGAGTCGGGCAAATTGATACCAACTGAAATAAAAGGGCACAAGAACGGTACAGATCAAAAAATGGTAGATAATTACTCCAGCATCTAAGAGCTGGAGAAATATGTGAGCTTTTTCTGTTGGTGCATGCCCAATTTGCTACCGAGAAATTTCTAGAAATAGATGCGGTAAAAAAGATAAAAATAAGGCTGTAATTGTGCATGCCTATGGCTTGTTTCACTTAAACACAACCCAACCCTTGATGACCACCAGCAGCAAGACAATTCATAAATTTCATAGCTTACTTGCAATATAACAATTGAATTTCAGCCTATATAAAATGATTTTCATTAGTTTCCATATATAACACAATAACCCAACCCAATTACTCTTTAAGTTGTGACTCAATTATTAACAGGGAATACTATTCACTAAAGCTCCTTGTAAAGCATGGGAGGCTTTGCAAGGAGAGGCACAGCAGAAGACTATCTAGAACGAGTAGTATTATTGAAGGGGACAATTATGTCATCAGATTTTCCTAATCCTAATTGTATAAGAAACAACACCAAGCACTTTATAAATAAATTGCAATATAGTTTAAGCACACTAGTTGGACTGCATAACAAATAGTGCTCTTCTTCTTTCTACTTTATCCTCATTATGTAACAGTGATTAAACCACCAACAGTTGCAGAAGAATTAGAATACTGGAATAACAGACCCAGAAAAAGGAATACTAGCTTATGGCTGTAACCAAATAAATAGATGGTAAGATATCAAGAAATAAACAACAGTATTTCAGCACATACAATTTCTGTGGCATCAACTCGAGTCCCTATTATCTTCAATCGCACTTCACTGTCTTTCTGAATTTTAACCTGAAAATTGTTTTAAAACATTAATGAGAAATTTCAATTTTCCAAGTGGAAAACAAAAACTATTTCGTATTCATATATGCAAGAAACAGAATGTACCGATCCATCTGAAGTTGTATAGTTTGGCATATCTCCAGACTGGAACTCCATGTCATCTGGTATTAACTACATCACGGAATGAAAAATTAACACATCAGTGGCAGACATGTAGACAACAATTATTGTAAGTGCATATATGCAGAGGAGACAGGAGGAAAGCTCCAAGCTCAAAAAATGAAAGAAGTTGAAATGAGACAAGATGACAAAGCTTATATCATGAAAGAAATTCAGTATCATCACTTAACATACAGGAACGACAGCATAAAATGTAAAATTAAGCATCAAAACTCTTGTTTCACACAAACGTCTGATTTTGCATTCTACTATCCCTGCAACAAACATAAACTTCTAAAAAATTGAACTTCTCACATAATAATCTGCATATTCCACAAAGCATGAAATATGGACTTCTAAAGGTTTTTATATTAATAAAAATATTATAAAACTGTACACTGAGGAATAAAATGCTGCAAGTATGCACTCTTTCTATATCTTTGAACCAATAAAATGCTGCGAGTATGCATTCAGAAACAGAAAAGATGGTATTGGCAAATTTTTTTTTTTTTTAAAAAAAAAGATATACACCATGAGAAACTCCAAACAACTAGACCAAATAGTAGTCCAAATAATTTCAATATTTTGGTAGTTAAGACATAGTAGTTAACATATGCTAAAATTATTTCTTGAGTAATTCATATATTTGTAAACAACCAACAGGCAAAGAGCAAAAAGCTTTTAGGGGGAAAAAAGAGATAATGATCCTTTAGAAGTAAACAAGCATGTATATGCAAACTTACATGGTTAGAAACAAAAATTTGTACTGGCCCGGCTTCAGCAAAAAATCCCATCTGCCAAGATTCTGAATAAGATGATGAATTGCACACAATATAACATTCCATGGAAACATATTCATAATGTCATCTGAAAGATACCTTGTTCACCATGGTAACAACAGCTTCCAAAATCTCTCCCTTAAATGGCCTGAACACAACACACTGGTATTTCACTGGAAATGTCACAAATCCTGTCCCATCTCGGATCAACCCTTTGCCAATGTTCTCTATGCCAGTTATTGCAACCACAAACCCATGCCGACCACTGCAGAAAAGCCAACAACTTGGAATCATTCTAGCCCACAAAGTAATTTTAATCAATTAAATAACAAACAATCCACAGAGAATTTCAGAGAAAAGCCACACTCCTCTTTGTGCTTCACAAATTTACAAGCAGCACTCAAAGTAGTATAACAATCTAGAAGTATATAGATTCTTCCAAATACAAAAATTTATGAACAAGAAAATTCATAACTTTAAGACAAATTGATTAAAGGTCCATAAAAAAGATTCAGAATTTAAACATAGCTATGTCAAGAAAACTCATTCTTTGAATTATTAACTGCCAAAAGCCTAAAATAGTACCTCATATGATATCATTATGAGCACCATCCTCTCACACCTTCTCAGCTTTCCCAGAAAATGTGAACTTGTTTACTGATACCAAGCACAATAACTAATCCTATGAGCCCAAAATCACTTTACATTCTATTCCAATTTATATACTCAAAAAGCTCAAGTTTTTAGCAGAAGCTAAACTCAGTCTATTATCATGCGATGTTTCAGTGCCTAAGATCAACGAAAAACTTCAATTCAAGAGATGGCATTAGTTAAACCTTCAAAACCCAATTGATGAATAGTAAAAAAAAAAAAAAAGGATTCTCATACAAAATTGATGAAAATTGGAGACTTGAAAGATAAAGATAGCAGAAACAAATTTAACCTGCAAGTGCCCTCAACATCTTTCATTAGCTTGGAGACAAGATTCTCGCGGAGGTTGCGACCAAAGTAGCGAGGGTGCAATTGCATATTCCTCTCTAATACTATGTGGAAAAACATCTTCTCTCTCTGCTTCACTTTAGGAAAATTGGGAATGAGAGCGGAGATGAATAAAAAGAAGTAGGGGTGTGCAAATGGTCAGTTCGGTTCGGTTTTGGACCGAACCGAACAGATCGAAAACCGAACTGTTGAAATTTTTATAACCGAAAACCGAAGTTTTAAGGACCGAAACCGAAATAATTTCGGTTCGGTTCAAACCGAAATTTATCAAATATAGGTTTTTTTAAAAATTTTTTTAACTTATATGAATCCATAAATCAAATTAATTTATATTCAACAAAATAAAACTATTTAAAATAATTAAAAGAAAAAACATGCATAAATTTTTTATATTATGTTCCTAATAAATACTAAGCAAAATTACACTAAAAAAACAAATATTAAAATAAATACATATGTTCTAATTAATAATACATTCAATGTCCTTCAATTAAAAAAATATACATATAAATAAATACAACATAATTTAACATTTCAACAAATCCAATCAAGCCATTTTAGACCTGCATTCCATATAAACAAATAATGATTAAGCAAGGATTTTAAGTCTAAAACAAAAATAGGAAATTTTGATTTGTAACAAGAAATAGACAATTTAAAATCTAAAATTGTAGCTTATTGTTTTGATTTAGATAAGAAATTAAAAAGGCTAAAATTGCCGCTCATTTTCTTCATTTAGATAAGAAACTAAAAAGCCTATAAACTAAAAGACTAAAATTGCAACTCATTTTTTTTTTTTTTTTGATTTTGAAACTAAAAGACTAAAATTGCTAACTCATTTTTTTTAACTCTTGGAAACCTTGTCTTCCTAATAAAATTGCAACTAAAAGACTTCAATATATTCTAATGGAACAGAAGAACAAAAGCTAGTCTTCAAAAATATCTTCTCTTGTGAAGATTGTAGCTCATTCTATTGATTTAATTTTAGTTTATTTAAATCAATTATTTGCAACTTTTTCCTAATTATTAAAAGAAAAAAAAATAGCATTCCTTCGTCACACGTAATTGCAACTTTTTTCTAATTTATAGTAATTGCAACTTTTTTCTAACTTCATCAGTTCATCCATATCCAACATCACAATAATTTCACACGTCAAGAACACTACCACAGATCACTACAACAACAAAAAAGCAAACTGATTTACAACGTGATAAACCGGACCAGGTGATTAAATTTATAGTTCATCCGTATGCTTTTTAATTTTCTTCTAGTTTTATTTTTAAGTTACTTCAAATCAGTTTGGTCCAATTTGACTTAATCCATAAATTGACATATAACCAGAGGAAGTGTGAGCAGAACCAACGGTACAAATGTGAAGAATACAAATTGAACCGTGTTTATCTATTAGCTAGGAACTGATTCGTTTTCCAAAACTAGACAGACCCATCAAAGCAACCACACAGCTGGAGAAGAAAAGCCAAGAATTTGCTGACTAGAAAGTCTATTAATCATCTTAAAAGCATTCTAATCTAATAAAAGATGTGAAATATCCATTAATTATTGAATGAAAGAGCGACAAAACAAGAAGAATGAGCATTTAAGATGATCTTGATCGAGAAGATAAATTCTGGGTATTGAAAATCAAAGAAACAACAAGGATTGCAAAGCACCATCAAACAGAATACTAGAAGGAAAAAAATGAAAACAAATCAAAAGAGAAGAGAAAACAAAAGAGTAGAAATGATACTTACCCTCTTTGCGAGATGAATCGAAGAATTGAAGAAGCGAAGAAGAGAATGAATCGGTGGTGGTCTCGTGGTGGCTGTTGTGCTACTGCTAAGGATTTTGATTCATCCTCAGATAAGGAAAAAAAGGGTTTACGATTTAGGTTATATATATATATATATATATATATATATATATATATATGTAAATATATATATATATATATATATATACACACACACGGGGAGTTTAATAAATTTCGGTTTTTTCGATTTTTCAATCTTAAGAACCGGAAAAGTCGAAATTATATTTTGGTTTAAAATCGAACAAACCGAACTAAATAGATCAAAATTATTTTGATTCGATTCGATTTTCGATTTCAGTTCGATTTTGCACAGGTCTATTGAAGTAAGTGCGTCGCCGAAAACCGAAATACACTTATACAGTCCGAACCGAAATATTTCTGTCAACTCAGTTTGGGCTTCTCTAGGGCTTTTTTAAGCAAATTAACGTAGAAACCCAAACCGAAACAGCAGATTTTTCATTGGGCTTCCTACAAAATTATACATAAAATAAAAATATATCACTTTTTCGTTTTTATTTTCAAAAATACATTTTTTAATTATTAAATCCCCTCCAATTTTTCACTTTTTTCCTCCCCTTTCCTGGGACAAAGATATAAATGGGGTGTTTGAAGAAATTAATTCCGGGATTGGTGTGGGTGTAAAAGTATTTCTGGATTTGGGGTGTTGTCAGAAACCGCAGGTCCCACCTGCGGTTTCTGACGTCAGAAACCGCAGGTGGGACCTGCGGTTTCTAACAATAATTTATTTAATTTTTTTTATAAAAAGAAGCTGCCGGGCAGTTGCTGCCCTGCCCGGCAGCTTGTTAACTTTTGCTTGCTTTATTCAAGCTGCAAACTGCAGCTTTTTAGCTGCAGTTTGCAGTTTTTTATTTTTTTAAAAAATATTATTTTATTTTTTAATAAATAATAATAAATTTAAAAATTAAATTTAAATATATAAAATTATAAAAATTAAATTTAAATAATAATAAATTTTTTATTTTTTAAATTTAAATATTAAATTTAAAAATTAATACAATTATAAAAATTTTATTTTAAATATAAATTGATTTAATTTTTTTAAAAATATATTGACAAATAAAATTAATAAAAAATTATTATATATACAAATTATTTTAGCAATTAAATCGATTTAACAATTTTTAATTTGATATAAAATTTTATAAAATAATAATAAAAATTCGATTCAAACTCAAAGAAAATTCGTAAAATTTATCCAAAAGTATATAAAATACAACCGAACTCGTAATCTGATTTTTCAATTATTTTAACAAAATTATTAATTGATGAGCTCAATTAATAAATATATTTATTGTATAATTAATAAATATATTTACAAATTAATTTTAATAACACGTAAAATTAATAAAAAAATTAAATTATAGAGCCCTAATTTTTTTCGAAAAACAAACACTCGTATCTTATACTTACTTTTTAGGACAAAAAATAGCAAAAATTCGGTAAAAAACAGCATAAGGTAGAATTACTTTTATAATTGTATATATTTAAATTTAATTTTTAAATTTATTATTATTTATTAAAAAATAAAATAATATTTTTTAAAAAAATAAAAAACTGCAAACTGCAGCTAAAAAGCTGCAGTTTGCAGCTTGAATAAAGCAAGCAAAAGCATTAACAAGCTGACGGGCAAGACAGCAAATGCTGCCCTGCCCGGCAGCTTCTTTTTATAAAAAAAAAATTAAATAAATTGTTGTTAGACACCGCAGGTCCCACCTGCGGTTTCTGACAACACCCCAAACCCAGAATTACTTTTACACGCACACTAATTCCGGAATTAATTTCTTCAAACACCCCATTTATATCTTTGTCCCTCCTTTCCTCACCCGTCTTGATCCGCAGATTTGGTGTGCCGTTGTCCCCACCTGCCGATCGTCCCCCTGCAGCTCGCTCCCTCCACAGTCGCCCCCACCCGCCAATCGCCTCCCTTGCGCTCTGCCTCCCTCCCTTGCGCTCTGCCTCCTTCACTCGCCGCTGCCGCTTTCGCCGCTTCCCCCACGCCGCTCTCGCAGATCACCCCTCGCCGGTCGCCCGAAGTCACTTTCGCCATTGCCACTCACACTCGGTTAGTTTCATTTTTCTGCCTTTTTTTTTTGATTTGTTAGTGTTATCATTTTTATTTATTTGTAATATTTTTTAATTTTATATAGTCTATTCTGCAGAAAAATTGATTTGCTTTGAGATTCTGTGGATAAACACATTTAATTTGTTTAAAATAAATTTTCACCTTTATAATTCACCAAGCATGAGTTAAAGTCCACAAATGAATATAAGAAGAAATTATAAACAATGATACACGAGAAATGGGACAACAGCATACTTTGCATAAACTTTATGGGTGAAAAGAACTACATCTCCCTTACAGACATCACCTGCATCAAATTATAGAACTCCACATCATCTTTGCACTGGAAAAGAAAAAAAAAATTATCAGCTTAGTTGGGGGCATGGTTGGATTTATCCTATAAATTTTGCCAATGGTTTTTGGGTGAAACATACAAAAATTTTGGAGATCTAACGGATAGTTAAACAGAGATAGATGTTAGCTGTCATACTGGACATATGTTCAACCCCATTTGAGATTTTACAACACAACAGAGGAGCATGACTTTCTTTGTTCTAGCACTTGTTTTTGAAAAAAATATGATGTCGAGCTCATTCAATTTTTATTCTGGGCATGGAATGTATTTGGTCAAACATTTGATTATTCTCTGTGATGGAATGTTTTACTCTCGTAAATGGATTAGAAACCACCTGCTTAGATTTTCAAAGTAACAAATGATTTGCATAGCAGGCAGTTTGGCCTATAGAAGGCAGCTAGAATTACAAATTGGTTTTTGTTCCTACAATCAATTATTTTGGATATTATATTTTAGGGTTTCATCTCTTTCTGCTGCTCATTATTCTAATAAACCAATTAGATGAACTGTGAGGCTTTATACTAACGTATTCAATTAAATTATTACATTTTATAATCCTAGAGGGAATGAATTCAAAATTGTAAGAGTCTTTTTATTGAAAAAGTGTATTACTCTTTTATTTAAATGACTTTCTTATTACCTTTGTAAATGGATTTGTCACTAATTTTAAGAAATAAATGTGTATTAAATGTATATTATCTGTATATTAGATGTGTATTAGATTTATATTAGAAATATATTAGTTGTGTATTATATGTATATTTTGCGTATATTAGATGTATATTATGTGTATATTAGATGTGTATTAGATATATATTGTCTGTATATTAAATGTATATTGTGCGTATATTAGTTGTGTATTATATGTATATTATTTATATACTAGATGTATATTATGTGTATATTAGATGTGTATTATGTGTATATTATGCGTATACTATATTATGTGTATATTAGATGTGTATTAGATGTATATTATCTGTACACTAATGTATATTATATGTATACTAGATGTGTATTAGATATATATTAGAAGTATATTAGTTGTGTATTATATGTATATTGTACGTATATTAGATGTATATTATATGTATATTAGATGTGTATTAGATGTATATTGTCTATATATTAGTTGTGTATTATATGTATAATGTTTGTATGTTAGATGAACAGCTTGCAGCTTCCTTAAGGATTTCTCGAGTTGAGTTACAGTCAAAAAGTGATAGCTTGTTCTTTGGCGAGAGAGAAACTGGCAATAAGCAATGTCTGTCTAGTTATGTCTATAGCTCAAAGATATGATCACATGGAGGCTCAAATGTCTAACCTTGTTTAGGTAAGATTCTTTCTCATTTCTAGGATGATATATTGGTCACTGATCAAATTAATGAACACTATGTAGATTTTTTTAAAAAAGCAAAGCTTGTGATTCTTCTCATGCAGGGAGGTCTGATTGGATTATTGCTTAGTATTGAGAAATATGATTCTTCAAAGGGGTTCAAAATCTCAACTTATGTCTATTGGTGGATACGTCAGGTAAGGCTGCTGTTTGATTTTATTTTGTAATGTGTAAACAACTTGGCATTGGGTAGAATAACCAACTACTTTTGTATGGACATCCCTTGCTTATAATTGTAGAGAAACCATCTCCATTTTGGTTTAATATCCATGATTTATCTTTCTGAAACCGATGCAAAACTGATTGTCTTATTATTAAACATTTATATGGAGTTTTCTATTATTTTCTGTTTCTGCTGGGTTGCTCTCTTTCTCGCCTTTTCTGTTTGTCAGTAGCATATGAGGGGATGTTGAAGAGCATGTTAATTATATCATATTACCAACCTTGCGTTTCCTGTGGAATCTAAGTTCTGAATGCATTTCTACACTGAGAGACAAGTCCACCAGATATCTCTGACCTGAATTTGTCATTGTAAAATTGTTTGTAATATATATTATTCGGTTATTGTGTTCTAGGTAGTGATTGATCAATATACTATTGTGGTCTAGATAGTGAGTGATTAACATTTTCGTTATAACAGGGTGTCTCAAGAGCATTAGTTGAGAATTCAAGAACCTTAAGACTGCCTAATCATTAGTTGAACCAGAAAGCAATAGCTAAGAAAAAGATCAAGGAATGGTGCACTGATAGACAGGCAATGCTCCCAAAGCCTCATGCTCAGCTTTCTCCTTTACCTGCAACAGATATCCAATAAAAAATTTCATCAAGACTTTCAAATTTACAGAAAGGTTTTCAATTAAATTGAAATTATTCTTATGCTTAATTTTTTTGTTGTCCTTAATAGCAAAATAACATGTAACGTTGAAAGATTGAACAAATTTGGAGGAAAGAAATTCATTTATTTTATATGTTTACATTAGTTTTTGAGCCATTGTCAGGTTGTTTATATTATGTATAATGCATGACTACATAAATTGATTGAGCATATTAACATTTTAAGTATAATACTAACGCAGTAAGTTATATATAAATTGAATAGTTGAGGATTAAAACTATAAATTATCATTTATATATTTCACTTTAATGAATTAAGAAAGTGATACATATGATGTTTCTACATTTGTATATGTATATACCAAAAGTCGACATTGTATGCAATGCGTTGGATGATAATTTGAACAAAAGGAAAAAAAAAATCCAATTGTTCAATATGTAATGTCATTCAATTCAATTGGCAGTAACTGCTATAAGGTATTGAAATAAACAGTTTACAAATGATAGCCTTGGGGAATGGAATCAGAGAGATCAATGATTCTGTCAAAGCTTTGGCAAGTATTCAACTCCCTTTCGTGCATGCTCATGAGCAATGCTGATTACGCTCTTGCTATGATGCAGTGAAAACTCGCAAGTAGGATCTGTCTTTCTTCTGTTGTCAAATCACCGTGGCAACCCTGAACATATTAATGCAATACTTGTGATTTTATGGAAAGGAATTAGATATAAAACCCCAACAGCTTACAGGAAGCTTTTACACTAAACAAGAATTACTTAGCCTCAACCAATTACTGTTCAAGTTGGGTTAAAGATGAGTTGAAAAAGGATGTATCTTTAAGCATCATAATTTATTACAATCACATAAGAATCAAAGAATCAAGAGTATCTACACACTTTATACCTATATATTGTTTAAAAAGAAAAGATAAAAAAAATAAAATAATGAACCAAATAAATCCAGTATGCTTGACAAAATAATCATCCTTGTCCCTAATCAAATTGTCCTTTTTCAGTAAGCAACTATTACCTCCAAAAACAGGATGAACTGAATCGTAAACATGAAATTTCTACCTTAAAAGAAAAATCACAACTGTATTGGTAACAAGAGAATCCTAAGCTAATGAATGCACAATTTCATCATATGACTTAAATCGTTTACCAAAACATGTTTCCTGTCATATTTTCACGTTTAATCAGCATATCAACCCAATAATTGTCCCATTAACTCGTAATTTGCAGCAAAACATAAGAACACTATTATTTGAATATTACGAGTAAAAAATTTGACATTTTTAGACATATAAAAATAAAATTTGATTCTTATCTAAAACGATGTCGTTCTGCTCTTACCCAAAACGACTTCGTTTTACTTTTTATTATCTCTGTCATTTCTCTTTTTTTTTTCCCTTTTCTTTCCTTTCATTTATTCCATTCTTGTTCCGATTTTTTTCCCTTGGTCCAGATTTTAGCCCTTTCATTCTGCCACTCGCAGCATTCTCATCTATCGCTCCATCCACCGTCGTTGGTCGCCGGATTTTCCGTCCTTTTTTTCTTTGTCAGCGTGTGACACCTCTAACTTCGAGATCCTGGCTCTGCCCCTGGAATAAAAATCAATTTATAGCACAAAAGTAAAGAAAACATTCCCAATAGACTACAAGCCAGCTACGAATTGGACGAAAGTCAATTTCCAAAAGAAATAAGATATTCAGATCTCCTCCATCCCTGGACCAGACAGTAACTCGGCTACAATTGGACAAACTCGATTAAGATCTCCACTATTTAACAGATCAAACGAAAATGACAGCGCCTATGAGCGAGATGCAAGAAGAAAGAGTGCCAAAGAAAAAAAGAGAAAGTTGCCGGTTAGAACAAGAAGAAATAGAACAGAGGAGTAGAATAAGAACGGAAGCAGGGAGGGTGAAAGAAAAAAAAAGTTGTATTCTTGAAAATAAAAATTTAAAAAGTGATATTTACGAAATGTTTTGATTAGGGGTGGGCATCGGTCGGGTTCGGGTCAACCCGACCCGAACCCGAATAACCCGAAATCCGAATTTGTAAGAAATTTAACACCCGTGTCACACCCCAAAATAGCCCTGGTCGGATTGTGCATGCTAAGTCGGGATCAGAAGGGTATTTCAGTAATTTGTGCATGAGAAATTTGGAGTGTTAAGGACCTAATTGAAAAGATAATTAAGTTTGTAAGGAAAGAAATGTGTAAGTGAGTGAAGTGTTATTTGTCTAAGGACTAAAGAGCATTAATGGATTTGGAATAGTCTTAGTGGAGTTTGGGGTCCAATTGGATGTTGCCAAGTGGCTTGTTAGGTGAGCATTGAAAGAAGAAAAAGAAGAAAGGAAAGAGGAAGAGAGAGGGAACACAGATTGCATTCCCGTTCTCCCTCTCACGCCTTCCCTTCTTCTTCTTCTCCTCTTCTTTCTCTGCTTTTCCTTTCTTTCTCTTTGGCTTTGGCTTGGAGTTGTGTTTGGGTTGGAAGTGTGCTTTGTTTGCTTGAAGAGGTAGGTTGGGTTAAGGTTTCTACGTACTGTTCTTCTTCATCTTTTCCTGGTTTTGGTTGAGTTAGAGTTTTGAAGAGTAATTGTGGATTTCTTGTTTGTGCAAGTTTTGGATTGTAAGAAGAAGCTAAGTAAAGGCAAGGAAAGGATTGAGGACTGATCTTGAAGCTGATTTTGGATCGTCATTTCCAGGTTTGGGAGCATTTTGAATGCATGCAATGTTTGAACTTCTCTGTTCTTCAATCTCAGTTGAATGTCTCTGCCCTATTTCTCACTAGACTTATAATGTGTTTGCATGGTCCAATTTCTGGAATTTGGTGTGTTTTAGAACGTGTATATGCATGATTAAGTGAGTAGATGTGTTAGTAATGCATGACAAGCATTGATTTGGAAGTTCTGAGTTTGTGTTTTGAACCTACTGTAACTTTTAGGGTTTATATTCTTGAATGGGTTTATGCATGATTTTAATTGCTTGATTGTGGAATTAATTCCAATTATCTTGTTTATGATGTTTGGAAGATCGACTGTAAGGTAAGATGAGTTTGGATGTGTTTTGAATCAGATTGAAAATGATTTTATCGAGTTCTTTGAATTCTGGGTAGCTGGGAATGGGAAATCGCGTTTCTGTGGAATTTTTCATTTCCAGTGTGTCGTGATTTCCCTGAGAGAGACAAGTCACGAGGCGTGACTCTCAGTCACTCCACGTGACTCTGCCTCCCAGTCACAACGCGTGACTTCTCGGCGGGCTGGACGAAGTCGTGAGGCGTGACCCTCAGTCGCGAAGCGTGACTGCCTTGTGAGGGGCAAGTCACGTCTCGTGACATAGAGTCACGTCTCGTGACTCTTGTGAGAGACGTGACTTAGAGTCACGTCTCGTGACTCTCTTGGAGACATGTCACGAGACGTGACATAGAGTCACGACTCGTGACTCTTGTGAAGAGCAGGCGTGACATAGAGTCACGTCCCGTGACTCTCTTGTAGGTCACGAGGCGTGACACTAGGTCACGACTCGTGACCTTCCTTGAGATCAGTCACGAGACGTGACATGACTCGTGACCGACCCCTCTTCAGCCCCTATTTCCGATTTAGCCCAGTTTCGACCAAAATGAATTTCCTATTTATTCTGTATGGACTTCTTCTACTGTATTACTCATGTCATACTTTGATATGCTCTTGTATGACCTTGTACGACCTTTACTGTTTTGATTTGTTTTCTCTGTGACCAGTTTTGTTATAATATGACTTTCAAATGCTTTTATGGCTTCTTCCTCTACTGTGTGCTATCTTATCTGAATGGTTAGCCTATCTTAGTTGTGATTAGCAATATGTTATGCATATCCCTGATCTGATTCTCTTGTAAGGATAATTTGCCATGCTTAAGATTATGCTGTAACTTTCCCCGATTATGATGATGCGTCCTTGGTCATTAGCATAATATGATTCCACATGTGTTCCTGACATGCTTTAGAATGATGAGTAGTGCTAAGATGTTATCAATTGAATTATTGCATGCTCCAGTATATGACTTGTATGAAGTATGATTGGCATCCTGCTATGCCAAACTTATTTGAATAATATGGTTGATGTCGGAATACATTGTTATGCTTTAGCCTTTGAACTCAATGTGTTATATTTAAATGTAATTTGGACTATGCATGATTTATGCTTAGTATCTGCACCTAATGCATGATTAGGATTTTGTATTGATAATCATTGGCATGGTAGTGCATCTTTACTTGATGCTTGGCATGCTTTAGAACATTGTTTAAATGGTAAAGTATATTGACTGTATTATGTTTTGCAATGGGAATTGTATGAGATATGACCAACTTTATGAGCATATTTATATGTCTATCATTCTCTAGTTTATGCATGATATATATATATTTATGCGTTATGCGATTCGAAGAGTGAATTGTTTTATGCATGACCTGCGAGAGTCAGTCTAGTGGATAGTTAGGCATGCCTAATAGAGATCAGTTAGCTGCAGCCCTTTGAACGTTTGGACCCTGATCAGGTCCCCCGACTGGTTCCTCGCGAACCCCCCATCAGTACGGATCCTCGTGATCCTTTTTAATGTATTTGGATCGGGTTAAGATCCCCCATCAGTAAAAATGTTTCTATTGTGACAAAATAAAATGGTTTTCGATTCGTACCCGTAAGGTACCCTTTGGCCGACTTGTACCCGTAAGGTACTAATCAGTACACTCGTTATCCACTATTGTGAGTCAGCAGGTGCTTTACTGGTTTGTGTTACTTTGAAATAACTATAAGAATGTGATATCCGATTGATTATGATAAGGATTTCAGAAATCAGTTTATATGTATATGAATGTGTCTATGGGCTTCAGAATGTATGTCTGTATTAAGTAAGCATGTTTTTATATCTAACATGATTACCCGTACTTGCCATGTGATTTGTTATAAGTTTCTAATGCTTTGAAATGATTCGATTGATGTATTTAAGTATATGATTTAAGCATAGTTTTGTTATATCTATTAGCATGTGAACCGAAGCAGTTGTGATGGTAAGTATGTGATGATTACTGTACTTTCGGCATGATGATGATATGAATGTAATGCTATGTGGTTATGCTTTCAGTCTCCGCTATCAGAGTGTTTTTACATGATGCTTAATATATTTTAGAGTTGCGCAGCGGCATTGTGATACTCTAAATGTTATCCTTTGGATATTTGACTAGTGTGTGTGTTTAGTATGTCAAAGTACGTTGTTTAGCTAGCATTCTCAACATGATGATTGGGTTGTCAGTTCAGGCATGGGTACTTAGTTATGTCATTTGCATGTGTACAGCTTATGTGACTCCGCACGGTAAGATGCTGATAATTGCTACCCTTGTAGGTTTATGAATGTATTATAGTATGTAGTTCTGCATGATGATCCTTGTATCGTGTATTGTATTATGTCTGTTTTGACCTATTCTTGTTATCAGCATATGGTTTGATTGTGAGTTTTGAAATGAATGCCTTTATTATGCAGCCTGATTATTTATATGTTATGATTATCCGCATTTGCCATTTGAATGTGTTTTGCCTTGGCGACCATTGTGAATGGCCGTCCATACTCTTGTGTGTTCTCCCCACTAAGCGTTTATCGTTTAGCACGGATTTCCTTTCCGTGCAGGTGGCAGGTTTGGTTCTGTTCGAGTCGCGCTTCTGCAAGGTCGGCCACGTAGGAATTAGAAGTTCTGTATTTTGTTCAGCTTCTGTATTTCAGCTTTTGTAATTCTGTAGTATTGTATATGTAATTAATTATGTTTTGATCTTGAGTTTTCTTTTGGGAATGTAATAGTTAGTATGTTTTTATGTTCAGTCTGTGCCTCAGGTAAGGTAAGTTTTTAATTAACCCGTATTTCCGTATGTATGTTATGTATGAATGTATGCTTCCGCATTGTGCATGTGTATATCTGTACACTACAAGAAATTTGACTTTTTATGACGCAAAAAATTGTCATGAAAAATTCATTTTTCGTCGCTGAAAAGATAAGGTGACGATTTTTTATCGTCACAGAGAACGTAACGGTAGGCGCGTAACATTAAAGTTTACGTGACGATTTACTTTTTCGTCACCGTAAGTATATATTTTGTGACGAAAATGATTATCGTCATCTTTAGTTCTTACTTTTCATGACAAAAATTATGTCATAAATAAAATTATATTTCGTCACATTATATTGTTTATCGTCACTAAAAATTGGTATTTTTATGACAAATTTAAAATTCGTCACGAAATTAAATATTTTTAATGACGAAATTCTGCTTCTGATTAAAACCATTAAGCATTGGTTACGTAATTATCGTCATAAATAAATATAATTTTCGTCATAAAATATTTAATTTCGTCACTAAATCTAATACTTTAAGTGACGAAAAATGATTTCGTCATTAAAATGATATGTATTAACGATGAATATAAATCGTCATATTACGTTACATTTTAGTGACATAAATAGTGATAAAAATAATTGTCACAAAAAATAGTTTTAGTGACAATTTTTTATTGTCATTAAATTATATTTTTTTATTACAATATTAATATCGTAATTATAAACATTATATCGTTATTTATGAACTAATAAGTCGACAAATTATGATAAATATACTTATCATTTATGCATTGTAGTAAAAATGACACATTTTAAATTTAATGTCATACAATCAATTAAATTTTTAAAGAAAATCTAATATAATGTATTTATTCAAATAAAAGGTTAATTAAAAAAAAAACATACTGTCTAATACAAAAAATTAAATTTGCATCCTAATCAAGAAATAAAATCTGTTGAAACTTCAAAATTTGCATCATTTTCCTGCAAAAAAAAAAAATCTTATATTAGATAAAAAAATACATTTTCATGTAACACCATTCATTTATACACACTACGATTCCAACGATACTGCACGATTACTTGATTTTCTTAAACTACTCTTCAAATTATTGCGAAATTCAGGTAATTATTTTTTTTTATCCTTTCACTATGCCCATCTGCCCTATAGCTATTTAGTTTTATTATTCATTCAATCAAAATACAAATATGTCACTTAATTCTACCGAAATTTCGGCAGAGTTCCCCCTATAATATTGCATATCCCCCTGTAATCAATAAAATCTTGACACTTCAAATAATCATATATTTATTCACCCCACTTCGATTCAAACTCCAACACAAGTTTGCCCATCCTCCAATTTAGATCCAATCTCACACACCATACCTTATAATATATTTATATCATCCAATTTCAGTACTCAATTCAATTATACAAAATACAAAGGTATAATATTAATACATCAAAACTATCGGCTAAAAATAAATGCACAAGTATCACATTGACGTAAATAAAAAAGAAGTTACACTTGTTACCTGAAAATTCATAAACATCGCTATCAATTGAACAATTTGGAATGAACCTAAATTAAAGAACTGCAAAATTAAAAATCACTAAAACATGAGATACCAAGCAAGTCAAAGAGTTTCAAAATCAAATACAAGTAAAACATACATAATCTTTACCATTTAAATTTGCCCATCAGAATAAAACAAGAAAACATAAAAACCAATGTAAAAATCTGCAACTATTTTCAAATATTTTCAACTATTTTCATGTCATTGAACATTGCAAAAATAAATGCACAAGTATATAAAACTTACATTGGAGAATTCAATCGACATTCATCCCGTTTGATTTTAAAATGTCAAGCAGTTTATGGATAGTGGAATTCATCTCGCTTACTTTTGTCTCACAATCAGTCACCTGACTCTTAAGTATGTTCACTTCTGACTGAGACTCACTCAACTTTTCTTGAGTATTAGAAAGTTCATTTTGAAGCTTTTGTGTAGCAATGTAGTCCGATGATAATCGTCTTGAAGGAGGTTTTGGACCATATCCAAGGCCTTTTATATAACCAGTACCAAGGCCAAGGACTTCTTGAACAATTTCATCTTCAGTCTTTTGAATATCTTGCTCATTATATTGGTTTCGCTTCTCTATCATTAAATTCTATAATAAGAAATTAAAAGAAAATAGAAATTATGTAAATCTCAAAATAAACTAATTACATTACAAAACTTGTATATTAATTACTTACCCAATTTTCGGCTGCTTGTTGAGATGACCAACCTTTTCGAATTGAATAATGAGTTTGCTTATAAAGATCAATCCTACCACATGGTTCGCCGTTCAATTCATGTTGAGACTATTAAAAAAAAACATAATAATTAGAATAATCATTAATTCAATTAAGGTGAAATTTGCAAAGATAAGTTAACAAAATACTTACAATTTCATGTCTGCGAACAGTAAAAGGCTTTCTACCAGATATATGAGGAGCTTTGACCTTATTTCTGTTTGAAGAATTTTTCACACTTTTGACCTTTATAAAATTATGAAATGTGAGCATTTGTCAAGAGAAATAAAAAAAGTTATTGAAATATATATTTACATCTTCATTCAAGACCATCTCATCTTTGCATTTCAAGACAATAAAACTAACTTAAAAATATATACCTTGAATTTCTCTGATGCAAAATGATCGCAAAGTTCTTTCCATTTTTCAGAATCAGCATACTTTTCAGGCTTGTTCATCTTAGCCTCTTCTACAGAATTAAATTTTTTGAAATACTGATGCAACCTGTAACGCTCTTGTCGAGTACTACTTTTGAACCTTTCTATCAAGCAATCTTTCACTCCTGGATCATCCATATTCAGATCCATGTACATATGCATGTATTCAAATTTTATATCTTAAATATGGAAGAGAAATAAGACAAATAATAATATATCACAAAGATTAATATATTGATTTACATCCAAGTGGCGAAAGGCTGGATCTAAATCATCTTTCTTCAATTCCGACCATTTAACAGGTACTGAAATGACATCTCGAGTCACAACTCCGATCTGACTTGCAAATTTTGCTGATGCATCTGTTTTTACTGGCCTTCCTATATCAGTATCCACATTAATCTTCATTTTACTTCCTATAGTAGCCGCGGCCTTCATAAGATTTTTTCCCATAGTTTGTCCTCGAACCCTCTTTTTAGAATTAGTTCCTGTAAAATGAAATAATAAAAGTCAAATATATAGGCTGCCTTAAAATAATGCAAATAGCCTAACATATATCGCTAGTTCAAAATTTAAAATTCAAAACCTATGCCCAGTGAGGAACCATGTGGTGATTCTTCTAATGGAACAGGAGCACTTGAATTTCCTTGGTTAGGTGAGGAATCTACTGGTGATTCTTCTGTTAAAACTTGACTGCGTGTCTTTGTTGTAATCTTTGAGGATTTTTCATTTTCCAATGAAGATATTTTCCTAGTACTTACATGATTCATCCTATCCAAGAGTCCTCTGATGCTTGAATGATTGGATGAATCAGCATGTCTCTTGAGGGTACCAGGAGCAATTGTCTTACCAGGAGCCATTATTTAACCTGTATGGATTTCATCAATAAAAATGAATGAACAATTTTTGGTGAAAAAAAAATAATATTAATAATGATTGGTTTTATCATATAAAATACACTATATTAATGGCAGATTAAAAAAAAAAAATTAACATCCTTATTTAAAATGCAGCTATGCAGAAAATAATTCAATTGATATCTGAAATTGATGCAAAAAAAGCCATAACATTTAAAACTGTAACAATGTAGGAGGTCCTAAATTATCACAACTGAAAGCCAATCATATGATGCCATCATCATCATCTTCTTCTTCATCTTCATCATCTTCATCATCATCTGCATCACGATCAATTAAGTTGCCAACATCTTCATCACTATTACAATAATCAACCAAAGTATCATCTAAGACAACCTCATCATCATCTTGATTGATATTTTCATTGCCATCCACTTTAGGGAGACTTGGGATTATCAATGAATCCAGGTCCTCGGTGTCTATATCCAATCTATTTAACACAGCGATTTCAGTGGTATCCACTTCAAGTTCTTCATCAATCCTATTCTCCTGGTACACTTCGTCTTCAATAACTTCATCTATATTTAAAGCTTCATCTTGGATCTCATCAATGTCATAAATATGTCTATGTTGAAATGGTTGCACCACTTGCCATTCACTCCCTAACTTAGGATCATTGATATAAAAAACTTGTTTTGCTTGGTCTGCTAAAATATAAGAATCATTTTTGTACCACCTCCCATTAACTTTGACACTAGTTATACTCCCTTCCTTTTGAATGCGTTAAAAACTCAAAAATCCAATAAGATAGATTGTTTTATGAATTGGAAATATTATCTTTTCTTTTCCACAGCATGTAATCTCTCCCTTTCCAAGTCATCCAGTTTCATTTATGTCGATATATATATATATATATATATATATATATATATATATATATATATATATATATATATATATATATATGTATGTATAAATTTATAATTCAGACAAAAAGTACAGCTTTTGCTTCACTACTGATAATTTGAAACTACTGTAGATTCTCCGTTTAGGGACTGATATCTAATGATTCTATGCAATAACTTAAGGACCCACTAAGCACTTGTTTTGTCTGAGAATTATTTGGTGTCAGCATTTTTCAAATTTCAATCACGAAAATACCACTACCTCCTAACCTTAATTATTCATCATTATTTCCTTGACAACCATTAAAACATATGATTGATATCCTATAACTTCATTAAAACTGTGTAATGAATGATTCATGTGCATTTTGGCATGATACTGGTGTAATAATTAAGAAAATATGGATAAGTTTATTAACCAAAAGACATTAAAAACATATTTAGCAAGATGGTCCAAACAAAAATATCCAGGATGCCCTAAGTTCCCAATTAAACAGTTTGTTAGAATTTGACTGTAAAAAATTACAGAGCTATTCCTCTAACCTAGTGCAAAGTGAAAATCCCAGTCATAAAATATCTCAGCCTCATCAGTGCAGACCATATGAAAAGGCCAAGAGTCACACCACATAGATCTGATATTCCATCTTATTCCTAAGAAGTAAGATAACATACATTTTTTATCATCATATTGTACAATAATTTCATTTTATCTATCAATGAGAATCGTTAAATTGTCTTCTAGAAAAAGAAAAATATTGACAAGAAACACCATTATATCATCATATATTTTGACAAGAGACCTCCACTAGCATGGGCATCATGTGTGAGAGATAAGATTACCTTTCTCCATGCCCTATTAATTACATAATTTAAGTATTGAGATCATCAGGAGCACTATTATCTATATATACACACACAGAAGCTCATATCACACGCACACAGAATCTCATATCACACGCACACAGAATCTCATATCAGGTATACACACACAGATTCTCATATCAGGTATACAAGAATTAAGCTCAAGCAAAACAGAGTTTGCTTCACCATGAACATAAATGTAAAATCTATTGCAAAAACAGAACAAACTTATGTGTATGGATTTTCCTTAATTTCTTCTCAAAAGATAAAGGGAAGAAAAAGGGAAAAACGAAACAGATTGTTCAAAACTAGCAAGACAAAAAAGAATAAATTTCAGGTTCACGTTTGAGAAGTTAAATACCTGGAAGTCTGTTGCTCGCCTCTGTTGCTCGCCTCTGTAACTCTATCTCGGAACTCAAGCTTACTTCTATCAAATCTGGGAGTTCAAAACACAATAAATCAAATTCATCTTGCAAAAATAGCAGAACTAAAATCCAACTGTGAGAAATTGATGATTTAAACAAAAAATCGAAAAGAAAAATCAACATATACCTATAACAGAGAATAACCTAAATTTCGTCAAATTCCTTAGGGTTATAGAATTGTATTGAGAAGAATTGGGAATTGATAAGGAATTGAGAGATAGAGTAAGAGAAGGAAACCGAAAAATTGCGCCAAAACACAACCCTTTCCCACCAATTTTTTCCATGATTTTCGGATGTTTTTTGTCACAAAAAACCATCGGTTTCCTTCCTCTTCTATGTTTCCATTCTCGAAGAGTTCTGCTTTGATATGAAGATTCAGCAAGACGACGCCGTTTCCTGTCCCAAGCCACATTAAAATGTTGTTTTAATAATTAATTTATTTTATTCTAAATTATTATTGTATTATTAATTAATTAAATTTTATATATATTTTAGTTATTTTTGACAAAATATAAAAGACAAACTAATTTTGTAACATATTTATTTAACATAGATAATATTATTGTGACGAAATAATTTATCGTCACTAAATCATTAAACTGTGACAAAAATAATTAATGTCACAAAAAAATAATTATTTCATGACAAATTTATATGTTACAAAAAGTAAATTTTTCCGTTATATTTTTTTTTTCCAAAAGAAAAAAGATTAGAAATTTTTTTTTCATATCAAAGGTGACGAAATTGTAACTCGTCACAGTATATTAATTTTTTGTGATAAATTTATTTGTCATAAATATAATAGTTATTTATATCGATATGTTATTCGTGACAAAATGATTTTATTATCACTAATTTATTTAATTATGACAAAAATAATTCGTCACTAATTTATTTAATTATGACAAAAATAATTCGTCACGAAAAATAAATATTTTGTGACGATTATATACGTTGCAATAAGTTATTATTTTGTCATTAAATTTTTTCCCTCCAAAAAAATGGTGGGAAATTATCCCTCCTAAATAAACCATGACGAAATATATTTTTTTGTCACCAAAATAATCTTTTAGTGACGATAATTAAAACATAAAATGACGCAAGATAATTTCGTCACAATAATAAATAGTATGGTGACGTTTTAAAAAATTCGTCGTTGTAAGTTACAATTAGTGACGAAATTTTATGTGTCATTAAAAAATTCGTCACAAAAAGTCAAATTTCTTGTAGTGGTATGTGCGAGCGTCGGGTAGTGCGCCCGTCGGCGTCCTTCCAACGGGGACGGCAATGGGGGTGTGACAACCCGAACCGACCCTAACTTTTTATAGGGTCCCGAACCGAATAACCCGAAATATTTCGGGCTCCGAACCGAATAACCCTAATTACCTGAATTTTATTTTATTTTTTTAATTAAACCTAATTAAACAATATTATGAAAACTATTAAATACATAATTAACATATTAAATATCTAATTAATATATAGTCACCATATATCATGAAAAATACATAATTAAATACCTAATTAACATATAACTACCTAATTAACATATAATATAGTAACCATATAATATAAAAAATACCTAATTAATATGTTCACCATCTTAAAATGTCCAAATATTACAACAAATTAATAACCCAAATATTATAACAATTAATAATCCAAATATTACAATAAATTCGGTTCGGTTCGGGTTTATATTGATTTTCACCCGACCCGAACCCAAAATTTTACAAATTCTCACACCCGAACTGAACCGAAGTATCCGAATAACCCTATCCAAAGTTATATTTCGGTTCGGGTTATTCGGGTCGGTTCGGTTTTTGCCTACCCCTATTTTTGATTATAAAACATGACTATATTTTTGAAAGAAAAGTTAAAAAACTTAGTTTCCTCTTTTTCATTTTGTAACAAAATAGCAAGATAGAAGATCATGTTAGAAAGAAGTGGATTTGTATCACAGTATTTAGGTAAAAAGATTCTTGAGCGGGATTATTTATTACGTTCGACAAATATTTCGTTGTCACAAAGTTGTTGTGGTGTAGTGGTTATCACGTCAGTCTTACACACTGAAGGTCCCCAGTTCGATCCTGGGCAGCAACAAGTTGCCTTCTTCTTTTTGTTACTTAAAGTTTAGTTTTAGGAGGAGATTGAGACGAACGCTTAATTATATATAGTTGATGTAAAGAAAATACATAAACACTTCATGGTTTTTTATATAGTTGTTCTTAATGAAAGTACATTTAAAAGGAGCAGAGTAAAATGCTTCAACTTATTTGCTAACACTTGGACATCCATGGAAAAGGTTGAAATGTGCGCTTGGATGGTGGATAAGGCCTATGTTATGTTGGTGGTGGAGGTTGATAGCCAGAAGGAGGCCTTTCAGTAGGTGGTGTATAACCCTGAGAAGGTGGTGGATAACCATGGGAAGGAGGTGATTGGATTGGTGGTGGATATTGAGAATGGGGTGGTTTATGCCCATGAGAAGGGGGTCTTTGAGTGTGTGGTGGCCTATGCTTATGATAAGGTGGCCTTTGGGTAGGTGGTGTGTGCCCATAAGGAGGAGTTTGGGTTGAAGGTGGATGTTGAGGAGGGGGTGTTTGGATTGGTGGTGGATGTTGATAATAAGGTGGTTTATGCCCATGAGAAGGAGGTCTTTGGGTTGATGGTGGCTTATGAGAAGGGGGCCTTTCGGTGGGTGGTGTATATCCATGAGGAGGTCTTTGGATTGGACGGGTGATGGGTGGTGGACGTTGATAAGGCGGAGTTTGGACAGGTGGTGGAGTATAACCACGAGGAGGAGGAGGTTGGGTGGGTGGTGGACGTTGAGAAGGTGGCGTATACCCATGAGAGGGTGGAGTTTGGACGGGTGGTGGAGTATAACCACGAGGAGGAGGCGGTTGGGTGGGTGGTGGACGTTGAGAAAGTGGCGTATACCCATGAGAGGGTGGAGTTTGGACGGGTGGTGGAGTATAACCCCGAGGAGGAGGCGGTTGGATGGAGGGTGGACGTTGAGAAGGCGGCGTATATCCATGAGAAGGCGGAGTTTGGACGGGTGGTGGAGTATAACCGCGAGAAGGAGGCGGCTGGATAGGCGGTGTACGTTGAGAAGGCGGCGTATACCCATGAGAAGGCGGAGTTTGGACCAGTGGCGGATGCTGAGAAGGCAGTGGAGTATACCCATGAGAAGGTGGGGAATAACCATGCGGAGGCATTTGAACGGGTGGCGGATATTGTGAAGAGGGTGGTGTTTGTGTAGGAGGCAGATATCCATGGGAGGATGGGTTTTGAGGTGTTGGCTGCCTATACTGTGGAGGACTGGTATAACCATATCCTAGTAGATCAACAAATTTAAGTTCCTTCCCAAGCTTCTTGCCACTAGGAAAAGCTCTGGTAATGGTGGCAAATGAATGAACATTAGCACTACCAAAAGCAACAAACACTAGCAGAACACACAACTTATTAAGCACCTTCATTTCAGCCTAGTGAACTTGCACTAAAGGTGAAGAGCTCACAGCACAGGAGTTAAAAGAGTGATCACATCACAGACCTTATATAGACCCAGCACCCAGTAATTCACCTGACCTTCAGTGTTTTTGGGTTTAGGCACATGAATTGTCACCCTAACATGCAGTTTCAGATATGTTCTCTGCTTCCACGTTCACTAATTGCCATAAATGCTGGTGAGAACTCACAAGTGTAAACTAAGGCTCAGTTCACATGAGAAGCTTGATATTACGTCAGGAGAACTGACGTTTTCTTTAAAGAAAACATACACGGAGATGCATTTTCTTGGTGTAAATGGCACATCTTCTGCATGAATTGCATGTGTATCTGTAACCAATAATTGGTGCAATATCCTGAATAAAGCTCTCTTTTCTTGGCACTAGATTTTGATGACTGGTTATACACAAAAATAATTAAAAAGATTTGACGATAGACAATGACGGAAAAAAAAAAAAGAAGAAAAAGAAAGACTGTATAATAAGACAACTTCAAGTGGCGTACAAATGCAATAATTTACAGCAAAAATGTATTTACACCAGCAACATAATTTCCTATATAAAACTTGAAAAAGAAAACTGAAACTTCTGGCCTTTGCCACTGAATTAAGAGCAGTTCGCTCCAAGATAGGAGTTAGGGTTTTCCTCAAAACAAACACCTGCAGCATTTAACAGGGTAGGTAGATGGTAGATGCCATCGCATTTGAAATACATCATACTTGGTGCTTTAGTGCCAGGATTTCAATCTTCAAATGCGATTGAATTAAGTTCTGCCAGGATGGTACCTACAGATTTAGCAAAATCAGAACACCAAATTGAAGTAGAGAAAAAATATCAGGGAATACTGTTGCAAACAGCTCTGAGTTATGTCATTGAAAAAAAAAAAAAAAAAGACAACTATAAACAGCCGAATGATAAAACATTGAAGATATATATTCTTTCAGGAATAAGTAAGGAAAGCAGATCTCTTAACATGCAAATTGAGTAAAGCAATCTTAATTGCATTCCGAGATTAGCGATCACCCCCTCATGATAGTGTCTACTCCATGAATCCGTCACGAGTCACACCATAGATTTAATTCATCTTCTTTGTTCCCGTTTCCCTTACAATGAAAAAACAACGCAGAGAATGCAAATTGAGTTGGCAAAATTTTCTTTCTGTTTAATTGTCTCTCCCCAAGCAAGAAGGTCGTTCATTTGCGCAGCTTCCAATTCAGCACTTTGGATCTTGAATCATTAGATAAGGATATTAAGGTTTGAATGCATTTTACTTGTGTTCCGACTTCCTGTCTATTTTGATAATTTAAAATCAATCTGCATCCAGCAATTAAGATAAAGTTTTAACTTAATGTTGAATTGAGTTATTTCTCTGAGGCGTAGCTATAAAGACCGGAAACTACTGAGTAGAGCAGTAAGTTACAACGTAAAATGTAATGACGCAACATAAATTATGGATTCCCATCATTAGTCATAAAGTAGCAAGTAAATAAGGAAAAATTCATATCATGAAACTTACGCTAATCATTGCAAGGAGGAAAATGGATGTCATATTCCTTTTCACACGAATTTGGCCTTTCTATCTGCAGGCTTAAGTATTTGGAAAGAGCACATTAAGGTTTCATCAACACTCATCATCGCACCAGCATTATCAAACTCCCCACAATAGTTCGGAGCAGAAAATATTGTTACAAGCTGCCTGTCCGCAAAGAATTCATATCCATCCTCGACAACCTGAAAGACAATAAAAGGATTAAAAAAAAGGGGAAAAAAAGAAAGAAGCTAAAGAAAAGTGACATAAGAATTGGATAAGTACAAGATTGATACAAGATGTGAGCTTCAATAACCTGATGGGCACGACAAACAAGGTCCATATCGTTATTTGTTAAGAATTCTGACACCTTATCTTGCCCAAAGGTGTATGAGACCCCTCGATCATTCATTCCCCATCCTTTGACATCCCTACTAGGATCAGACCAAAGTAAATCACAAAGTAAACCAGAATCTGGAACATCAGTTGGACGGCATATGTTTCTAATTTGATCCAAACTTGTTAAATCAGGGGACAGCCCTCCATGCATGCACAATATTTTGTCGTCTATAAGAGCAGCAACAGGAAGACAATTAAAACAATCTGTAAAAATTTTCCAAAGTCTCACATTGAACCGCCGTTTGCATTCATCATAAAATCCATAAATTCGATTAATAGATGCAGATTCATGGTTTCCTCTTAAAAGAAAGAAATTCTCTGGATACTTGATTTTGTAGGCAAGCAAAAGGCAAATTGTTTCCAAACTCTGCTTGCCACGGTCTACATAGTCACCTAGGAATAAATAATTAGCATCAGGAGGAAAACCCCCATACTCAAACAGTCTCAAAAGATCAGAATACTGCCCATGAATGTCACCTGGAAATCAATGGCATCATAATAGTATGGGTTAGTGGAAAAACACCTCAAATGAGAATTCTAAAAATAAATAGTGTGAAGTGCATTGCAGTTAAAGAATTAAGCAACTCACAATTATTAAGATTGTTTCAATTAGAAACAAAACCACCCAATTCCTTTGTCTAGGTAAGAATGCATTAGCAATACAATCACACCTTAAAACTTGAAGCAGCCATATTTTAATAAAGCACTGAAAATCTATTCGGAACTACTCTTAAAGCACAACTTTAGAGGCTCTTAGAACAGAATATCTGATCAGGGAACCATAAAAGAACAAAAAACATGAGATAAATGACTCGGTACCAATGATTACCAGAAATTTCCTTCCTCACAGAGATCTCCATTGTCCAGGCTCCTCCCTTCCAAAACCTATGGGAAAATGTTTTGACAATTTTAGAGGCAGCATATTTCTAGCATTATGTTTATCCTGTCAATTGAAATCTTCAGCTGTATGCTCTGGATAGTACCACATCTACTGTGTTAATGTGGTCTTACAGCCAGCAATCTATGCTGATGACACTGACTGATACTAAAATTTAGTCAGGCTTCTAAAAAGTTTATATAAACAAATTCCCTGAACACACACCCAATGTGCTTTATGTCATGCTACTGCTTCTGTTTCTACCCTATTGCTGTATTAAAGACCATTTTAAAAGTGCATAAGCTTCAATCACAAGGTCAGTAAGACATATTGATAGGACAGAGATCATCAAGGAACACAGTTACACTACTAAGACGGAGTAAAACTTCAAGCTAACTGCAGAAGCACAAGTCGCTAAACACATTACATGTATCCACCAGGAAGCCAGCTCATTTCACATATACTTTCAGTGCGAACACTTTAAATCAGCTTGTCCAACCAGCCAGATGTCAAACATTGAACTAAATTGGCTGGTGGAGTCGTACATCATAGTCTATACAAAGATGACTGAGAATGCCATGTGTCAATCACCAAAGCATCATATTACAACGAATTGCAACAACAAAAATTCAACCAAACAATTAGGGATGGACATGGATATAGATGATAGTTTTTATCCAAGAAAAAAATAAACTATGAATCTAATAAA
This sequence comes from Excoecaria cochinchinensis, assembly GCA_947683425.1. Lineage (NCBI taxonomy): Eukaryota > Viridiplantae > Streptophyta > Magnoliopsida > Malpighiales > Euphorbiaceae > Excoecaria > Excoecaria cochinchinensis. Next base: position 2,717,130 of record CANTUQ010000049.1, on the reverse strand, counting down.
TATTCAGCATATAACAGAACACATGTGGTGGTCTTTGACTAAATAAACCTACCAAGATTATGGTAACAAAACTCAGCTGAACCATACTAGTGCATATTCATCATGCAATCATTTTAGTATAATCTAATAAAGCTTGACCTTCAATGGAATATATTCTAGCACAAGGAGCAAAGCAAACATAATGCAAAAAGAAAACCTCAGATATAACAAAGCACCAGCCTTTTTAAGCCAATTCCTAAGGTGGCATTGAAGAAGGATAGTTTACCCCTATTTTGTTCAAAGCCGAAGTTTTATGCACCAAATCCCATTCTGCATGATTTGCTCTAAAATCATTTCCATTTTAGACCAAGTCACAAGTAAAATAACACCTTGAAAAGTAGAACAAGGCATTGCAGTCTCAGACTCCACATCTTTACATTCAACGTTAGTCAAGCCTTTTAAGTATTAGCCACCATCAAAACCACGGATCTAATAACTAATCCTTCACCCACCAGCTACCACTGTTTACATCAATTGTTGCAAGGTAAACAGTTTTGAATTTTCATCTAAATAACACGACTTACCCAAACTTTTCCAGATTTAACAAATTGCTCAAAATTCCAAACAACCCATTAAAACAAAATTTGATTTTCAATCCACACTAAGTAAACTTCTATCAGAAGAACCACAAAAATTTCAGCTTGAACCAGCAGAAACAAAAGAATGCAACATAATGCATAATGAAACCCAAAACCACAAATCTCAATAGAACTAAAAGAGACCCAGACCAGAAAAACCAAATAAAGATTAACGATTTCTCAGGAAACAGAAAAAACAGAAATAGAAAAACAAATACCGCAGATCTTGATGGGAGCTTCAAGTTCGAGAAGATTAGGCTGTTGAAGAAAGATTTGTCTAGAAACAGCACACAGTTGGCGGATCTCGTTCTCAGTTAGCTGAACTTGTTGCTGTTTGGCTGCCCTAGTCTGCCTAAAATCTAATAAACGACTGATTATATCATCTAAAACGGCAGGCTCCATGGATGCCTGCCCTTGTTGAGCCATTAAAAACTGATCTCAACAAATCTGCTCAATTTCTATGCTAAAGAAAATCAGAGACCCGAGATTTTCAACAATGAGAACAGCAAGGTTATTGCTTCTTTAGCTTTCTTCCTCTGCGCTCTTATTTATTTATTTATTTATTTTTCTTTAACAGACTTCTTTCTGAGCTCTCTCTCTCTCTCTCACTTTTCTTTGCATTTTGAATTTGGGTTGGTGGGTTATTTAGTTACAGAAAAGAATAATAAATTTATATTATATAAAATTTAATTTTTTATTAAAAATTTGAGATTTTAATGAATTAATAAGAAATTTACTTTTCGGTAATTGGACATTCATTTATGGAGTCGATCAACCAATCTTATATTAATATTTATCTTACAAGTAATTTAGTTTCTCCTTATAACTAAAAATCATAATGCATTTTGAGAATTTTTACTATTTATGAATACTCCATGAGTATTTAGAAGGTCTTGATTCTAAGATTATTTGAAATTCATTATACATAATTTTAAAAAAAAAATTGATAAGAGTTTTATCTAATTTGAGACTTATATTTATATTCAAATTCTGTTATCTAATTTTATAAATAGTTAGAAATTCATGTATGAAGCGCACATATGATTTCAATTTACTTTTGCCTAATCTTGTCATTTTTTTATTTAACTATTAGAGTTTTTTTTTGTTGAAAATTTATTTAATTATGTATTTTTCAGGTGATTTGCTCCAGAGACGGCAGCTTGAAAAATTCGGACAGTTATCACTTTTACTATTATTTTATAATAATTTATTCTCAAAAATATTTTTCATTATTTTTTATAAATTTTTAATTATTATAAACTTTTATATAATTTTGCATTTTCATAATTAATGTAAAAATAAAAATTTCTTGAATGTAATGGAATAAACGGATTGTAAGAGGTGTTTTTGGATAAATTAATTGATGCATATAGTAATTTACCCTCTAATTTTTCATGAGTATGTATACAAATATAAAATTAAAATATAAAAATAGAATAAATTAAATTACTTAATTTAGAAGAAGCAAAAAGAAAAATAAATTCATTAGCAAAAACCTCCAAATGCTAATAAATTTTATATCTCAAAATAATAATAAAATATCGGTAAGTGGCCAAGTGGGACCTTTTTCTTTTTCTTTTCTTTTCTTTATTTTATTTTTTTTTAAAAAAAAGCAATTTGGAAGTGTGGTTAATTACAAAAGTTCCATGGGGACGGAGAAAACTATAGACTATGACTTTGTTCTATACAGAAACATATAAAATAGATAAACATATTAATTTTATAATTTTTGAAATTATTTTTGTAATTTAATATTTGCATTCAACATTCATTAGTTATGATTTACTTTGAGTTAGCAAACTTTAAACAAAATGCAAGAGTTAAATTATTAGTTAATTTTCGGTTAAACGTTCGAAATATCTCAAGTTCCATTCTTTTAGTAAAATTTATAATTGTTATAAGATATTATATCTCTCTCATAAAAAAATATTAAAAATAATACAATCTATATTAATTTTAAATTATATTAGATATTAAATAAAAATGAAAATTTTATATTTTGAATAAGATTTTGACTTTTGAAGTGATACAACTTAATTATTAAAAATTACAGAATTTATTATTAATTTTAAATTAGATTGAGTCTTAAATAAAAATTGAAAATTTTTTATATTTTGAGCAAAATTTTAATTTTTCTAACTACTAGTAGGTTTTAGTCTTATATAACTATAAATTAAATTGAGCATAATTATCTAAAAAGTTTAAAATGTGTTTCATTTTGCTAAGAATGCATTGATTGAGTCGGACCATTAATTACACGTAATGGATATATCTATTGGTCATTAATTAGTGTAATGCTCGGCTCATTAACTTTTCATAAAGTCTATAATGTTTTGGACAGTTGGCGAAATCGAGTTTAGAGACCACAATTTTTTGTTTTTTTTTTTTTCAACAGACCACATTTTGTATAGTGGAATTATCATTATCCACATGTATTGTTTTCGGAAAAATACATCTTAAACTTTTTTTGAATTTTAACTTTTTTCTCCATCAAATTTTTATACTATTTTTAAAAATAGATATTAAATTCCTTTTACTTTTTAAATTATTAACATTAAATTCAATTTAAATTTAGACTAATAAAATTAAAATATATAACTTATTAATTTTATAAGCTACTTAAAATAACTATATAAATCACTAAAATATAAAAAATTTAAAAATCTTATAAATGTTTAAAATAGTTATATACTTCTTTAATTTTTTATATTTTTATGGATTTTACAGTCAATTTAAATTTATTTTATGATGGATTTACAAAATTATATTTTAATTTCGTCAATTTAATTTAAATTAAACCTAACATAAAAAATATAAAAATTAAATATCAATTTTTTAAATATATCCAGCTAATTTAGAAAAATGTTAAAATTATCTGCAATGCATTTTTCTATTGTTTTTTTTATTAAAAATAATGGATATCTATTATCTCTAATTCTCCTTAATTAGAAACTTAATTATTCATGAAATTTACATTAATACGAATCCGTGCATTGCACGGGGAAACCACTGAAACTCCACGAAATTGGGTGTTAACGCTTAAACCATGCGTCAGGTGCAGGCCTCTATGGCCATCTTTATAAAGGAAAAAATGAAGAAATTGTCTTGAAGAAATAAGGAAAGCACGCCAATTATGATCTGTGCTTCCATCATTGGAAGCTTTTGCAGATCATTTTATATCTTTTCAGGCTTCTGAATTCATGAGATTCAAATTTCAAATTTTGAATTTCTGAGCTCCATTACAGTTCATAGGTATAAACACCATCATCAATCTTCACTTTTCCCTATTCTTTGTGCGATTTTAGATATCTTTTCACATCTTTTGAATTGGGTTTGGGGTATTTTTAATTGTTGGTTTCGTAAAATCGATGCTTTGATCATGTATGCCAATTTTTGAGGTCAAAGAAATGAAATGAAATTTCATTGTGGCCATTTTGAGCCACTAATATTGTTGATCGGATTAGGTATTCTCGGATTTTTTTTTTTATTTCAGATATTATGTGACGGATTTACGGTACTCGCCAAAAATAAGGCTCGATCATCTTTGCCTATTTAGTTGTCAGAGAAACAGAAATGAAATTATTATGGCCGTTTCGAAATTATGCATATTGCTTGTTAGGGAAACTTTGCAGTACTATGATGCCTGCTAAATTTGATGTTAGATGAAGGGAAATGGAATTATATGGCTGTTCTTGTAATTATGCTTTATGCATATGCAGGTTGTTTTTTTTACTACTGCTAAGCTATATATTTTTGGATTAAAAGTTATCATAAGCTTTTAGAAAATCAAATGTTTGATGTGTTTAAACATGGTTATATATAGTGGAGCTGAACATAGTAATTCAGCTGAATATATTGTTTTTTCATTCAATCGGCTGTTAGTATGAGGCTGATTTTTTGTGTCGCACAGAATGTATTCAAAATCAAAATTTTCAGCAAGTCAATTTTGATCCTTTTAAGATTTTCTTGTGGTGTACTCCCACTGCTTTGAAAACCAGAAATGGCTTCTACGAGGAGCAAAGCTATTACTATATTGGATGATTTTAACTTGGGGCATCCATGCCATTGTCATTGAATTAATTGTGTGAACAAGAGGAGAAGCTTTAGAATGAAGACAGAGGTGAATAAAATGGTGAGAGGATTCGTCTGAAGGAGATTTTGAGAAGATGGGAGAATCCCAAATCCCAGATGTGTCATATATAAAGGCTTGATTTAGTTTGTGATCGGAAAATGGTGATTTTTGGACTTTTAAATTATGATTGTTGGGCTCATTATGTATCTCAGAGAGTCAGAAATCTTATTCTTTCACCTTACTATGCTATTACAGCATTTGAATTTAATCATCCAAGGGAGGTTGAATAGGTTCTTAGTTTTACTTTGCTAACTCCTGTTGTGCTGTGTGGTCAACATTGGTTGAAGGTTGCAGAAACTGTGAATTTTTTCCATTATAAACTTTGATTGTTCCAGTACTTTTATGTGATCTAATTTTCAGTCTGTTATACTTTGATTTCAATTTTCTTGATTAGGTTCCGACAATATTTGGTGATTGTTGTTTTCTACTCTGGTCTATCCTGTAGGCTCAATTTTGGGCTTTGAAGCGCTCACTAGACTTTTTTTTTTTTTTTTGTGAACCCCCAAGCAGATGGAGGATGAGGAAGTCCCCATTTTGCAATCAGAAAGCCACAAGGATATTGAGATGGTCACTGCATCGGAAGAACCTATTATCCTTCCTGTTGCACCACAGCTATCTTGCAGTTCCACTTGTGCCTTCTCTAAACAAGAATATGATGCTTTGGAATCAAAAGAACGGTCAAAGTCCGCAGCAAAACTTTGTGGGCTTATAATTTTCTACTTAATGGTGATGACAGTAGAGATTGCTGGTGGCTTGAAAGCAAACAGCCTTGCTGTTATTACAGATGCAGCCCATTTGCTGACTGATGTTGCTGGATTCTCTGTCTCTCTTTTCACAGTCTGGGTTTCAGGTTGGAAGCCAACACCTCATCAATCATTTGGATTTAATCGCCTCGAAGTTTTAGGTGCCCTTTTATCTGTCCAGCTCATATGGCTGATCTCTGGACTTCTAATTCATGAGGCAATTGACAGAATTCTTCACAAAAATACTGGTGTGAATGGAGGACTCATGCTTGCAATTGCAGCCTTTGGATTCACAATTAACTTAATCATGGTAATATGGCTGGGCCATGATCACTCTCATCATCATCATCATCATCACGATCATCACGACCACAATCACATTCTTGATGCTGAAGAGGAGGACGCAAAGTTGGCATCAAGTTCAGCAAAAAGAAAAATACTAAACATAAATATCCAAGGAGCTTACCTACATGTCATGGCTGATCTGATTCAATCGGTTGGCGTGATGATTGCAGGTGTGATTATATGGATAAAGCCTAATTGGTTGGTGGTTGATCTGATCTGCACTCTTGTCTTCTCAACTTTTGTTTTGGTAACCACTATTCCCATGCTTAGAAGCATATTTAACATACTAATGGAGAGAACACCTAGTGAAATCAATGTCAGCAAGCTGGAGAGTAGCCTGAAATGTATAAAAGGAGTTCATGATATTCATGATCTCCATATTTGGGCAATCACGGTAGGGAAGTTAGTATTATCTTGCCATGTAGTCGCCGAGCCTGGAGCCAGCTCTGCTGAAATACTTAACAGAATTAGGGATTACTGTGAAAATACGTATAGGATTCATCATGTAACCATACAAATTGAGCAATAGCCTATATATTTCAACTTCAAAACTCTTTTTTTGTTCGTTTATGAACTTGTTTTCTATGCAATTTTGCTTATTAGAAGCATATTACAGGCAGATTTGGAGGTTGGTGAAGCAAATGCAGATGAGCTATTTTATTCCATATCCAATTCATTCTGACTCAGAAAGGGTTTGACTTGATTTGATTATGATAGGCTATATACTTAATCTTTACAACTTTATTTGATTCCTTTTTAGCCCATCTGGAAAGGAATTTTAAATTTTTAAAAGAATATCTTGCAGTAGTTTAATGCACTGAACATGCAGAAACAAAAGGCAATCAGTTCAATTGATACAACTCTGTTTGCTTTAGCTGTTTATTCTAAACCAGATTCCAAATGCTAAATTTAGATGTAAATTTGAGGCTTTGACATGCTTGTAATTATAAAACCTGCAAACCTCATTTGAATTTAGGGATGTAGTAACTGATATTGGAATTAATGTGCAATTTATTGCCAAATTATGCAGCAATAGCTTATTTCTTAGTACAGTCAACAGATTTTTAGATGCACATTAGCAGATATAACAGACTACCCTGCGTAAATTTTAAAACATATCACTGTAAAGACGAAACTCTTAAATTGAAAGAAATTGAACCTTTTCCCTTTTCTCGAGATGAAAAAACAGAGATTATGATTTTTCATGTCAATAATCCTCTTACTAACAAGGAAAAAAACAGATTATTAAGCTCTAATTATCGAGAACCCACTTTGACCTTGTTATCCAAGAGAGCATTAGCGTCAAGTGCTTTATCTACAAAGAAATTGAAAATAAATATGCTACAAACTATCCTCTTTCAAATATCAGCAACCAACAATATTCAACAGCTAGATCATCAGGCCAAGTTAGGAAGTAGCTTTAAGAAAAACCAGAACAAGTACAAAAAGTTGCCCCTTTATAAGGTTCTTGATTGCTGTTGTTCTCACTGTGAGATAATCTAGTCTTACTCTACATCACAGCTACCAGTCAGTTCCATGCTTAAAATAACATACAAGAAATAAACAAACAACCACAGAAAAGGCTGGCGCTCCCAATAATCTTACATTGCTGATTTCTTTTTCCAATATCACATAAACAATTTAAGTAAAAATATGAGTAATCTACACGTCTCCCTCTCTCAGGCAAAATTTGAAAAGTAAAATTTTTAAAAAGAAACTGAAAAAATAGAGAAAAAAAAAAAGACTGCTGGCTAGCAATGCTTTTCATTTTTCACATGTGGCCTTAAGTAGAGCAGCAAGCTTTCTTTGTATTTGCAGCATTATCAGCAACGTTAATAGTGGTACCTTGACCAGGAAGTGTAGAATTACCAGCAGCTTCTTGTGCTGCCAGTGCCTTCTTGTTTATGATATGGTATATCTCGGTCAATATGGTTTGGAATGCTTTCTCAATATTTGTGGCTTCCAATGCTGAAGTCTCAAGAAAAGAAAGACCTTCCCTCTCTGCCAATGCCTGACCATCTTCCCCTGAAACGGCTCTAAGATGATTCAAGTCAGATTTATTTCCAGCCATCATGATGACAATGTTGGAGTCCGCATGATCCCGCAATTCACGGAGCCACCTTTGGACATTGTCAAAGGTTTGCCTCTTGGTTATGTCATAGACAAGAAGAGCACCAACAGCTCCTCTATAATATGCACTAGTGATAGCACGGTACCGTTCTTGACCTGCGGTATCCCATATCTGCGCTTTTACTGTCTTTCCATCCACCTGCAGCAATCATACTACCATCAACAACCATTGGCTATCTGTCGGATTCACACTACAAGAAGAATTGGAGAAATAATTGCACATTCTTAGTAGAAATATGACAGCCAAGGTTTCCACAGTCCTGGACAACGTAGATGAAAGCAACTAACAGCAGAACTAATCACCACTTGGGTTACCTTTCAAAACCTAAATGCAAGGTGTAATCACATAATCAATCATCAATGATTACTTGTACTCAGAGAATGATACGAAACTACAGTTTTAACTGCTAATAGCATTTTGGCGGTGTTCTGCTTTTTCAGAGGACAAGACATGAGTTCTTTTACTAAATTCTCTCTCATGTCCATAAGGAAAACTATCGGGCATATTCATGAAATTATAGTCAACAATTGATCCAAGCGTTGCACATTCTGAAACCGAAAGTACTTCCGATTCTAACAGAAAATTTCAGAATAAGAAAATCGTCTCATCAACCTAAATATAACTCTTCACTGTAGAGGCATACATGCACGCACCATTACACAGACTGGCAAACAATCTCTCCCAATATCAATAGCCAATATATCAATCTGACAAAACGCAAATACAAACAAATGCACACCACAGAAACTTGCATAGACTCCAAAGTCAATTTATTAACAATTCAATGGATCAACGATTCAACAAATCGCTGCTAAAATGCTCATAGAAAAGAATTAAAAAGAGGATCAAAGAGGGAAAAGAGAGAGAGAGAGAGAGAGAGAGAGAGAGAGAGAAGATTAATATTACCTGAAGAGTTCTTGTAGCAAACTCGACACCGATAGTGGATTTTGATTCCAAGCAGAACTCATTTCTCGTAAACCGAGAAAGAATGTTGGATTTGCCTACACCAGAGTCACCGATCAAAACGATCTTAAACAAATAATCATACTCATGATCTACTCTATGCGCCATAATTATTTCTATATCTCTGTCTCCTCTCCTCAGATCTCTCTGACCTGCCAGATCCAAACAAGCGCAGAAACATGAGTAATCAAGAACAGATCTGTAGAAAAAGAATAGCAAATGAACCAGAAACTCACCCTTAGGCGAATGGATCGAGAAGAGAATTTTGGATTGAATTTACGAAGAAATGGAAAATAAGTTATTTTCCCTTTTGGAAACCGAAGAAAATAACGATGAGCGAAGGGGTTTGAAACGGGGTCGTATAAATATACCGGTTGTCCGGTTCCAAATTTATTTGCTTGATAGTTCGACACTGTTCATACTTTTTTATTTTTAAATTTATAAAATTTACTACTGGGTGACAGTGTTTATTAACTGCTGTAAATAAAAATAGTCAAAATAAAAGTTGCAAGAAAATAAAAATAGCATTATAATACCTATTTATAAAGATTCATTATAAGAAATTAAATTTAATTTATGGTAATTTGAATATCACTTTATGGTTTATAATAATCTTTTTGCCAAATTTTAATTTATAAATTATTTTTTCTGTAAATGTTTATTATAATATATTACCATTTACATAAAAATTGTATTTTTTTTTAAATCAAAAGTTTTGATTCTCTAGATTAAAAAAGAAAAGATTAATTCAATTATCGTGTCTAGGAGGTTTATTACGAGCAGTGTGTTGGTCAGAGCTAGAAACGGCGTCGTATTGGTGATGGTGACAAATTGAATGGGGTGATGATAGAAAAGTATGAGATGGCGACTGACACTACCAGGCTGGCTGGTAAGTACAGTAAGGATGTTTGTGACTTCCACTCCCCCTATCTTATTGGGATTTGTTTTTGGTTTTTATCCCATGGTTTTCAACTTATTATTTTCCTATTCTATTTCCAATGAAAGACTGCCACATCATCAACCTAATACCATCTGTATGAGTTTTCATTTTTTTTAATAAATGAATTGAAGAAAATGACTATAATTCCGTGCACATGTCCATAGGATACCCGCACATCTAAACTATGCAATTAGTGACTTACTACGTATGCGCAGGCTATTATATTTTTTAAGTTCATATACCCCTCAAATGTCTCCTTATAAATAAAAATTTTATAAATTAATAAACTCTACGGTACCATTTATTTTATTTTAAGAAAAAATTAATATAAGCCATTACTATTAAATTTTCAATGTAAATAAAAATGAATGCTTGTAGATTGATATCAACTTATAGATGATATTTTATATCCATAATTTATGCAAATATGAAAAAAGAAAATCTTTGAATTGAGGAAAAGTAGTGGAAATAATAAAAAATTCTTTGAATTTATGTAATTACTAGAACATTATAAATAGAATGAGTTCGATAATTTTACGAATTAAATGAATAAAATTATAAACAAATGATTGATATATGGAGTTAGTTTTGTAACAAATTATTTTATGGCGTGAATGAAAGAGGCTCGAAAGAAAAAAAATATATTAATTTTATAAATTAATAAATTAGGGAAAGTGTGAGGTGTCGCAAGATAATGGGGGGTATAAGTAAGAAATTGTTAATGCAGGAAGAATCATACATCATGATGTGATGAGCTATAAAGCGTAATATTAATAATTTAATATACTCTGATTATTCTGTGTTTTTTTAGCAATTTGTTTGGTATTGAATCATTTTCATGTCCATGGAATTTTTTAAGTGGGAGATACTAATTGATGGTGAGACAGACCAATTGCGAGCCACCCATTACTCTATCATATGGAATCTAGCAAGAGTTTACCAACAGCCTATAAAACTCCTCCAAAACTCTTCTATTTACAACTCTTTCCATACAAAATTCTGATTCTGCCACAAAAAAAATAAAAAAATTCATTCTATAAAAATACTTTACTTTTTTAATTATTAAAACTAAAATTATTTTAATTATAATAATTATAAATACAAATTAGAGCATTAGTGTGCGAATCATGTCAATTTGAAAATTTTCAAATAATGCCACATGATATTAACTTTTCAATATGTCATGTGAAATATTGTAAATTGACGTGAATAGTTACTTTCGGTATTTTGACATTGAAATCATTGTTTTTCAGTTAAAATAATTTTAGTTGCAATTAAATAATTGAAATATTTGATGATTTTTTTTCTGTGATCAAATTATTATTAGAATATAATGGATGAAATCAACTCCTGGATAAGTGTAAATAATTGCAAATAATTACTGATAGAATTAGAATATGCGCATGACTCTATTATGGATAAAGTTTCAATGCAGATAGAATTAAGTAATACAATCTGATTAAAATTATCAAATCTTATATCAGAAACAGTTTGAGTTAAACTAAAGATAGATCTCTAGTTATTAGGATCTCTATAAATAGATAGAGATCTCAGTATTTGGTAACGAGAAAACGTATATGCCGCAAGACTGCTCGTTTTCATTCACACTTGTTTTTGTCTTAATCTTTCAGGAACTTTTAGATTGTGACGTAGCTGCTGTTATTTCGCATGTGGATAAAAATCAGGCCAGTGACCAAAAACAAAGTAGATCCTTGTAGATGTTTCCGCAATATGTATATGCGCTACAAGAGTTAGGTACCATTTTCTAATATTACCTCTATTAATTATATTTGTTATAATTTTCACCATCATTGGTATCAGTGCCGTTATTTTTGTAACCTGGCATGTGGCTAAAATGATCTAAAATTTTATGTGTAAAATTGGTAGATCTAGGATGCATGAAACACAATAAATTTGATTTTTGTGTTAATAATATATATGTGTATATATTGTGGCTCAAAAATTATGTATATGTACACTGCGATTTGAGAGAATGAACATGAGTGTTCAAAATGCAAGACTAGAAGTCAAAATTTTTAATTTTTGACTTCACTATTGAATTCACAGACATTAAAAATTCCCTACCGGACGAAATCGGAGCTCCAGAAAACGCAGGGAAGGCAGCACATGCACCACACGCGCTACATACGACCGGCGCGTGCGCATGAGCAGTGGCTCACACGCGCGCCGCCACGTGTCTCCAGTGATGCGTCATTGAAGACACGTGGCCCAATGAGAGATCGACACGTGGGCAGCGGCGACTACGCCACGTGGTGATGACATATCAACCGGGTGACACATGGACCTACCAGGGGGAGACATATATATGGACAACTGAGGACGTGACACGTGTCAGTGATGACGTGGCATCATTGACACGTGGACCAATTATACTATGCCACGTGTCTGCCTTGTGGCCAGTGATGTGTCACCAATGTGCCACGTAGGTGACAGGTGGACCAATAGCATTCAGACACGTGGCATAACTAGATGTAGACACGTGACTCTATGTGGTGTTGCCACGTGGCAGAACCGAGGGAGATGCATGTGTTGCGCTTAGGGCACGTCTGCTCTCCCTTCCTCAGCATGTGTTGGCGCGTGCGACGTCCTCTGACTACTAATTCAGCTCCAATTTTTTGCAAATTAATTTTTCAAATTATTGTAGATTTTTTGGTCATTTTTCCCAAATTTTTCAATGATCAGAAAATAAATTTTTTATTTTTTTTATATTTAAATGTGTTTAATTTCAAAATAAAATATTAAAAATTGTAGAAAAAGTGTTTTATGCATTCGATTATTTTTTTTAAATATTTTTTAAAATTTTTTTATATTCTGTCCTTACTTATTGATTGAAATGTGTTTCAATTATATGAGTTTATACATAAGTGTATAAAATTTTATATAATATGCTGCAGAAGTGTTATATAAGGACACTTAATCTTCCTTAAATTACGCATAGTTTGCTTTGAGAAATGCAAAAGTATAATCAATAAGCAACATGAGAATACGAAAGAAGATTTGAGTTGATGATATTGATGCAATAGTGTATCATAAAATACACGTGTGAGAACAAATGCAAGAGTGCATTTGGATTGGTGGTCTGAGTATGGACAAAGCTTTTTGGTTAGAGTTGCTAAAAAGAAAGTGTTGAGAAGTAACACTAAAATCTGTGATATTATTGAAAAATGAAAAGAGCGTGTATCGTCCATGGTTTCATCAATGGATTTATGAGTTGTGTGATAAATTGATGAAATCGATCAAAGAAATAATCTTAATAGCTAAAAAGATTTTATGAAATCTGGACTTCTAGAATTGTTGACATAAGTGCCAATTTTAGTTTTGTTAAATATGATTTATGTTTCCTATTGATATTTGGTATGAGTGTCTTATTTTAAAATTATTGAATTTTATTTATTGATTAAATAAATGCGTTTATTTATTATCCTTGGCATTTAGCTTTATAATAAATGTGTTTATTTTCATTGTTAATTGACTTGCAAAATTTTATGAGTAAAATAATTGCATATTTATTAAGTAGAGGCTTAATAAAAATTTTCTCATAAGTTTGAGAACTTAATAATTCAATAATTTATATTTACTACGTATGAAATTTTAACCTGTAAAGTTAGACATTAAGACTTAGAGGGTAATTGGATACTATAAGTAGTCTTTTCGAATTTGAGCCTAATAGAAAATTTTACTAGGTTATTATTTCAGATGCATAATAAATTGCATGTATTGCCTTATCTCCTTTAAAAATGTGCTATATTGTTCCATTTGAGATCAGAGGATTCAAATGGATAATGCTTCCAAATCAATCTTCACCAAGCTTAATAAAGATATTAAGATGAATGGTGGCAATTATAAAATCTGAAATACGAAGATCCAGTATGTGCTTAAAGAGCAAAAGACTTTTGACCCTCAAGTTCGGTTATAGCTGAACCTGAGGATAGCACTATAGCCCAGCATAAGCAGGATCGAGATGCCTATGTGGCATGAAAAAAAAAATAAAAATTTCACTGCTCGAATCATCTTGATAAGTGCAATGGATGATGTTATCGTTAAGCCATTCCGTAAGTATCAAAATGCAATGGATCTGTGGTTCGCTTTGCAGAAAATGTTCAGAGGTGTGTCTCTGACTAAGTTTCGATCATTAATGATCAAATTTGATACATATTAGAAAAAGTCTGATTATTCGATACAAAAATATCTAAGAGAGATGGAAGAACTATAAGTGAGCTTAGTGAATTTGGTTATAAGTTGACTGACGAGCAGCAGTTTCAAACTGTTATCTATTTCTTACTCAAGAGTTGGTAGCATGTACAGATGCAACTAACTCATATTGACAACATAAAGACATTTGAGGATATCATTTATCATTTGAAGCTTGAAGATGACTAACTGGTAGCGATTAATGTCAATACCATAGTGCGTATGACACAGTCCTATTTTGGTAGAATGAGTTCTTATCAGAATAAGTGAAAAGCTTCAGAAGTAGAGATACACTATTTGACTCAGGAGTGAGTGAAATTTATGCATGAAAAGCAAAAGGAACAGAATCACGAAAGATTCAAAGGCAAAAAGAAGGTAAATATTTCAAGAGTGGAATATTTCAATTGCCAACAGAAATGATACTATGCAAGAGACTGCATTGTGCCCAAAAAGATACACTATTTAACTCAGGAGTGAGTGAAATTTATGCATCCAGTTCTGAATTCCATCATTTGTGGGTGCTAAATTCAGAACCAATGGACCATATAACAAGAGATAGAGATGTATTTGTTATTAATTTAAGGTTCTGTTCTTACTTTATTGAAATTTATTTTCAATTTACATTTTGAGGATGACAGTGTACACTTATGCTTGAATGATTTCTATTATGGTTTTGGTTATGAATGTGGACCATGACTATTTCCTTTAATTCCTTTTTTTTCACATAGTTATGAGAATAATGTGAAATAATGGCTATATTAAACCATATCAGGTAAAGACCGAATGAGTTGGTTAACCAAAGTAAGTTTAATAAGTGATTCAAATAAGGTTGAATTGACTATGCGTAAGCATTGCCTAAAAGGAAAAACTAGATAGAAAATCATTCAAAAAATGTACTAGAGCCAAATTTTCATTGCAGATAGTTTATTCTGACGTATGTGGTCAAATGAATGTAAGGGTGAGGCATGGAACCTACTATTTCATCACATTTATATATGACTGTACTAGGTATGGTCATATCTATTTGATTTCTCACAAGTCAAAAAGCATTGAGTTGCTTAAAGACTTATATGAGTTTAGCTGAGAATCAATTAGATAAAAAGATTAAAGTTTGAAGAACTGACAGGGGTCGGTTATATCTTACAGATAAATTTAAAGTTTTATGTGATGAAAAAGGGATTGAACATCAGTTGTTCATTCCTAGAAATCCATAACAAAACGGTATTGCAGAAGGGAGAAATAGGATTCTCCTAAATATAGTTAGATCTATGATGGCAGAGGCAAATTTGCCTATCTCCTATTGGAGAGATCCTTTATTAACTGCCACATATGTTCTGAATTGTATGTCCTCCAAATCTGTCATTACCACAACTTATGAGTTGTGCACTGGTCAACGAGCTGACTTAAGCCATTTACAACCTTTGGGTTATAAATTTTACTTCCATAATACCTCAATTTGGTAAATTTAAGACCAAGAGATAAAAAGAGTATTTATGTGAGATATTCTGAAGTATCAAAATGATACATTTTCGTGGGTAAGTAAGAAAATGGCAATGTGACAGAATTCAACATCACTAGATGTCATATTCTTAAGAGACTGAATTTTTAAAGTTGGGCAAAGTGAATTAACATTTTACTTTCTATTAATCTCAGGAAGAGGAACCATTAGAATCACTCTATCCGAGTGGGAGGAATTTAGAGAAAGAAAGTTAAAACTCTCATCCTCCAAGCGATCCGGATGTTCGAGACCTGATTCGAGTGGGAGCATTCTTGACTCCAGTGGGAGTTAAAGAATGATGCATTCCTGGCTCCAGTGGGAGTATGGAACATGATCCTAGTGTGAGCATTGTGAATTACAATGAATATATGAGACATGTTTATTAAGATTCAGAACTGAAAAAATCTAAAAGGATAAGTATTCCATGCCGAAAATTTAAAATTTAAGGCTTGAACGAAGCCGTTTTGGTTACCTCACAGGACAAGAAAGAGCATAAAAATATTTAAAAGGCTTTTTTATGCCCATCTAAAGAAAAAAGAATTAAAGCAACGGAAGAAAAAATGGCATGCATGAGATTAAACCATGTTTGAGAACTGGTTGATCTACTGGAAGGATACGAATTAGGAATAAATAGATTCTCAAAATAAAGTGAAAGACTGATAGAGATATCGAAAGATATAAGGTTCGGCTAGTCGCTAAGAGGTTTACACAACAAGAAGAGATTGACTATGAGGAGACTTTCTCATCTGTTGTAAGATTTACGTCCATAAAATTAATCCTAGCCATAGTGGCGAGTTTTGACATAGAGTTTCATCAAATGGATGGGAAGACTGCTTTTCTCAATGAAGAATTGGATGGAACAACTTATAGATTTCATCGGAAAAGGCAACGAACATAGGGTTTGCTGATTGATGAGTTCAATGTATGGCCTTAAATAGTTTTCAACACAATGGTACTTGAGATTTTATCATACAATCATATCGAATGTGTTCAACATGATTGATGAAGATTATTGTTTTTATAATAAAAGGTCTGAAAGTAAATTTATCATTTTGGCATTGTATGTAAACGACATACTTAAAACTGAAAATAACAAATGGTACGTAAATGAAATAAAAAATTAGTTATCGTCCAACTTTGAGATAAAAAAATATGGGTCAAGTGTAGACACCGAGTCCCGAGGCAGTCGAAAATTAGAATTACCCGATAATGAAAATAATATCTGCTCGCAAGTAAAGGTGTCGAAAATGATGTTTTCCTTGTCGAGATTCTCATTATTTTTAAATAAAAATAGACAGTTAAATATATATTAAAAAGATTAATTAAAAAAATTTTAAGAAAAATAAATTAGGAAGTGTTATTTTTATATATAAAAAATATATATTTAAAAAGGAATTGAGTTAATTATTTGTGAAAAAAAAAAGATTTCTTTTGATTTAAAAAGAAAAAAAGAAAAAGTTTGATTTAAAAGAAAAAGAAAAAAAAAAAAAAAAGAAACGTTTGATATCACTACTGTTAAACTTGAATCAGATTAGAAGTGATTAAGTTGATCATTAGTTCATATGCGAACAATATGAAAATTTGAATAGTCTTCTGGGTGCCCAATAGTTTGCTAACATTTGTAGATGAAAATGTATTCCATAATAGAATCAAGGAAAGGTCCTATTGCCATCAACTTCATTTGGAAAATGCTATCTCTGTTACTAATCCCATGGAATTTCACTCTTTTGTTTTTGAGCTTGATGAATCTCAGTTATTTCTTCATCTTTTTCTGCAAATTATTTTTCTCTGCATCAGCTGCTTCATCTTTTTCTTTGTTTATTTCTTCTGCTTTCGTTTCATCTCCTTCTTTTAGATATGCTTTTTCATCTTTTTCTTCAGCTTCTATTTCTTCTGGATATGCTTCATCATCATCATCATCATCAGATATTTCTTCACATATTTCTTTCGTTTCTGTTTCTTCATCTGTTGCTTTAGCATTATGAGAAAAAACGTTTTCATGGTGAATGAGTGAGGGAAACAATTGCTATAAAAAATGAATTACTCAGATAATTTAAGAATTATAACTAATATTGCTATAATTTATCATCTAGTAGCCGACTTATAACTTAATTGATTTGGTGAAAATAAGAAAATCTTTTTTTTCTAAAATATATGCCCTATTTATTGGGACAAGTAGAGGATATTATATGAACGAGGAAAATTTCCTAAAATGTATCTGACCAAAAAACACTAGGTGGAACCTTTTTCATTTGCTAATTTTGGCTAATAAAATTTTTGGGGCTGGAGATAAAAATCATAAGGTATAAGAAACATGTCTAATATCAAAGCACAAACGGTTTTGGTATATGATCAGTACGTACCCTTCTCATCACACCCATTCATAAATAACTTCTGAATGGTGTTATTAAGGCTGCCTTCCCATTCGTAATCCCAGTCATTTGATGTTTCCACTTCGCGAAGCTTTGGCGTGAACACTTGTTGAGAAAATGTCTTCATGTTGGGGCATTTTGTAATTGTCACTTCATCCAAATTCGGGAAATTGAAAGCATAATTACTTGAACAGAAACATGTGAGGCTTGGTAGATCATCAAGCTTCAAACATTCTAATTGATTGAAACCAATCACATCTTCGCTTCCATCAGATTCAACCTCAACTATTTCTTGCATCATTTTGCATTGGCTAATAATCATTGTTTCAAGTAGCACAAGACTCTTCGCTGTTGAGACAGTTATCAGATTTATCATCTCATCACACTTTGACACTTCCAAATAAGTCAAATTTTTGAAACACACCGAGGAAGGCATGAGAATTTTTAATCTTCCATATTCACAAACTTCAAATCTTTTTAGATTCTGAAAAATAGAAGCTGTTTGGGGGTCATTAGCATCCGCCAGATGTTTGTTCTTGCTAACATTCAGTTCAGGAATGATTATTTCTTCCACTAGAGAATCAATCAAAATAAGTGTCTCCATGTTCAGAACACTCTTAAGTGGAAAAACACCACATGCACCGTGAAAGCCCTTCAACCCAAAAGCCTTTAGTTTGGATAAGAAATCAGGTTGATTGTTCCCATTAAATATGCACTTGATTAAGTCCCAGTCTATCACCAGATCTTCTAAACTTGTCATTGCAATCTAAAATAAAAAAAAAAAAGCATAAAAATTGATATATTTTAAAATGAATTGATCATGAATTAAAGTTTGAAGGAATTCAAAACAATTTGCAATGTTTTAATTTAATCATATCCATTTTATTAACATTAATACGATATAGAACGGTTAATAGTCTGAATTTATTATTAGAGAAAGGAAGTAATGCACAAACCTGATGGATCTCTTGTATTTGTTTCCTTCCCTCATCATCTGTCGGAAAATGTGTCCTTGATAGTGAGGAAACGAAATCCTTTGTTTGGACAGCCGATTATCTTAATATGTTTCAGTGGTGGACATTCCAAAATACGAACTCCCGAGTATAAACTTGATAATTTGGGCAGACATTCGAGGTCTATGGATTCTAGTGAAGGAAGAATCATCTTATTAGCTAATGCTCCCCTTTCCTCTGCTTCCTCTGCTTTTATTATCGTTTCCATCATCTCGCAATTTTTTACCGTTATCTGTTTGAGTTGAATGAGGCATGATGCCACTGATGGAGTAAGCGCATATTTCAAGCTGCTACATTTGTCCAATTCAAGCACCTCAAGTTGGCTTAAATCTAAAATTCCCATAGGATCTTTGTTCCATAATTGGGTTAGCATTGGCAGATTAATTAAGCACAATTTCTGTAATTGTAGTAGCAAACTAGCAGATGATATGGCTTCCAAGTCAAATACTACTTGAACTTTGTCACAGTCTTCTACATTCATCCTTCTTATATTGTGCATTAACTGCAGTTGATTGGGTGATATAGCTTTTGAGGAAGATGAACTTCTGATGTTTAGCGACTCCTTTCAATTCCGAAAGAAAAAAAAAAAAAAGAGAAAAGAAAATATCGTAAGGACAAACAATATTATGAGAAATAAGAATATCCAAAAATAACCAATGAATACGCACGTGTTTTGTGAACATAGATGCTATGGTTGCATTCAGATTTCCTTCCCAGTGTTGTTCAGAGTTGAATCTGTTTGTTCGTACACTCTGTAGTTTTGGTGTGGTAAAGTCTCCGCAAGAGAAAATCGTCAATAATCCAGTGCAACTATCAATTAATAATTCTTCCAAGGATGGAAAATGGAAATTGCAGTTATTCCTCGAGCAAAAGCTGTTGAGATTAGTTAGACCAACAAGCTCCAAAGATTTCAATTGTTCGAAAGTAATCTCATGCTCTGCATCATCTCCATCGTCAGCCACAATTTCTGTCATCATCTCACAATGTTCAACTCTTAATTCCATGAGATGCGCCATAGTTTTAGCTGTTGATGGTGTTACCAAGTTTTTCAACTTGTGACAAAATGATACGTGCAGAGTTGTCAGATTTTTAAAAGAAATTGAGGAGGCTGCTATTTTTATCATACTAGAACAATCATAAACTATCAGATTCTGAAGATATTCAGAAGAAACAAAAGAGCCTTCCTTCCAAATATACTTCAATCGGCCCAACGAGTGTAACTCCAAGCATTCTAGTCGTACAACTGCTCTTTCATCGTCCGACAAGAATAGTTCTTCCAAATCAGCATTCCTCAAGACAAGAGTTTTCAAGGAGCGTAGTAGTGCAAGGAAACCATAAACTTCCGCACAAGTTTTTACATCATCTAAAGAATGCACTTCAACCACTTTCAATTTGGAAAAACAACCCGTTGGAAACTCAGAGAACTGTATGTTCATCCAGTTAATGCCATCTAAACCCAACGTCTCTAAGTTGGGACAAACCTAAAAAAGAAATAAGAGTGATATTGTTATAAAAAAGAAAACGGAAATGGAAGAAATTTTAAAAAAATTTGTTCAGCCTACAAACATTTGTTCTTTTTTTCATTTCAAGGACAATGGATGAAATTTCAAAAAATTAACAATACATGCATCAATCTTGAAATGAGTTAAAACATTTTTTCATAATTTTATTGCTCTTAATGGACATAAAGACCCACCACCAAATATGGACTATTACTGCCTACTTGTTCATGTTATTGCTACAATTGCTGAACCCAAAGTTTTCAATTTTTTTTTTATTGCCTTTATGGTATTAATTAACAAAATCAAATAATGAATAATCATATTTTTACATTAAAAAATAACAAAGATCTTTATATAGTATACTACTCCATGATTTACTTCAATAGGAGTAATTACCATAAATCTACAAGTTTAATATACTTGTAAGTAATGTTAAAAGAAAAGAAAAGAGAAAAAAAAAAAAAAAAAAGCAATAAGGATTTGGTATACATTGGTGAGGGATTGGAATTGGTTTATTAGACTCTTCAGGAGCAAAAGGAAACAGAAGTTCTGAACTTGAAGAAGAAGGAGAAACGGGGGAAGAACCTCTGGCTTTCAAGCTTTGATTTTCACCAACAACATTCTTGATAGTTAATCCGATTGGGTCAAAATATTCTGGAAAATATCTAAATGCAGAATTTGGAATATAATTTGATAGTTAATCCGATTAAAAAATCGGATGGCAGAAGTGTCAAATCTTGAGCAGAGAGAGAGCATACAAACAAAAAGAAATCCAAAACTGATGGCTTGCAATGTGAATTTGGAGGAATTTTTCTACCAACTCGATCCATTGCAAAAATCATGTCCATGCCGATACTTATTTTGTTCATGTTTGATCCTTTTTTTGGGTTTTTATTTTAGTTTTTATTGTAGAAAGATCAGACCTTGATTTACTAGGGATAATAAAATTTGGATTGACTGAAATCTTTTGTTAACTGATATAGGAAGCAATAATCTGGTTTACACCCCCACTTATTGTGTAACTCACGCTCCAAACTAAGTCAGCACGGTCAATGTCACCTCAGCTTACAAGATGAATTTTGTGTTTAAAATCATTCATATTAACTACTTTGGGTGTTCAATCGGAAAAACTAAATCATCCACCAAAATTTTTTATTTTAACAACAATAATGTTATATTATAGCGAAAAATTTTAATTTTTAAGTACCTTCAACATTTTAATTTTATTTATAAATATATTTATAATTATAGTGGTTAACCGAAAAATATTGGTTAACCGATCCGAAACCGATGGACTGGTTAACCGATGGTAATGGACTGGTTAATGGACTGGAATTTCAAAAAACCGATATTAATGGACTGGTTAATGGATTGGGGTTAATGGACCGGTTAACCGACTATACTCACCCCTAACTGTTATATATATTAAGAGCTAATTTCAATTAAAACATGAGTAAATTAGGTTGACCAGCAGTTCGGCCACCATTTATGATATGCACATTTATTATAACATTGGAACACATTTCTTTGTCATGTGTTCAAAAATAAGACCCACTAATTTGCCAAGCCAACTTCCATCATTTTTTGCTTAGATTTAGTTTTTTTTTTTTTTAATTTTATTTTCAATTCAATTCAATTATTTCTTTTTCTTTTTAGTTAGCTATGAACCTTTTAATTTAGTTTTTAAATATTTTTGCTAACGCTATTATATCCTTAATTGTGAGATAAGCTAATTTTAAAAGTATTTGAGAAGTAAAATAAATATTTATGACTGATATAAATAAAATGAGGGTAATATAAATTTTTAATTATCTATCACCATTTTTTCTAAGTTTGTCATTGCAATCTAAAAAGGAAAAAAAAAACATATAAATTGGTATTTTTAAAATGGATTGATCATGAATTAAATTTATTATTAGAGAAAGGAAGTAATGCACAAACCTGATGGATCTTTTGTATTTGTTTCCTTCCTTCATCATCTGTAGGATTTTGTGCCCTTGATACTGAGGAGATGAAATCCTTTAAGTTTGGACACTCGATTATCTTAATATGTTTCAGTGAAGGACATTCCAAAATGCAAACTCCCGAGTATAGACTTGATAATTTGGGCAAACATTCGAGATCTATGGATTCTAGTGAAGGAAGAATCATCTTATTAGCTAATGCTCCCCTTTCCTCTGCTTCCTCTGCTTTTATTATCGTTTCCATCATCTCGCAATTTTTTACCTTTATCTGTCTGAGTTGAATGAGGCATGATGCCACTGATAGAGTAAATGCACATTTCAAGCTGCTACATTTGTCCAATTCAAGCACCTCAAGTAGGCTGAAATCTAAAATTCCCATAGGATCTTTGTTCCATAATTGGGTTAGCATTGGCAGATCAATTAAGCGCAATTCCTGTAATTGTAGTAGCAAACTAGCATATGATATGGCTTCCAAGTCAAATACTACTTGAACTTTGTCAGAGTCTGTTACATTTATCCTTCTAATATTGTGCATTAATTGCAGTTGAATGGGTGATATAGCTTTTGAGGAAGATGAACTTCTGATGTTTAACGACTCCTTTCAATTCCAAAAGAAAAAAAAAAAAAAAAAGAAAATCTAGTAAGGACAAACAATATTATGGGAAATAAGAAAATCCAAAAATAACCGATGAATACGCACCTGTTTTGTGAATATCGATGCTATGGTTGCATTCAGATTTCCTTCCCAGTGTTGTTCACCCATGGATCTATTTGTTTGTTGTACTCCCCGTAGTTGTGGTGTGGTTAAGTCTCCGCAAGAGAAAACCGTCAATAAGCAACCGCATCTTTCGATTACTAATTCTTCCAAGGATGGGAAATGGAAATTGCAATTATTCCTTGAGCAAAAGCTGTTGAGATTATATAAACCAACAAACTTCAAAGATTTCAATTGTTTGAATGTAATCTCATGCTCTGCATCATCTCCATCGTCAGCCACAATTTCTGTCATCATCCCACAATTTTCAACTCTTAATTCCATGAGATGCGCCATAGTTTTAGATATTGATGGTGTTACCAAGTTTTTCAACTTCTTACACCGTGATACGTGCAGAGTTGTCAGATTTTTGAAAGAAATTGAGGAGGCTGCTATTTTTATCATACTAGGACAATAATTAACTATAAGAGTCTTAAGATATTCAGAAGGAACAAAAAAGCCTTCCTTCCAAATATACTTCAAACAGCGCAAATCGCGTAACTCCAAGCATTCTGGTCGTACAACTGCTCTTTCATCGTCCAACAAGAATAGTTCTTCCAAATGAGCATTGTCCAAGACAAGTTTTTTCAAGGAGCATAGTTGTGTCAGGAAACCATAAACTTCCGCACAAGTTTTTACATCATCTAAAGAATGCACTTCAACCACTTTCAATTTGGAAAAACAACCCGTTGGAAACTCACTGAACTGTATGCCATCTAAAACCAACGTCTCCAAGATGGGAGCAACCTAAAAAAGAAATAAGAGTGACATTGTTATAAAAGAGAAATCGGAAAAATAATTGATCATACAAACATTTGTTATTTTTTCATTTCAAAAAATTAACCATAAATGCATCAATCTTGAAATGAGTTAAACATTTTTTCATAATTTTATTACTGATCTTAATGGACATATAGAGACCCACCACCAAATATGTGAAGTGAAGTAATTAATTACCATTCTCTTATCGCTACCAAATTGCTGAACGCCAAGCTTTCAATTTTTTTTTTTTATTTTCTTTATGGTATTAAATTATTAATTAACAAAATCAAACAATGAATAATCATATTTTTACATTAAAAAATTACAAAGATCTTTATATACTATACTACTCCATGATTTAATTCATAGGAGTAATTACCATAAATCTACAAGTTTAATATAGTTGTAGGTAATATTAAAAGGAAAAAAAAAAAAAGCAAAAAGAAATCAAATTTTCCATTAAGGTTCAAAATCAAACTGACTTTTATGTTAATCAGACAAATAATTCATAATATGCTTATTAAATATTAATTTTTTAAAATGGAACAATATTACTAAATATCTGTATATTTAAAATTTGTATTTTTAAAACGGGTCCGTTGTTATATATATTAAGAGTTAATTTCAATTAAAAAATGGGTAAATAAAATCAAGGTCATACCTTCGCAAGCCAAGGGGACAGTTGATTTTGTTTTTGACGGTTATCCATTAGTTGGCAATGTTTCAACTGTGGCCACTTAAAGTCGTAAGGCTCTCCACTTTTTGTATTACCAACGACATGTTTCATCTTGCACCCCCTTACTTTAAGCTCTTCTAGCTGCAAAAGACCACTAGCTGTGGATTCTGGAAATACATATTCCAGAACATCACAAAAAGAAACTTGAACTGATTTTAAATTTGGAAAAGTGAAAACCCCATTTGCATCCTCACTCCATATCCACTTCAATGAATTCATCATCTCTATCTTCAAATGTCTCAGCTCAAATGCTACTTCATCAATACCATCCAACTCCTCCATTTGATATATCACTTCCATTTTATCACAATCCCATAGATCCAGCCTCTCCAATCCCTGGAATCTTCTCATCACATTCTTCGATGTTGCAAAAACAGCTTTTAATTTTGAGCATCCCCCGATTCTCAATGATTTAAGTTTACATAAAGAATCATCATCTGCGAATTGACCATGCCATATGTATTCCAAATTATCCATGCCATTCACAACCATTGTCTGCAAATTAGGAAATATAGCCTGCAATTGCCATTAATTATTATTATTATCAGTAATGTGTCCTTTCAAGAGTTTAGCATAAACATAAGTAACTTCCCAATGCAATAAAAGTAAATTATTGGCTAAATAAGACAGTGATTATTTAGAGCGAATTAAAAACTTATATATATATATATATATATATATATATATATATATATATATATGAAAAAGTAAGCTTATCACCATTTCATTGAAAAGTGATTGAATATCATTGGCAATTCACAATTAATTTGTATATTTGGAAAAGAAATTTGTTCTCACATGCTTCATAATATTTTTTTTTGTACTAGAAAATAAAAAAAAAATATATATTTTTATATTTACTAGATATATCAATGAACAATATAGAGAATATATTCTTAATTTATAGCCGGTACAAATGTAATCGCTAGAAAAAATTAAAATATTCAATATCTTATAGTTAAAAGATAATAAAATATCATAAATATTTGCTATCAAACTATTGATATATTTTATTTTATTTTATTTGAGAGGAGCTATCAGTAATTGAATTGTTATGCAAAACATAATGTTAAAGAAAAATATGATCTGCCTTTTCATTTCACTTGCACATGTCCCAAAGTTTTGTTAGTAAATTTTACACAGGGGCGGACCCACGTACAACTGAAGTGGGAGTGGGCCAATCTCCTTATTTTTATTTAATTAACTTCTTACCACTTAATTTTTTAAAACAGTTTCAAATTTATCCTTTAAATTTTGATTTTTTTTTTACTTCCCTTAATATTGATTTTAATTAAAATTGCCTCCTAATTTAAAATCTTAAGTCTGTCCCTGCTTATAAAGTATATTAATTATATATATATATATATATATATATATTATGTGGTTCAATTACCTTATGATATTTAGATCAAAAATTAAAAAAGAAAAAGAAAAACTTATTATATATGAAAAAAAATTGGCTAGAAAAAAAAAAGATTAAAGTTACATAAATTAAATATTTTATTAAAAGCTCATGCAAAGCATGGGATTTTGCTAGTTTTTATAGAAATTTCAGAAGCTATAAGCATTGTAACGGATGATAAAAATTATATTAGTCATTTGAAAACTAAGAAAAAAAAATTAATTGCTCATTTCAATTTTAGAAATAGGTGGAATTAAATAAAGCATAGCATGTCGCTATTTTGATACGACAATACATTATAAAAGTTTAATGTGTCAGTCGAATAAAATCTTGTCTCATATATGAGTATATTAGAGTCTAGCACTATATATTGTAATTATTAGAGTCTAGCACTATTGTAATTATTAACTTTTTCTAAGCTAAGTCATGGGCCTGTGTGTGTATTTATGCTCCGACTAAGTGATACTAAAAGAAGCGTTAGAAGTTAAGTTCCAATTCAACATTAAAGAAAAATGTTATTTGGTAGCATGGGATAATCCACTATTTTATTAATATGTAAGGAATAGTCAAATTACTTAATGCATCTCATGTAAAATATTGGTTAGTGTAGCTAAAAATTTTGATTAATTAAGACAAAAAATAATGTTAAGTTCCAGCAAATAAAATATAAAATGTAAGACAGAGAAAGAGATGTAAGCATATCACCATCTCATTGAAGAGTGCCTGAACACCATTAGAGCTGTTATTTGAAATGTTGGTGACAAAATTTATGAGATTTGGAAGTCCTTCTTCACCCCCGAGTTGAAGAAAGTCCAAATTGGGAAACACTATCTTATCAATGCTCATTTCTGCTTCAAATTCCTCCGTTAGTATGATCTCTTCCATCAATTTACAATCCATTATCACAAGTTTTTTTAGTTGCGAAAGGCTTTTAACTGTTGAAGTTTTGAATATATACTTCAAACTGTCGCATTTGTCCACCACCAAACTTGTTAAATTGGGAAAATAAACCTGTTCACACATAATGCTTCACTTCATTATTAAGTCTTCCAGTAAAAACTGACATAAAAATAATCTATTGTATTTGTTGGATATACAGACATAGAACACTTCACATGCATATAGCAAACAATTTGATTGTCTTAAAAAACAATCAACATAGAAGATATATTTTTAGTAGATTATTAATATACTATATATTAAAAAAACATTACTTATAGAGGAATTACTTAAATAAACTAATATAGAGGCAACATTTTTAATGCAAATTCCTCTAAAAAAGTTTTCTAATGCAAAATTTTGATTGATTCGTTTAGTTTGCTAATGTAAAAAAAAAATGATGAAATGTGGGCATCATGAGGTAGATAGAAACAATTAAAACTTAAGCATTTCAAAAAGATATAAATCTAAAATAATTATCTTTAAAATTTCTTTTTATTCCAAACTACTTCTGCTATTTTCCCTTTTCTTTTCTTTTCATTTCACTTGAACGTCCCAAAATTTTCGTTAGAAATTCTTACAAAGAGGAGCCAATCTCCTTATTTAAAAAAATAATAAAATGCATTTAACTTCTTACCCCTAAAATTTTATAATATATTTCAAATTTATTCTTTTGAGTTTGATTATTGGTCTCCTTTAATATTGATTTCATCTAAATTTATCTCCTGAATATTTATTTTAACCAAAATTGCCCCTTAATTTAAAATTATAAGTCTGCCCCGGCTTATAAGGTATATTCGTACAAAAATTAGGTTTTTTTATATATTTTATGCTGTTCGACCATATTTAGACCAAATTTTTTTTTAAAAAAAAAAAAAAAAATTATTATATTTTAAAAAATGGCATAGAAATATATATTAACAAATAAATAAGATTAAAGTTAAATAAATTAAATATTTTATTAAAAACTTATGCAAAACATGGAGATTTTGCTAGTTTATATATAAATTTCAGAAGCGAGAAGTGTTGTAACTTATGATAAAAATTATATTAGTAATTTTAAAAGTTAAAAAAAAAAAAAAAAGATATTGCTCATTTCAGTTTTAGAAATATGTGAAATTACGCAAAGCAGAGCAGAACATTATATTATAAAGGTTTAATGTCAATGGAATAAAATCTTGTCTCATATATTAATTCTATTAGAGTCTAGCACTATTCTAATTATTATAGGTACAGGTATTAGATGTACATGTTATTACTAAAACTTATAATCAACAAATTCGTATACTAAATTATACCATTATTTAGACCAAGAAATTTCTTTCTGTATTATGATATTTAATATGGATTACTATATTGTACATAAAATACATTATCTGTACCTTATAAAGTTATATACATAAATTTCTTAATAAACAAATTCAAATAAAGGAAATATAATTAGAAGTAATTAAGTTGAAAGTATTTGTTTTACATACCATTTCAATTTGTGTTTCCGAAGGCACCTTTCTTGGGTTGCAAATGCTTCTCAGACGTGGTAAATCGAATAGATCCAATGAGCTCAATTGAGGGAATTCAATCACTTCGTTATCGCAAATCCCATCCTCACTTCCTTCCGCAATAACAGCTTCCAGGTTATCACAATTACTCACTTCCAATTCTTGAAGTTGCGACAAATTTTTAGCAGTGGAAAATGAGAAGAGTTTCCTCAATTTACCACAACCACTGATCTCTAAAGTTCGCAGCTTACTAAATGACCCCATTCCAAGTCGACCATGACAAATCTCCTCCAAGCTATTCAATTCATCCAAATGCAACCTCTCTAATATTGGAAAGGCATCGCATGTAACCCACATTGTGGAGTCGACAATATGTCGAATGGCTTTATTGTCTTCAATGTAGAGATTCTTCAATTTTGGAAACCCTTCCTCATTCAGATCATACAACCCATTCTCCATTCCTTTAACCTCCCCTAAAAAGAGATCTCCACTCCCTCTTAACAACTCTTTAAGCCCATCCTCCAAATGGATACTTGTCTCAAGCTTAAGTTTTAGTGTCCTCGAGGTTTCATAAGTCCGCCAATAACGATCCCATTTGCCTATTGATATTATATACCTTTCCAACTCTTTTGAGAAGAGTTGTTTTGGCAATTCCTTGGCACTAGAGACTCTTACTTCCAAAGTTGTCAATTGCCTCAATTCTTCCAACTCCATAAGGCTTGCATTGCCATTCAGATCCCACTCATCAAAGCTTTCATCCATGTACAATTCTTCTAAAAGGGACAGTTTAGGTAAAACATTTGGAGGAATAACTTTGAGGTTCCTGCATTTGGTCAAATTTAGTGACTTGAGCTGAGTTAATTTCCCTAATTGTCTCGGCAACTCAACCATATCGGACTCCTCAAAACTAATAAACTCCAGTTGTTTCAGATCCCCAACGATGGCTACATCTTTCAAACGGCATTGATGAATATACAATGAATGTAGGTTTTTTAGGAATTGAAGCGATGAAGGCAGCGGCATTAAACACATCCCTGTCAGATTCAATACTTTGAGCTTTGTAATACTTTTAAAAAACAAATCAGGAATTGCCAAATTCAAATCTTTAGTGAAAATGGACAATAACTCTACATTTGGGTATTTTAGATCTTCAGGAAACTCAGAGATATTGCAGTGATGCAGAACAATTCTGGTACAATTCTCATCCGTTGGCCATAATTGCCTCAAACCATTGCCAGTAATACCAAAAAATGCATGTTGGTCCTTGGTTGCGATTGAGCGAGCAAAATCTAGAACAACATCATGCATTTTCACATGGCCATTCATGTCCCCATCTAGCAACAAGCTCTCTGTTTTCAGCTTTTCAATAGTTTGAAACATTCTATTTCTTGCAACTTCGACTTCAACAATGTTTTTAAACAAACCAAGCCCCATAGCATATGTCAGCAAGTGGTTGGTCGGAATATTAGATTGCTCGAACAAAGAACAGAGTAAGAACAATGACTTCACCTCATTACTAGGCAGATTCTCGTAGCTTGACTTGAGAACCTTGTGCACCTTTCCATGTATTTCTTCATTGTCAAAATCGGATAGCTGCATCAGGGCATCTCTCCATGCACTCAACTCTATATTCTTCAAATCTGCTGCAACTATGTTGACTAAGAGGGGCAAGCCGGAGCATTTCTCGGCAATATCAATTGCTATAGCCTTTAGTTCTGGATCGTTAGCATGCGCCACAGTCATTTGCAACAAATTCCATGTCTCTTCTTTCCCTAGAAGTTCAAGTGAGAATTCTTTCCCTGTGCCCATCTCACGAGATAATACAACCTGGCTTCTTGAGGTGAGCAACAATTTGCTGTCTTTGCATTCATCCCTGAGAGGAATCCCTACATCATTTAGTTCAAGTTTTGTCCATATATCATCGAGAATGATGAGTACCTTGGACGTCTTCAACCTCTCTTTAAGTTGACTGGCCCTTCCGGGGACTTCCTGCGCATCAAATTTCAAGCCTATGAAATCAGCAATTTCTCCTTGAATCCTTTTTAGATCTGGCGTTTGAGAGACGGGAACCATAATCACAGCTTTAAACAGCTTCTCTTCCACAGCTTTCCTTTGGACCTCCTTCGCTAGTGTGGTCTTTCCCACGCCTCCTAAGCCATAGACCCCAATCATATAAAGATTAGGATTTTTGAGCGCATCTATAACTTGGTTCAAGATCAATACCCTTGATGGCAGGGCTTCCTGACTATACACTGGTCGCTCAACTATCTGCTTCAAAGGTTGGTGATAGGAAATTGAATCTAATCCTTCTTGATTCCGAAGCTTGTCGATGGCTGAAGCTTTCTTGTCTGCTTCCTTGCTGAGGTGATAGCGACTCTTGAAATTGGGACACAACCCCAAGAAGCACTTCTTCATCTTGGTTTCTTCTTTGCGCTGAATGAGTGCGTCGGCTTCATTAATTTCATTGTTCGCACTGCTCAGCCATTTGGTAAGCTCATCAGCTTCAACAACGGATTGCTGCAACTTGTCTCTTTTCTCCTTCAGCTTCTCATTCTGCTCCCTGAGTTTCTTGACATAGCTATTGCAATGAAAAATATAGCAAATGCGTCGTTTGCTGGGGAGAAAAATGCACTTGAGGAGGTGATTAAAAACGAATTTGAGGAGATGATCTTTAATCTGCTTCCCAACAAGACCAATAATGGGTAGAAGAAGGAATTTTTTGATGGGATCTGCCGGCAACAGGTCCAAAATGCGGACAATTGGGTGGTTTTGGATGCGATCTGCAGTCAACTGGTCCAAAATGGGGACAATTATGTAGTTTTGGAGAGGATCTATAATCCAGTGGTTCGAAATGGGAAGAATAATGGGGAGAAGAAGTAAAGTTTTGATGGGATTTGCAGTAAAGTGGTTGAAAATGGGAAGAATAACGGGGAGAAGAAGTAAAGTTTGGATGGAATGCGTAGTAAACAGGTTGAAAATGGGGACAAGAATGGAGTTTTGGAGGGGATCTATAATCCAGTGCTTCAAAATAGAAAGATAAACAGACATTTTGAATGACAAAAGGGAGTGAAGTGATTAAGGAGTTTGATGGCAAAATCAGAAAGAAATGAAAGAGATGTTTAATAAATTGTATCCAGAAACCATTAGTGAGTGAGAATGGTTAATGGGTTGTGAAGTGAGGAAGATAGAGAAAATAGAGAGATTTTGATTAATGAGAAAAGAGCAGTTCAATGGATGAAAGTGGGGTTAATTACTTCGGTGGTCACTGAACTTTAAGGGTTGCAACGATTTGGTAAATAAACTTCAATTTGTAACAATAAAATAATACATCTATTATTTTGTAACGAAAAAATCAAAATGATCGGAAATCCGGTTTCAGCGGCAAACGGGAGCTGTTTGAAGACAGTGAAAATTGATTTTTTTTTACCATAAAGCCACGTCGGATCCATGTCAGATCCGACGTGGCAAAAAATCTAACGTTCATTCTGCTAATAGGTCACGTGTTGGTTGCCATTTCCGATCATTTTGATTTTTTCGTTACAAAATAATAGATGTATTATTTTATTGTTACAAATTGAAGTTTAGTGACTAAATCGTTACAATCCTTAAAATTCAGTGACCACTGAAGTAATTAACCCATGAAAGGGGGAAATAAAAGATTAATAACCCACTTGCCGATGGCAGAACAACAAGTAACACAGAATTTGTTAGTCAGAGCGAAGATTGACTAGAAAACTGTAATTTTTTATTTTTGAAACTACTTTAATAAATCTCTTCTCTTAAAGAATCTCTCCCTTATTCAAAAAGGTTGAAATTTTCAGCTTTATTTATTATATAAATTAATAAAAAAAATCTAATTATTTTTAATAACCAAATTGGATCGCTTTTTTAAACGCATCAATTATAAATAAAATCATAGTAATTTATAAATATTAAAATGAAAAATAATTGTTTCAGAAATTAAAATTAGTTTTTAGAATATTTTTTTTGACAAAGTTATTTATGACAAAAGCTTTTAGTAAAGTCTGTATTTGAATTGGTACAGAATCATTTATTTGTACTGTTAATGGGTCCCTTTATTTGCTTTATCTTTCAATATTTGTCCTTTGTAATTTACTCTTCTTCCCAACAAATCATCCGTCTTTACATTGTACTCGACAAAAAATTTATAAAAAAAATAAATTTTTTTATAATTAGTTTATATCTGAAATAATATTTATTTTTTTTACATATCCATATATTATAATTTCAATTTATAAATAGAAATAAAAAAAATATCACCAAAACTGCCAAAAGGAGTGTGTAATTAACTCGAAACTGCCAAAAGGAGTGTGTAATTAACTCGATACTCTGTTCAAATTGGATTTTATATTGTTAACCGGATAAACACACATCCATACTTGAAACAGATTAAAATTTTATAATTATTTGCAATTTATCAGTCATGCACTAATTTAGGATATTAATTTCCTGAGCAGAAAGTAAGAGAAATTCTCGGATTCCTCGTAGCAAAAGTTGAATTTCATAATTACTGCACAATTTGTATAATTGAGTAATGGTGAAAAATAAATAACTTAATTTACCTCAAACAGATATTAGTTGAAATTTCCATAAGTCAATCAGAATATTAAAAAAGGGCCTTTTCATGCCCATCTAAGGAAAAATAGATTAAAGCAATGAAAGAAAAAATGGCATCCATGACATCAAACCATGTTTGAGAACTAGTTGATCTACTGGAAGGATGCAAATTGAGAATAAATGTATTCTCAAAGAAAAGTGAAAGGATAAAAGAGGTATTGAAAGATATAAAGCTCGGCTAGTCGTTAAGGGGTTCACATAATAGAAAGAGATTGACTATGAGGAGACTTTCTCATCCATTGTAAGATTTACGTCCATAAGGTTAATTCTGGCCATAGTGGCGATTTTAAACCTATAGTTTCATCAAATGGATAGAAAGACTTCTTTTCTTAATAGAGAATTGGATGAAACAATCTATATGTTTCATCAAAAAAGGCAGCAAATATAAAGTTTGCTGATTGACGAGTTCAATCTATGGTTTTAAATAGTTTTCAACACAATGGTACTTAAGATTTCATCACACAATCATGTAGAATGTGTTCAACATGATTGATGAAGATAATTGTGTTTATAGTAAAAGTTCTGAAAGTGAATTTGTCATTTTGGTATTGTATGTATACGACATACTTAAAGCTGAAAATGATAAATAATATGTAAATAAAATCAAAAATTGGTTATCATCCATCTTTGAGATAAACGATATGGATCATGCATATTATATCCTTGAAGTTAAGATCTCAAGAGATCATTCGAGAAGATTGTTGTTTGTTTCTCGAGAGAAATATATCAACTAAGATCTTGAACGATTTAATATGCAAAACTACAAACTTATAGATAACCCTATCACCAAGAATCAGTTTCTTAGCAAAGATGTGTATCCTAAAAAGCCATAATAAATGAACATATGAGGAACGTTTTATATACCAGTGCCCTGGGTAGTGTTATGTATGTAATGTTGTATAATAGACATGATATATGTTATGCAGTTGCCATGGTAAATAGATATCAATCTAACCCGGGCAAAGCACATTGGAAGCAATTGAAAAGATACTTATATACCTTAAAAATATTGCAGATTATTCTCTCTATTATCAAGAAAAGGATCTGCATTAAGCGAATACAGAAATGTTGATTAGGCAGGAGATATGGATGAGAGAAAATTCACTTCAGGTTTTATATTCTTTTTTGACAAGAGTGCCAGCTCATGGAGTAACAAGACATAAACTTGTGCAGCCCCATCAATAGTAAAAGTTGAATTTGTCATTTTCTCAGTGGGAGTACAAGAGATATTTTGTCTAAAATGGTTTGTGAGCCATTTAAGAGTAACTGCCTCAGAGATACCAATGACAGTCTATAGTGACAGTCATTCGTTGATAACTTATAGTAAACCCAAGCATATCGACATTAAGTATCAATACATGAGAGATATCGTTACACGAGAAGAAATAAACTTACAGTACGTTTCTATGCATGCAAATCAATTGAGTAAACCTATAACGAAGATGTATTTTGAGAGACACATTAGATCTCGAGGTTTGCGTAGAATTTAATTGGTACTGTTATATTTTTATATAATCCCTTAATGTTATTATTTGTAAATAATAACCAAAGTTCATTGTTGGCAATACATGAGTGTGAATATTTATGTGTAAATATTTAATGTTATTTGTATGAGATTGACCATGTCGGATAGAGAAAGAACCCACTCACAAGAATTTTTACCTTAATTTTGTTAATGAGTTGGCAAAGATTAAGATAAAGCGATTTTTGAACATATGAGAATGTTCGAGAGCCTGTTCAAAATAAAAGTGCCGTCATGTAGAAATTACAAGATGAGTCTTGTTAAGGTGCGAGATAAAAACATACATAAAGTTGTATGCTTTGAATTGAGGTCCAAATAAGGGTTGTATGGAATCCAATGGTAAGTTATATGTAACTATCATATTCTGTCTAAAAATCCAGAAATAGTCTTTAAGTAAGCGGACTAAAGTTGGGTATTTCGGTGCATCGCAATCTTACGCTTCTGTATGGTATTTAATATACACATTATTGAAATGTGAGACATGCGCTCCTTTAAGAGAAACAAAGAATACCATAACACATGTTTTATACTGTGTGTGCTTATGTGACCAAAAGAATAGGAATTTAATAATATTATTGATCTCAACTTTCCCTATTGTGAGATCCTATTTATATTTTGAGCCTTAAAACCCTTAACTTATCCTTGAAGTATGATTCAATGTGGTTAGCTTAGTTAGTCTCCAAGAGGTCCGGAAAAAAATTTAGGGCTAGAGGATCTAGTTAGAAAAACGAGTCAAATTATGATGGATGGCATACAGTAAGAGAAAAATATAGCCTTTTGATCACTTTCATAAGATTTTGTGGTTTACTGACTACCCTATTATAGTTTCTATGAGTAAAAACGTAATATTGAATATTAAAATTATTTTATAAGATAATGAGTTAAAATAATGAATGTGAGAATGCAATCTAGGGTTAGGTATACGTAAAAGGAAGATCTTTTTTTTTGAGACGCTATATATTCCTAACAAGTATCCCTATTGTGAGATCCTATTTATATTTTGAGCCTTAAAACCCTTAACTTATCCTTGAAGTATGATTCAATGTGGTTAGCTTAGTTAGTCTCCAAGAGGTCCGGAAAAAAATTTAGGGCTAGAGGATCTAGTTAGAAAAACGAGTCAAATCATGATGAATGGCATACAGTAAGAGGAAAATATAGCCTTTTGATCACTTTCATAAGATTTTGTGGTTTACTGACTACCCTATTATAGTTTCTATGAGTAAAAACGTAATATTGAATATTAAAATTCTTTTATAAGATAATGAGTTAAAATAATGAATGTGAGAATGCAATCTAGGGTTAGGTATACGTAAAAAGGAAGATCTTTTTTTTTTGAGACGCTATATATTCATAACAAGTATATAGCACTAGTGCTCTAGAAATATGCTTGTAACACAATTTATCTGCCAGTATAACTAAAGATTAAGACTGAAATTCATTTAGTCATGTGCGAGTGAGAGATGATAGAGTTGGGATACGCCCATGACTCTATTATGGATTAAGTTGCAATCCAGATAGAATTAAGTAATTCAATTTGATTAAAATTATCAAATGCTATCTCAAAAAGAGTTTAAGTTAAATTAGAGTTAGGTCTCTAACTTTTAGAATTTCTATAAATAGATAAAAAAATTTCATTATTTGGTAACGAGAAAACGTATATATAGCAAAACTGCTCATTCCCATTTATACTTATTTTTGTTTTAATTTTTCAGGAACTTTTAGATTGTGCAATAGTTGTTGTTATCCCGCATATGGATAAAAATCAGTCCAGTAACAAAAACAAACGGAATCCTTATAAACGCTTTCGCAATGTGTTTGTACGCTACAAAAGATAGGTAACATTATTAATATTATCTCCATTAATTATATTTGTTATAATTCACCCATCACTGCAAAAGAAATTTAATCCAATGGCTTAATTAATACCTTAATAATTATTTTATATTTTCTTCTTATGAAGTAAATAAAACATCGCCTATAAGGTAAAAAAAAATCGCCTGAGCTTATTCTTATAATCATGTGGCCACCTTTATTTTAATATTTAAATTCTGAATTTTTTAAAATCATAATAGAACTTACTCTTATTATTGTTCTCGATTTTTATCCCATCGTTTTTTAATCGAAACTTTGTTACACATATCTAGATAGTGGGATTGATTACTACAGTTTTATCATATATTTTCTTTTCACATATTTCTATCTTCAATTATTTTTTCCATCCCAAAATTTGTTATTTATAAAATTAAATTAAAACAATGTAAAATTGAATGTAAATTTATTTTTTTAAAATAATATAATTCAAAAACTTTAAAAATACACAAGTTATTTATTTTTTCTTTATGTAACAACAATTCGGTTGGTCCATTGCTAATGTCTTAGCATTCCATCAACTATTGAGCATCAACGACTCTTGCCGGATTGATAAGTTCAACAAATACTACATTTAAATTAATTTCACTCACGGTCACTAGACTTATCATTTATTTCGCAAAAGTAATTAACTTTTTTTTTTTTCAACTTAAATGTTACTGAACTTTTAACATTTTTGCAAAAAAGTCATCAATCCGGCAAGGGTCGTCGCCGGATTCCGGTCAACATGACTTTTGTGCAATAATGTTAAAAGTTTAGTGACATTTAAGTAAGAAAAAAAAAGTCGGTTACTTTTGCGCGATAAGTGATAAGTTGAGTGACCATGAGTGAAATTGACCCGATTATATAAGTAATAATTTTTTTTGACTTAAAAATGCAGCTGAGGTATTCATCCAAGTTGAAGAAGTAAAAAACAAGAAACAGCTGTGTTTCATTAATTTATGGGTAATAGACTAATAACCAATAGAAGGCTAACGTGCATCTCCTTGATTTTTTCAATTTTTTTTTTAAATTATCTTGTATATGCTCAAATACTAATAAATAAAACAATTAATATATGAAGATCAGAAAGAAATGGGAGCGATTACACAGATGAGTTTAATTATAATTTGTTGTAAAAAGTCCAATCTCTGATGAGTGATTAGCCACTAAAATCAGCATTTAATTAGATAAAAAATAAATAAATGTTTCTATTAAAAACAAGAAACAACTGTGTTTCATTGACTAATGGGGAGTATTAAACTAATAACCAATCTACAAGGCTAACGTGCATCTCCTTGATTTTTTCAATATACATATTTTTTTGAAATTATCATGTTTTTTTGAAATTATCTTGTATAAGCTCAAGTAATAAATAAATAAAAGAATTAATATATGAAAATGCATCTGCTGCTTGTCATATTTATTGAATAGAAAAATGCCATATGTAAACTCCTTGTTAAGGACAAAAATATGAAGACACTAACCAAATTTTTGAGAAAGTAAAGACCCGGATGCCCAGGAGACACGTAGCCTCCATATTCGCAAGGCCATCAGTTCAGCACAGCGAATTACCTTCACGAAAAGTGTGAACAATGGAACATTTTGAAAAGTCCAATCTGCATGTGCTCACTTTAACTATATATATAATTTCTCTTGAAAAATCCAATCTCTGCTGACTCAGTAGCCACTAAAATAAGCATTTAACTAGATAAGTTAATGATCGGAATGCTAACTAATTTAATATATTGCGTCTTATTCGGAGTCTCATTTTAAATCTCCACTCATATGAATCGGGTTAGCTATAGTGTGAATGCTGTTAAAATTAAAAAAATGTGAGTTTGTTGTAATTATTATTTTGGCAAAAGGGCTAATACATAATTTAATCTTTGAGCTTGTACGATTTTGTCAGCCCGTTACTCAAAATTTTTGAAATTTCCAGGGAGTTAATTGCACTAATGGTTATTGAGTTTGCTCTAAAATACCATAACATCACAAAAGAAAATTTACAATCAAAGTCATTTTGCCCAGATTCAATCAAGACATGCTGAATGGCACATGACACGTGGTGAAAAGAATGCAACTTAAGTTGTTCATGTGGCAGGATTGATTACACTCAAAGTCACTACACTTATAATCTAATTAGCAGAAAGTAATAAAAAAATTTATTGTAATAAAAAATATGCAAACTATTTAATTTAAGTATGGAAAGTTTTTTTTATTAGAAAACAATCCTGTCACGCTGAAAGTCAAACACAAACGGAAAATTTTGAGTATGAAGTTTATAAAACTGAATATCTATAGACAGCTAACATAAAAAGTTAGTGGATCTGATACTATACTAATGAAATAGATTTGAAATTAATTTAACCCCAAAAGATAGCTTGTAAATTAAGTAAGAATTCTATAAATTTTTACCACACTGAATAAAAATTTTGTTTACCATCAACCACTGCAGGTCTTGGAAGAGAATATTTGTGATTATGTTCAAAGTAAGTGCAACTACACTAATTAATTTGTTTCAATTATGCATTTGAAAAATGATAAGTTTCAAAAGTTTTGATTCATCAATTTTCTCTGAAAGAATTATTAACCAAAAAAAAAACAGAACTAATAATTTAAGGCTGTTAAAATCCTTAATCAAAAGTCTAGTTTGATTAAAAAATAAAACCCATCCCTGCATGTCTCCTCGTTATTGAACAATCACATGGACCCATGTGAAAGGCACATGCAAGCTCAAGGCTAAAGCCTGTTCTCATCTACTAATTAGCTTAACTAATCTTTCGGATGTGCTATTAAATCTTTCACATCAGCTCAACCAATCTATCAATCAAGGGATAATATGCGTAATTGCTTCCTAAATTATCGTTTTTAACATATCCGTACCCTCAACTAATCAGAAAATATTTGACCCTTCTAAACTTAAACACTCCTTGAGAAAGAAAAAGAAATTAGATTTAGCCGTTTACACGTCACGTGTGTATTCTTTTTAAACTCAAATCATGTTATACTAAATATTTTTTTAGGAGTAATTTAATATTTTTAAAAAGTGAAGTAATATGATATTGGAGATTAATAATATGATAAAATATAATAATTTGGTGGAATTTATGTGGTAATTAATTATAGACAGCACACCTAGATTATTAGGACTTGCATTAGAGTCTATGGACCAAGTGATCGATGGCCATCCCAGCAATTGGTTTGACACTTAATTATGATTTTCTTTACTCATATTTGAGATTGGAAACCATATATGGGTCGGTTTATAAAAGGTTTAGATCCATCAACCCCATAAATCATACCATGCCCTCAATTAGCTAAGCTTCCATAATTACTACCAAACAAAGGTAGCGAAAATGGAAATAGAAAAGATATCTGAAATATTCATCAAACCTTCTTCCCCAACACCTCCTCACTTAAAATCCTGCAAGATTTCTCGATTAGATCAACTTTCTGCACCTAGGATTGTTTTTCCCTTGATCTTCTATTATTCCAACCCAGATATTAATGTCGACTCAAAAATGTCAATTTTGCTAAAGCAATCTTTATCTATAGCCTTAACCCTCTATTAACCATTGCACGAAGGATTTGTTGGGAAATTTTTAGAATCAAGACAAATTTCATTTTTATCAAAAATCAATTACATATGCTTATTTATACGTACGTTTACATTTAAATAGTAAATTTAGCCCATTAACCCACTAATTTCATCAATCAACTAAATCCATAATTCCATTAACCCACTAACACTATTAACACTACTAACTCAATAATAATAAATAAATAATATTATAAACATGTAAAAATAAAACTCACTAATTAAATCACTACATAAAAAAATACTGATTTTAAATTAATTCCAATATGCTCTTTTTTTTAAAAAAAATCGTACACATTTGATTGTTTTAATAGAGTATTTCTCTCCGATGCGCAATTTTTTTTTTCAATTTATCTTTTGAATAATTTCTCTTCAATTCTTGATGCATTTTTCATCAAATTTCAATTATTGATGCAACTTCTCGTTACACTTCAATTATTGATGCACTTTTTCATCAATTTTCTGCCATTAAATTTTCTTATAGCACTTCTTTCCAATTTTCAAAAAGAATTCTCGTGTGCCAAATTTGCTTGATCATTTGCAAACCTCAAACCTTGTTTCATATGCCCATAATTGATAATTTTCTCCATTGAACACGGGAGGTGGAATCTCACTTGTTTTCTTCTGTGCCATTTTTCTCTCGGATCCATG
The DNA here is from genome assembly GCA_947683425.1 of Excoecaria cochinchinensis. Taxonomy (NCBI): domain Eukaryota; kingdom Viridiplantae; phylum Streptophyta; class Magnoliopsida; order Malpighiales; family Euphorbiaceae; genus Excoecaria; species Excoecaria cochinchinensis. Next base: position 2,676,346 of record CANTUQ010000049.1, on the reverse strand, counting down.
ACCAATAAAAGTTCTGATACCACTGTTGGAAAATTTTTAGAATCAAGAACATAAATTTCATTTTCATCAAAAACCAATTACCTATGACTAATTATAGTGATACAAACTAAAAGGAAAAATGCTTTTGTAAACTCTAATGGTTTATGCATAGTAGCCTTTAAATAGGCTACAATAAAATTGAAATACTAAAATAATGCAGAGCATAGTGAAACAAATGCAGATAGTGGAGATAGTGGAGCTTAACTCCTAAAAACTAGTGAATACAATTGAAAAATAAAAAAACGTGCTTAAGAATCTAAGTGACAGCTAAAAATTATTGGACTTGTGGAAATTATTGATGATAGGTATCCTTCATTTCAACACTCCCCCTTACAACATTAGTTTAGTAATGCTTGATTGCAAAGCACTCTCACTTGCACAAAATCTTCCATACTGTAGGCACCAAGTAATTTTCCGAGCTTCTGAAATGCAGCAAATTTAAGGGGCTTTGTAAACAAGTCAGCAAGTTGATCATCGCTTCTGCTGTAAATGAGTTCAATTATTCTTTCTTTTGTGAGGTCACGTAAGAAGTGGTATTTGACATCAATGTGTTTGCTTCTTCCACGGAAAACTGAGTTCCTAGACATTTGGATGGTTGAACTATCGTCACAATAAATTGTAGTAGAACTTTCTTGATTAAACTGAAGTTCTTCAAGAATGTTCCTCAACCAAATTGTTTGAGAGGTAAAACAAAAAATAGAAAATCCTTAATAAATCAGAGAAGTGGACTGATATTTGGAGAATGAACTGAAATATCTTATTGAAGCTTTTCAATCTTCTTGATCAAATTACAGCAGAGTATATAAACTCATAACCTCATTATTGACTATTCCAAGAAAAAAGGAACAGAAAATTGACTTTATAACAGCAAATAAATAACAGTAAAAATGACTCAGCAATTTGCACTAACTTGTAACACTCCTCCTTAGTGCAAACTTACGGCTAATTACTCCAAGAGCAGCTCTAAAATTTTTGAACTTAGGCTTAGCTAAAGCTTTTGTGAAGATATCTGCAATTTGGTCATTTGTAGATATTCCCTTCAACTCAATTTCTTGATCCAACACCTTCTCTCGAATATAGTGATGATGAACTTCCATATGCTTTGTTCTCCCATGAAATATTGGATTTGATGCAAGTTTAACAGCACTTTCATTGTCACATTTGATTTGTACAGCATAATCAATTTTGCACAACATGTCTTCTATCAACCTCTTCAGCCACAAGCAATTCTTGTGCAGCCATAATTGCTGTCACATATTCAGCTTTATTAGTGCTTGATAAAGAAACTGCAGATTGCTTCTTGCTACACCAGGAGATCACTACTGAACCAGTGTTGAAGCAATAACCTGAAGTTGAATGTCTATCATTTGCATCCCCTGCCCAATCTGCATCAGCAAAACCAATTAACAAGAAATATTCAGCCTTCTTGTACATAAGGCCATAATCAAGAAAGCCCTTTACATATCTTAGAATTCTTTTCGCTGCATCCAGGTGAGAATTTCTTGGACATTACATAAACTGAGAAATTTTTCCAAAAGAATAAGCAATCTCAGTCTTGTAATAGTTAGATAAATTAAGCTCCCAACAAGTTGTCTGAATTTTCTAGCATCTTTTAATGGTTCTCCTTCATCTTTCATCAGCTTGAGGGGTGGCTCTATTATAGTAGCTTTTTCTTTTGACTCCCCCATGCCAAAATGTTGTAACCACCATTGGTTTCACTACGGTGCGAGGTGCCATGCTCGCTAAACGGTGTTCCTATGGCTAGCCATATAGATCCTAAACTCCCGATTTCTCTTCTAGCTACTAAGGGCAAAATATTTTAATTATTTTCATTCGCTTGTTACATTTCGTGTTCATTGAGCACATTTATTTTCTTATGATTCATACAATGTACGCCACGTACATATGCTTACGCTTCAACAAGCGTTCTTTGCAAAATACATATCATTTCTTATTTCATAGTTCTTATAATGCATTTTATACGCATAAATTTGTGCTAACAATCAAATCAAATTTTAATAAGCAATATCCATGATATTTATCACATGCAAAGCTCACATTTTCAAATGTCTCATATTCCCATAATGATTATCCTTTACTTTTACGTTGACATTATCCTTTACTTTTACGTTGACATTATCATGCCTATGTTACCGATTTCCATATTCCACTTAATTTGCTATTTAATTTGAGTTCTCATATGCATTTTAATATGCAACATTCACATACCAATATATGCTTAACCATACATAATTTCACAATATGTTCACACCCATTCTTAAATTCATTGTTCATGCATAACTCACATTTCATTTAATCACCATTAAGCACATGCATTTAATCACATTGACCACATGATACACATCACCCATAAACATGTTATTAAGCCAGAATAAGATATTATTCGTACAATTACATAACAATTACTTCCAAATTAATATAATATACCCAGTAACTACATAATTTACCTAAGTAATCAACTAAAGCTTACCACCTTCTATACAATATTTAGCCACTCTAAAAATTCTCATCAAACTCATAATTCTCTTCATGCCACTTAATTCAATGACAATAAGATCGAATCAATTATAAAAGCCATATACCCAATTTTACCAATGCGTATTAGTTATTCTATGCGTCTCTCGAGTATTAATTTCTTTCAATCAATATCACGATTTATCTTACACTTTACTCATTGAAGGTTTCATGTCAATTGGCCATTTTGGTTTCCATTATACTAATTATAGACAAATTTTAATGTCTAAGTTTCATTCCTATTCCCACTAATCGCTTTGCACAATTGTCAAGAATTCATGACACAGATTTTTTCAATAAGTAGTGTTACTACCACATTATTTTGCCCTGTCACTATAAGAAAATTAAATTTTAACGATCAAAATTTAGCGAATGACCGTAAAAAGATACAATCAACCAAAAAAATTAATCAGCTTGTTAAAACTTAAATTTTATTATTATTTAGCGAATGGTTTAATTCCTATCCTTAAAATATTCAAAATCAGGTCATTATTACCTTAAAATTAAAAATATCTCTCTCTTCCTCTCTCCCTCCCTCCCCCTCTCTCTCTCTCTTTCTCTCTTGCGCTATAGATCTGCTCCGCCTCCCTCACGCTCCAGCCTCCCCTGCCGCCGCTCGCCTTCCCCCTCTCTCTATCTCGCGCGCCAGATCTGATCCGCCCCCTCGCACTCCAGCCTCCACTGCTGCTGCTCCCCCCGCCGCTCACCGCTCCCAGCTCGATGGTCGCCACTCCTCCCTCGCCATGGGCCGCTCCAGAATCGCCGCCGTCTTGCCTCAACAGGTAAATCTCGATTTTTCTTTTTTTTCATTTTTTTCATATATTGGTCATTGCTGTTTTGTTTAATTCATATTTGTCTCGTTCTGCTGTTTTTGAATCTGAATATCTACTGATTGTGGCATCAATAACAAGGTCAGTATGTACTTTTTTAAGGCCCGTTTTGTTGACTACTAGCTGACAGAATTTAACATATATTTACTATCTTCTTGGAACGACAATAGCATGGCACCAATTATGAATTAAAGTTACAAAAAAAATTAACTTGATTCTGGTCATGAGGAAATATCTTTTTTTGTCTATGAAAATAGTAAAGCCACTGCACATACTTTAATTTCGATTTGCTAAATTATTAAATATGAAATTTTACTTTGATGGGGTTGCTTGTATTGTAGGGAAATCCTGATATATGGAAATTTACAGAAAATAAAAAATGCAATATGCATTTAATGAATTTTAAAAAACAGAGAAGGATAAGAAGAACTATTTCAGCTATATAATTTATAGTGCAAATATTCAAGCATCAGGCAGACTCTGTTTCTGTAATTTTGTTAATTTAAAGTAATGGTCAGTTGGAATTTTGCCACTTGTATTTATAGTTTCACGATGTTCTTAAAGTTGATGACCCCACCTGAGATTCTTCCCGTTTAATTTAGTAAGACTAAAAGGTATGATTTCATTGTTTGAATGCCTTCTGTTGACCGCTCTTTCTTCCATGTTAGTTTATTTAGCAAAATGAATTTGTAGTCATAGACGTAAACTTCTGCTGTCTGATGACAAATGGTATGTTGAACAACTTGTACCAGTGATATAAGCTTGTTTGCCAATTTAACAGTGCAGATCTTATTTTATGTTTCACGGAATGGACTTAAAGCCACAATCAATATTCAAATATTTACCTGTGATTTCTTTCATAGAAAGTTACATATATCAGGTGACTTGTGGAAAATCATCTGATTTTTGGTTATCTTATAATTAATTGAAAATTAGCAAATATTTTTCTTAAATTAAACTATAGTTTATGTTAGAACCTCATTGAAGAACTACTTGCACCCTCATTGAAGCATGAATCATGTTTTTTTGTTATCTATCAATTCTCCTTTTAACTTTTATGCTTTCTATTTTACCATTTTCCAGAAATTTTTTCCTTTCCATGTTTCTTCTCTCTCTTCCTCTTACAAGGGTTATATAATGTATACAAATAAATTTCTGTTCTACCATTTTCCAGATATTTTTTCCTTTCCTTGTTTCTCCTCTCTCTTTCTCTCACAAGGGTTATATAATGTATATAAAGAAATGGCAGGCATAATAAATAATTTGTTGTTTGGTTTGTGATGATTGCTCTTTCTCATTTCTCTTCAATTAATGCAGATGGATAGGTTGAACGAGAAGCTAGTAAACTTACCAACCCGAAATGTTGCAGTTCTAGAAAGAGAATATGTGGTTATTCTACTGAACTCTTAGAGAATGTGTTTCTGTGCTTTTTTTTTTTTTTTTTTTTAATTGGCTACATTATTTCCTCCTAGATACAGGAATGTAATGAAAGCTGGAATGCTAAGTATATTGATGTGTTTAAAACCAATCCTTTTGGGCCACTTGTGACTCAACTGGAACACCATGGCCTTTTGACAAAGAGGTGCAGTTTCCTTTGTTTTTTTACCCTTGTCTTCTGGGTTCATGTCTTTGAAGCCTCAAACTATTTTTATTATCTTTTTTCATGATGGATAAAGGATTATAGAAGAACTCAGAAGTGGAGTGGAGTACTGGGCTTTGGAAAGAAAGCTTTGTTCTGAACTTGTGCACCAAAAGGAGGTACGGAATTTTTCTGTTGTTTTTTTGAAACTTCTTGGATTGGATCATCAGGAAGATGTTGGCTTCCTACATATTTTGCTCATCAATTTTTCTCTCAGATCTCTGTTGAAGATGTAATAAGAGCAATTCAACTGAAATCCTTTGATTATCGAGTACTGAATCTTCTGTTGTATCAGTTGAGAGGAGAAAAGGTACTTCCTTTCTAGCTAGTGCAGCTATTTTTGCTTCTCCTTCCAAGATGCTAATGAAAATCCCTTTACCTCTTTCATGTTGTGTTCAATAAAGAAAATGCTACCTCGCTATTTTAAGTCATTTTTCTTCTCATTAATTTTCTTTCTTTGAAGCTATTTTAGGTATTATATGAATTAATACGATTAGTGCTCTCATTTTCTTTGAAGCTGTGCTGAAGGTGAATGACTTGCTTATGGAATTTCTGTCAACCTCAGCATTCCTAGTGGAATTATCTGATGATCTGTAACTTCTTTTTTTTTTCTTTTTCTTTTTCTTTTTTCCTTTTGGATTCTTTTTAGCAATTTATTGTAATTCTGTATGGAAAATTCAAGTTGTTTCTTATTTTCTTCTTTTGATGATGATGTAATTTTTGTTCGAAGAAACAGATATCAAATTGGCTCTTTTGTGAAATAATTCATTAGTTTGTAAATTGTATGATATTGCAATATCAAAGGCCAATGCTTAAGTTATGAAGGACAGTGCATGCCAGCATATAAGTATATGCATGTTCTATCTTCTGCTTGAGCTTGTTCGAGAGTTATCAAAAAGGTTGTTTAGTGAAGTTATTTTACATTTGTATTACTTTTACTCAGATCACTAATCATTTCATTCTTTGAGTGCTATACATATATTCCAAGCACGATCAGTTCAACTAAATGCTGAGTTGATGCTGGATGTTTGTAGGTATGACTACAAGGTGAGTTGTATATATATAAGTTATCTTGTTTTTTAATTTAATTTATCCCATCTTGCATTGCTGACAACTGTAACAATTTATGCAGGATGATGTGCTAAAGAATAATTTCAATATTTTGCGCTTGCTCGTTAAAATATATTGACCTTCAAAAGCTCCAGTCATTTTGGTAAGTGAACCAGTTCCTCGGGTACTTTCATAGTGAATCCCATCCGCCAAAACACAAATTTTGCGTTATGGTGAATTTTTCTTCAGGCCTCTTTTTTTTTTTGCTTGTATAATTTGCATCTTCAAGTGGACCTGCTTGTGTTGAAACAATGGATATAACTTTGTCAGGCTGTCTTCTATCTCTTTATTTGTTTATTTATCATGGGTGTAAGTTGTATTCTATCTTTTTATTGTTATTATGCCATTAAACTTACTACTATTTTTTATTTTTTCTTTGCAACCCTTTTCATTTTTCGAATAATTTGAATTGCATATACAATTATACTCGTTGGATTTTAGATATTATGAAATGTATATATAATTACACTTGTTGAGAGATTTTGGATATTTAAGGTAAATGGTATTTCAAATTAAAAATATTAAATTATTTTGCCATAAGATTTATTGTCTTTGTACATGAATATTAATTATATATTTATGTTTTAAATTTTATGTCTTGAAAACAAAGACCAATGAAGATATAGGTTTCATTTTGCATTCTTCTTAAAATTTTAGGTGAATAGAAAATGGCATAGACAGGGACTGTTTTTCAAAACAAACTTGTACGTGACAAAAAAAATATCGAACAATTTTGAAATATCAATATATTTTGTAATTGGTATTTTGCAATCTATAAAAGAACTATTTATTATAATTTTGGATATATATTTATGTGTGAATGATGTATACAGATAATATTCAAATAAAATATTTTATTTACTTTGAAAATTTAATATTAATAACCAAATTTTCTTTCAACGTAAAAAAATCCGATTGCTAAAATGAATTTCTGATGATCAAAATTTCTCTCATTGAAAGTGAAAATATTCAACAAAGGAAAATTTTGGTCCCTAAAAAGTATTTTCAACGATCGAAATTCCTTTTATTAAAAGTAAATACAATCAGTAAAAGAAAAATTCAGTCACTAAAAGGTATTTTCAATTACCGAAATTCTTTTAGTTAAAAGTAAACGCAATTAGCAAAAAAAAAAAAAAACATGTTACTAAAAGGTATTTTGAACAATCAGAATTATTTTTGTTGAAAGTGAACACAATTAGCGAGAAAAAAAATTTCATCACTAAAAATCAATATTCAACAACCGAAAATGTTCCGATCGTTAAAGATATTAATGACCGGATTTTATACCTTTACCAATGGAACTTCTACCGACATGATTTTTCGGTCGTTATAGATATATAACGGCCGAATTTGGACTTTTAACGACCGGATTTTTCTTAATTAAAGGACATTTTTCTTGTAGTGTATTGTTTTACTCTTAAATAATATTATCAAACCAATAAACTCAAATTTCACTTCTATTGGTCCTAATTCACCTATATATAGAAGTTCTACCAAGTCCCACTACAACCAACAAAGACAATTAAACATTTAATTTTTCTACTTGAACATCAATAAGTCAAAGTTATAACAATCCAATTTCTCATTCACTAAATAAGAAATTTATAAACAAAATAAAGAACAACTTGGAATTAGGGATTTTCTAGCTTCTCATTTATCCTAGGCATTTTCTTATCAAACAGTTAAGCTTTCCTTCATGGTTGAACAATTAAATAAGTCCAAACAACACAAAACTTCTATATTTCTTACTCAATTAAGCAATTACATAATTTTACTTGTATTCATAAATTTAACACGGTACATCACTAAATCCTAAAATCTTAATTTAATCAAACTTGCTAAGAAACTCAATAATTATTCACACCATTCAACTCATGGTAAAATTGAGAACTTCCTTTTATTTTCACTTCCACTTAGGCAAACCAAAATCATCTCACAATTTTTGTTTAATTTATAAATCGTATTTCAGATATGTTCAATTAAAAGAATCAAAAAATAACACAAAAAAACAAGAAATGAAACAGTATGTAACAGTTCTTTAAATCCATCTTTCTTTCCTAACCTTCCTAATTAGCCAAAACATAGACCTAAAGTTCACCAGACCATATTAACTGAATCTTGATACAGTATTCACATAATTTATAATATCACCAGCAAAAACTCAATGGATTTTAAGATTTTTCCCAATTGACACATTTTATTTAGAGAAATTAAGGGAAAAGTAAATCAGGTAGTGCACGTACCAATTTTAGAGTCGGAATTCCATAAATTTAGCTCACTTATGTCCGTTCCCTTCGCCGATGATGACACAACCACTGCCGAAATGAAGCTCCGAGCGCCTGGAACTGGTTGCTGGTGGTCACGCGCCCCACCACTCCGTCATTTGGTCAGAATCCACGTAGGAAAGTTTCAGCACACCTAACGCTGATCTCCCATTTGCCTGCGAGTGAGAAGGATGGAGTTACACCGGAATGTTTGCCTGACCGCCTTGAGTCCAGTGGTGGTGCTCGTGTCGCCATCTGCCACTGGAGTTGGCCGGAAATTAGAGGAGAAGCTTCGGTTTCTCTCTCTCTGTCTCTCTCTCGAAGATGAGGCAGAAACGGCAAGAACGGCTGGGGAGATGATGGCATTGGCTGACGTCTCAAGAAATGAGAGACCTTACCTCTCTGCCAATGCCTCACCATCTTCCCCTGAAATGGCTCTAAGATGATTCAAGTCAGATTTATTTCCAGCCATCATGATGACAATGTTGGAGTCCGCATGATTCCGCAATTCACGGAGCTACCTTTGGACGTTATCAAAGGTTTGCCTCTTGGTTATGTCATAGACAAGAAGAGCACCAACAGCTCCTCTATAATATGCACTAGTGATAGCACGGTACATTTCTTGACCTGCGGTATCCCATATCTGTGCTTTTATTGATCCATCCAGCTGCAGCAATTCAGACTACAAGAAGAATTGGATAAATAATTGCACATTCTTCGTAGAATTATGACAGCCAAGTTTTCCACAGTTCTGGACAACATAGATGAAAGCAACTAACAGCAGAACTAATCACCACTTGGGTTACCTTTCAAAACCTAAATGCAAGGTGTAACCGCATAATCAATCATCAATGAGTACTTGTATTGAGAGAATGATATGAAACTACAGCTTTAAGTTTATTAACTGCTAATAGCATTTGGCAGAGTTCTGCTTTTTCAGAGGACAAGAAGTGAGTTCTGTTACTAAATTCTCTCTCTCATGTCCATAAGGAAAACTAGCGGGCCTATTCAAGAAATTCTAGTCAACAATTGATCAATCGATCAACCAACTAGTTAGTTTCATTTCAAAAAATGATCCAAGTGTTGCACATTCTGAAACTGAAAGTACTTCTGATTCTAACAGAAAATTTCAGAAGAAGAAAATCGTCATTAACCTAAATAAAACTGTTCACTGTAGAGGCATACATGCACGCACCATTACACAGAGTGGCAAACAATCTCTCCCGATATCAATAGCCAATTTATCAATCTGACAAAACGCTAATACAAACAAATGCCCGCCACAGAAACTTGCATAGTTTCTAACGTCAATTTATTAACAATTCATTGAATCAACGATTCAACAAATCGCTGCTAAAATGCTCATATAAAAGAATTAAAAGAGGATCAAAGAGGGAAAAGAGAGAGAGAGAGAGAGAAGATTAATATTACCTGAAGAGTTCTAGTAGCTGATAGTGGATTTAGATTCCAAGCAGAACTCATTTCTCGTAAACGAAGAAAGAATTGCCTACACCAGAGTCGCCGATCAAAACGATCTTAAACAAATAATCATACTCATGATCTACTCTATGCGCCATAATTGTTTCTGTATCTCTGTCTCCTCTCCTCAGGTCTCTCTGACCTGCCAGATCCAAACAAGCGCAGAAACATGAGTAATCAAGAACAGATCCGTAGAAAAAGAAAAGCAAATGAACCCGAAACTCACCCTTAGGCGAATAGATCGAGAAGAGAAAATTTTGGATTGAATTTACGAAGAAATGGAAAACAAAACCGGAAAGTTATTTGCCCTTTTGGAAACCGAAGAAAATAACGATGAGGGAACAGGTTTGAAACGGGGTCGTATAAATATACCGGTTCCAAATTTATTGGCTTGATAGTTCGACACTGTTCATACTTTTTTATTTTTAAATTTATAAAATTTACTACTGGGTGACAGTGTTTATTAACTGCTGTAAATAAAAATAGTCAAAATAAAAGTTGCAAGAAAATAAAAATAGCATTATAATACCTATTTATAAAGATTCATTATAAGAAATTAAATTAAATTTATGGTAATTTGAATATCACTTTATGGTTTATAATAATCTTTTTGCCAAATTTTAATTTATAAATTATTTTTTCTGTAAATGTTTATTATAATATATTACCATTTACATAAAAATTGTGATTTTTTTTTTAAATCAAAAGTTTTGATTCTCTAGATTAAAAAAGAAAAGATTAATTCAATTATCGTGTCTAGGAGGTTTATTACGAGCAGTGTGTTGGTCAGAGCTAGAAACGGCGTCGTATTGGTGATGGTGACAAATTGAATGGGGTGATGATAGAAAAGTATGAGATGGCGACTGACACTAACAGGCTGGATGGTAAGTACAGTAAGGATGTTTGTGACTTCCACTCCCCCTATCTTATTGGGATTTGTTTTTGGTTTTTATCCCATGGTTTTCAACTTATTATTTATTTCCAATGAAAGACTGCCACATCATCAACCTAATACCATCTGTATGAATTTTCATTTTTTTTATAAATGAATCGAAGAAAATGACTATAATTCCGTGCACATGTCCATAGGATAACCGCACATCTAAACTATGCAATCAGTGACTTACTACGTATGCGCAGGCTATTATATTTTTTAAGTTCATATAACCCTCAAATGTCTCCTTATAAATAAAAATTTTATAAATTAATAAACTCTACCGTAACATTTATTTTATTTTATTTTATTTTATTTTAAGAAAAAATTAAGATAAGCCATTACTATTAAATTTTCAATGTAAATAAAAATGAATGCTTGTAGATTGATATCAACTTATAGATGATATTTTATATCCATAATTTATGCAAATATGAAAAAAGAAAATCTTTGAATTGAGGAAAAGTAGTGGAAATAATAAAAAATTCTTTGAATTTATGTAATTACTAGAACATTATAAATAGAATGAGTTGGATAATTTTACGAATTAAATGAATGAAAATATAAACAAATGATTGATATATGGAGTTAGTTTTGTAACAAATTATTTTACGGCGTGAATGAAAGAGGCTAGAAAGAAAAAAAATATATTAATTTTATAAATTAATAAATTAGGGAAAGTGTGAGGTGTTCGCAAGATAATGGGGGGTATAAGTAAGAAATTGTTAATGCAGGAAGAATCATACATCATGATGTGATGAGCTATAAAGCGTAATATTAATAATTTAATATACTCTAATTATTCTTTGTTTTTTTAGCAATTTGTTTGGTATTGAATCATTTTCATGTCCATGGAATTTTTTAAGTGGGAGATACTAATTGATGGTGAGACCAATTGCGAGCCACCCGTTACTTTATCATATGGAATCTAGCAATAGTTTACCAACAGCCTATAAAACTCCTCCAAAACTCTTCGATTTACAACTCTTTCCATACAAAATTCTGATTCTGCCACAAAAAAAAAAAAAAATCATTCTATAAAAATACTTTAATTTTTTAATTATTAAAACTAAAATTATTTTAATTATAATAATTATAAATACAAATTAGAGCATTAGTGTGCGAATCATGTCAATTTGAAAATTTTCAAATAATGCCACATGATATTAACTTTTCAATATGTCATGTGAAATATTGTAAATTGACGTGAATAGTTACTTTCGGTATTTTGACATTGAAATAATTGTTTTTCAGTTGAAATAATTTTAGTTGCAATTAAATAATTGAAATATTTGATAATTTTTTTTTGTGATCAAATTATTATTAGAATATAATGGATGAAATCAACTCCTGCATTAGTGTAAATAATTGCAAATAATTACTGATAGAGTTAGAATATGCGTATAACTCTATTATGGATAAAGTTTCAATTCAGATAGAATTAAGTAATACAATCTGATTAATATTATCAAATCTTATATCAGAAAGAATTTGAGTTAAACTAGAGATAAGTCTCTAGCTATTAGGATCTCTATAAATAGATGAGAGATCTCAGTATTTGATAACGAGAAAACGTATACGCCGCAAGACTGCTCGTTTTCACTCACACTTGTTTTTTTCTTAATCTTTCAGGAGTTTTTAGATTGTGACATAGCTGCTGTTATTTCGCATGTGGATAAAAACCAAGCCAGTGACAAAAAATAAAGTAGATCCTTGTAGATGTTTTCGCAATATGTATCTGCGCTACAAGAGTTAAGTACCGTTTTCTAATGTTACCTCTATTAATTATATTTGTTATAATTTTCACCATCATTGGTATCAGAGCTGTTATTTTTGTAACCTGGCATGTGGCTAAAAATGATCTAAAATTTTATGTATAAAATTGGTAGATCTAGGATGCATGAAACACAATAAATTTGTTTTTTGTATTAATAATATATATGTGTATATATTGTGGCTCGAAAATTGTGTATATGTACACTGCGATTCGAGAGAACGAACATGAGTGTTCAAAATGCAAGACTACAAGTCAAAATTTTTAATTTTTGACCTCACCATTGAATTCACAGACCCCAAAAATTCCCCACCGGACGAAACCGGAGCTCCAGAAAACGCAGGGAAGGCAACGCATGCACCACACGCGCTACATACGACCAGCGCGTGCGCGTGAGCAGTGGCTCACACGCGCGCCGCCACGTGTCTCCGGTGATGCGTCACTGAAGACACGTGGCCCAATGAGAGATCGACACGTGGGCAGCGGCGACTACGCCACGTGGTGATGACATGTCAACCGGGTGACACATGGACCAACCAGGGGGAGACATATGGATAACTGAGGACGTGACACGTGTCATGCCATGTGTCAGTGATGACATGGCATCATTGACACGTGGACCAATTATACTATGCCACGTGGCCAGTGATGTGTCACCAATGTGCCACGTAGGTGACAGGTGGACCAATAGCATGCAGACACGTGGCATGACTGGATGTAGACACATGGCTCTATGTGGTGTTGCCACGTGGCAGAACGAGGGAGATGCACGTGCTGCACATGGGGCACGTCTGCTCTCCCTTCCTCAGCACGTGTTGGCGCGTACGACGTCCTCTGACCACCAATTCAGCTCCAATTTTTTGCAAATTAATTTTTCAAATTATTGTAGATTTTTTTGTCATTTTTTCCAAATTTTTTAATGATCAGAAAATAAATTTTTTATTTTTTTATATTTAAATGTGTTTAATTTCAAAATAAATTATTAAAAATTGTAGAAAAAGTGTTTTCTGCATTCGATTATTTTTTTTAAATATTTTGAAAATTTTTTGAGATTCTGTCCTTACTTATTGATTAAAATGTGTTTCAATTATATGAGTTTATACATAAGTGTATAAAATTTTATATAATATGCTGCAGAAGTGTTATATAAGGACACTTAATCTTCCTTAAATTACGCATAGTTTGCTTTGAGAAATGTAAAAGTATAATCAATAAGCAACATGAGAATACGAAGGAAGATTTGAGCTGATGATATTGATGCAATAGTGTATCATAAAGTACATGTGTGAGAACAAATGCAAGAGTGCATTTGGATTGGTGGTCTAAGTATGGACATAGCTTTTTGGTTAGAGTTGCTAAAAAGAAAGTGTTGAGAAGTAACACTAAAATCTGTGATGGTATTGAAAAATGAAAAGAGCATGTATCGTCCATGGTTTCATCAATGGATTTATGAGTTGTGTGATAAATTGATGAAGTCAGTCAAAGAAATAATCTTAATAGTTAAAAAGATTTTATAAAATCTGGACTTCTAGAATTGTTGACATAAGTGTCAATTTTAGTTTTGTTAAATATGATTTATGTTTCCTAGGGGTGGGCAAATGTCGGGTTCGGGTCAGCCCGACCCGAACCCGAATAACCCGAAAACTGAAATATGGCATATTTTATCATCCGAACCGACCCTAAATTTTACTAGGGCCCCGAACCGAATAACCCGAAAAATTTCGGGTCCCGACCCGAATAATCCGTATTTCAATTCTTTTTTTTTTTAAGTTAAAACTAATTAAATAATAATATTAAAACTATTCAATACCTAATTATCATATAATATGAAAAATACTAATTAAATACCTAATTAACTTGTTCACCATTATAAAATGTCTAAAAATTACAACAAATTAATAACATTCTTAATGTTTAATTAACAACAACATTAAAATTAAATTGTCCACAAAATGCCACCATCTTTGATCTTTAGTTGCTCCACGAACCACCTATTTTATATAAATAATGAGAAATAATAAAACATGAAATTGACAAGTAGATAATTAAATAAAATTTAAATTGTACTAAATTAAATTTACCATAATATAAAGTACTCAATCTCCTATGTTTATACTCTCCACCAAGAAAATTAAATTTAGGCATGAAATTCCATGGTCAAAAGCAAGTTAGGTCCTACTCCAAATTCATATTGACAACCTGGAGTGATCTTTTTACTTCTCATGAAGTCAGTTAAAACTTCCACTCATCATTATTAATATGATTTAAGTTAACATTTGTTGTTAAATTTCCGCATATATTAATGCTTTGTACATTCAAACTCAAAAGACTTCAAATATCAACACGATTCGAGTTTAATGCATCTAACATAAATACCAACTTCCCAAAGAATTGAGTGCAAATATAAACTCAATTTGTACATTAACACTAAAAGACAATTAAATCGTACAAACAGAAACAGTTCATAGAGTTTTAAGTTCAAAGGATTTGATATGAGCACAACTAAGCATAATAGCAACAAGAGAGATGAACTAGCACTTCCTCAAGGACCAATCACAAGAGCAAGGTTAAAGAAGCTTAAAGAAGTCCTACAAGCATTCATGAGGCCTTATGTAGAGAAGATACAAGTTCAAGAGGGGAAAGAAGCTGAATTGGGCTATGAAGACAAGTTGGGGCCGAATGGTCAAATGGGCCTTCAAGCTATTTTGTTTAGCTTCTATTCTTGTAATGACATATAATTAAATGTATTTGGGCAACCTAGTACCTTAGAAAACGTTTTGGGCTTATTTAGTTAGGTTTGTTTTATTTTTGGGCTTATTTGAGTGTTTTGGGTAGTTTAAGTGGGTAGGCTAAAGTTGGGCTTATCTCTTCTAAAGAGTTGGGCCTAAATAACTAATTGAGGCTTAGAAAACATGATGGGGCTGGATTTTAAAGGGAAGAGCTGAATTTGGATGGGTTTGAGTCAAATTTAGCTTTATGCCTACATTGGTGAACTTGGGGTCCTAAATTGTAGGAATGGATTTTCCTTGATAAATACTTATTATTTTGGGATATTATTGAATAGAGTTTGATACAGAAACAATAGGATGAATTTATCTTGAGTGACTTAGCCAAATTCCCCTTATAGCCAAAATTGAGTCTATATTCATTTTCCTTATGATAATCACTAGCTACTAGGATTATTTTCAGATTGTATTTATCTTTATTTATTCCTGTACTTAGTCCATATTATGGCCAAATACATGTAGATAAAGGTTAGGAATTATCTTTGTTATTTATTTTATTAATTATCTCTTAGAGTTAGTGTTTGATTATAACTCCTCTAAGGAGGGGTGACTGCCTAGCCTATATAAAGGGCTGAACTTCTTCATTTGTACTTTACATTTTGCATATTTATGATTAATGAAATTTTCGTTGACTGAATTTGTGAGAGTTGATTTTTATTGATTCTTGCTATTGTATGAAGAATTAGACTTAGGCAATTTGCATGATTAATGTATGCTTGATTCTTATTCTTCTTACTTTCTAAATCAATCTATTACAAGCGTTTCCATTCAATCTTGTTTGGGGGTTCTTTAGATTGGGGGTTTATTCACTTGTTTATGATCAATATTCATGGTATGTTGGCGTTCTAGTTTGCATATAGGCTGGGGTTCCGCATCAGGGTTATTCTTCTATCAGGATAATATAGGCCCCTGTATTTTTGTGCTCTCTATGCTCCATTTTCAGACACCAGAAGCGCCAAATTTTGTTCTATCTATAGAGCAATCATTGAGAGAAAGTGCTAATAAATAGTTTTGCTACAACCAGTCATATGAAATTTGCTCGTCTTTAATGCGTTATAGCAAAACCAACTCTATGCCTAGGAATCAAAATGTGACTTTGGCTAGCAAGAGATCAATTATTTAGGCCGCACTTTATCAGCTGCAGGTGTAGCAACAGACCATACAAAAATCAAACCATAACAAATCATCAGCACATCTCCTCAAAACCATTAGGCCAGATGAACAAAAGCTATAAAATCAGCAACAAATTGGAGTTTTTAACAAATTCAGATAACATTCCAGTTTTAATTTATTTCTTTCCTCTTAAATTGTCAACTAACACTTATAAATTAACCAATTAAAACTATCCTACTTACGCAAGGTGCAGGCATCTAAAACAAAACATAAAGAAACAAAGCATAAAGATAGCAGAAGAAGAAGAAGAAGAAGAAGAACTTACTTTCGGTGAGGCTATCGGCGGTGAATACAAGCGGCGACAGCGACGAAGGAGCTGAGCGGCGACGGTGGTGGAGGAGAAGAGTGGCAGGGTAGAAGAAGAAATGGATTCTAGGGATTTAGTGCGTGAAGGTGAAACCGAAAAGGGATAAATGATGGCTAAACCGGGTTTTTTTCTTCTAAGGGTGGGTGAAAGTCGGGTGGTTCGATTTTATCTTATTTTCACCCGACCCGAACCCGAAGTTTGACAAATCTTCCAACCCGAACCGAATTATCTGAATAACCTTACCCGAATTAATATTTCGGTTCGGATTATTCGGGTTATTCGGGTCGGTTCGATTTTTGCCCACCCCTAATGTTTCGGGTTAATTATTTTGGTGGTCACTGAACTTTAAGGGTTGCAACGATTTGGTCACTAAACTTCAATTTGTAACAATAAAATAATACATCTATTATTTTGTAACGAAAAAATCAAAATGATCGGAAATCCGGTTTCAGCGGCAAACGGGAGCTGCTTGAAAACAGTGAAAATTGATTTTTTTTTACCATAAAGCCACGTCGGATCCATGTCAGATCCGACGTGGCAAAAAATCTAACGTTCGTTCTGCTAATAGGTCACGTGTTGGTTGCCATTTCCAATCATTTTGATTTTTTCGTTACAAAATAATAGATGTATTATTTTATTGTTACAAATTGAAGTTTAGTGACCAAATCATTACAACCCTTAAAGTTCAGTGACCACTGAAGTAATTAACCCCTAATGTTTCCTATTGATATTTGGCATGAGTGTCTTATTTTAGAATTATTAAATTTTATTTATTGGTTAAATAAATGTATTTATTTATTATCTTTAGCATTTAACTTTATAATAAATGTGTTTATTTTCATTGTTAATTGACTTGTAAAATTTTATGAGTAAAATGATTGCATGTTTATTAAGTAGAGGCTTAATAAAAATTTCCTCATAAGTTTGAGAACTTAATAATCCAATAATTTAGATTTACTATGTATGAAATTTTAACCTGTAAAGTTGGACATTAAGACTTAGAGGGTAATTTGATACTATAAGTAGTCTTTTCGAATTTGAGCCTAATAGAAAATTTTATAAGGTTATTATTTCAGATGCATAGTAAATTGCATGTATTGCCTTATCTTCTTTAAAAATGTGCTATATTATTCCATTTGAGATCAGGGGATTCAAATGGATAATGCTTCCAAATCAATCTTCACCAAGCTTAATAAAGATATTAAGATGAATGGTGGCAATTATAAAATCTGAAATACGAAGATCCAGTATGTGCTTAAAGAGAAATAGGCTTTTGACCCTCAAGTTCGGTTATGGCTGAACCTGAGGATGGCACTATAGCCCAGCATAAGTAGGACCGATATGCCTATGTGGCATGAAAAAAATAATAAAAATTTCACTGCTCGAATCATCTTGCTAAGTGCAATGGATGATGTTATCGCTAAGCCATTTCGTAAGTATTAAAATGCAATGGATCTGTGGTTCGCTTTGCAGAAAAAATTCAGAGGTGTGTGTAGACACCGGGTCCTGAGTCAGCCTAGATCGAAGTTACCCAATGATGATAATTGCCTTCACAGGCTTAAAAGGTTAAAAGTGATGGTTTTCTCGTCAAATTTGCATTTCAGAGTGAAAAATTAGAAAATAATAAAAAATATTTAAAAAATTAATTTTGAAAAATGGGGGCTTAAAATTATAGTGTTTTTAGTCAATTTAAAATTTAAAAAAAAAAAAAAAAAAAAGTCGGATCGCGAGTGTCGGGCGCGGCGGCGCGCCTGCGGCAGCGCGCTGGCGCCCAGCGCGCAGGCGCCCATCACGCAGCGAGCGCAAAGGCGACGCTCAGCGTCGCCGATGCTGCGCGTCGCCAAAGGCGCGCGCGGCATCGCGCACGCTGAGCGCCGCACGGAGCGCTCGTGCGCAAGCGCCAGCGCGCGGAAGCTCGCCCGCTCGCCTGGTTGCCGCTCCGACGCCCGCCCCTCTATAGCGACGGGATTCCTGGCCGTCGGTATAGGATCTGATGCCCTATTTTCCCATTTTTCAGCCCTTTTTCCGATTTTTTCACCCAAAAATCCGTTTTTATCCCAAAATTAAGGGTTTTTGACTTCAAATAAAATTCCAAAATATTTTTTATGGATTATTAATTAATAAAACTTGATTTTATCCCCAAAAATAAAGGAATTTGAATAAAATTAGGTTTGTTTTCCTTAATTAAATTAGGGCAACATTTTCTATTCTTTAAATAGAAAATGATGAAAAATCAAAAGGGGGCCTCCACCATTTTTTTACATCAGATTTTTCTCTTCTACTTTGATTTTTCTTCTAAACATTTTGAGATTTCTCTTTGAATTAACAAGGTTTAATTGAGGTTGGAAAATTAATTTTCAATACTTAATTATTCCAATTGATTCTTTTGTGAGGTTCCAATTTTTTAGACTAAAATTTCCAGATTTCTTCATCTATTTTTCTCTTCAAGAATTTTAGATTTCTCTTTTTAATTAATAAGGTTTAATTGAAATTGAAAGATCAATTTTCAATTCTCAATTATTCCAATTAATTTCTTTGTTTTTCCTCCATAAACACAAGAAATTAATCATCACTTTGACATCAATTTTCTTTTCAATCTTAAGCAAACAAATCAATTCCTTTGTTTCCTCCATAAACAAAGAGAATTAATTTTATTGCTAAATTATTCTTTCAAGCAATTTTCCGGAAAATCATCACTTTTCCTTCATCAAATCCAATACTCTGAGGGTAAATATTCTTGGCTCCATTTCTATTCTATTTTATTTTTATTTAATTTATTCATGTATATTTTAATATTTTATTGATTTATTTTATTGATTTATTTATTCATTTGTTGTATTGATTTTATATCATTTCTATTTAATTGTTTATACATGATTTGATTTTTATTCATGTGAATATTGTTTTCTTTTAATTCCTAACATGTAAATAATTTAAATTAATCTTTTTGCCATGTAAATAGTTTATATTAATTATGAACACATCATTCTTTTGTTCACTAATTTTTATTATTCTTTTTATCATTGTTACATGATTTATTATGATTTGTTTATTTGTTCATTTATTATTCTTCACTTTTCATCATCATTTTCATCATGTATTTATTTTCATGTACTAATTAATTAACATGTTTTATTTTATTTTCATCACATCATTTAATCATTTGTCATATAATGCATGTTTCTCATTTATTTTGGTTTGTTAACATTTTGATTCAATTATCATTCTTTTCATCATCTCATTTTATTTTAATTTGTTATTCATTATTTGATTGGTTTAATTGATTTAATCACTAACATTATTTTATTTGTATTTTGTTTTTATGTCTAAACTCATTTTTTCGCTTGGACGTTTTTGCGAGCACATCGGGAGGTCCAAAAAAGGCTCGTTTGGTTCACGAATTTATTTTCTTTATTTGTAATATTTTATTTAATTTTGCCATATAATTTTCTTGTAAAATTCTTTATTTAGGCATGCTAAAAAGAAAATCACAAAAATGTTTCTATTAATTAACTTGACACTTTTTTTCTAAATAAAAGGGGACCAATGTCCTAGTTTTTCATACCCAAATAAAACCAACACATAAAAATCGTTTTCCATAAATGCATGCGAGGACCAATGTCCTCATTGTTAATGAATAACCCGTTTTGTGTATGTATTGCACTTTTATAAACGGGAGTTGTATTCTGCTCCTTGTATTATTGTAATTTATCGCTTTCAATATTTATTTTGCTCATTTACCGCTTTCAAAATGTGAATAAATGCGCCTTTTCAATTAATTGCATCGTGTGGAGAGAGAGCGAATCAATGGTATTAAAATTTGATCATAAAATAATCGAGGTAGAAATAGATGAGAAATCCCGGACCCAGCTCTGGTCTTTGGGCTCAAAGAGGCTAGAGGTCTACCCTCCAAGACACCTTTTTGTGCCACGAGACTTTAGCGCTAATCCTAGGCTCCTTAGGGCGAGAGGTTTACCTTCCAAGACCCCTCTGGCTGGCCCAAAATGGATACAACGCGCAGTCTTAGGCTCTCCGAGGCGAGAGTATCTTTCCCAATGTTCTATTGGGTGGCGACTCCATGAAACCTCCTTGTTGCCCAACATAGACGCACTTGCAATTTCTTGCAAGCTGTCAACGGACCCACAAATGCCCCGATCGCCCACGTGCGGGCGGTCGAACGGGCGGCAGCGGGGATCCGGCGCGCGTCACAGTGGCGACTCCGCTGGGGACGATATGGTTCGAGATTTCAATTTGAAAATACCTCGTTTAACATTTATGGTTAAAATTTAATTCATAAATTCGCTTTCTCTCAAATTTGCATTGCATCTCATTAGAGCTTTAGAATATGCTAGTTTGGTCCCTCTATTAGCCCCGGTGCGTTCCCGAAGCGCGACCCCATTTTCACTCAATTTGGGGAAGTGTTAAGGATAATCACCAGCCCAAGCCTCGTACCTCAATGGTATATTAAATGGTGACCCGATCGGTCGTTACGCTCGTGATGAGCTAGACCCGTCGGCAGGGATCATGCTTGGGTAGCCCTAAAGTAACACCACCCTTTGACCAAAGCTCATGTAATGGCAATAGATACTTCCCTTAGGTGGTATGAACCTTAATACCTTGCTTGCTATATGGATCATTTCGTATTGGACAAACCCAATTAATCTGATTGGTCACCTAATTAAAGGCTTTCATGCCCCGATAGGCCCAGATGACTTATTTGGATTGCCTAAATACATAATGATCATAACCCATGTGCTTGCACATTAGATAAGAGATTCTATGATGCCGGTTCTTCACCGAGCACCATACACATCCATTGGGTTCCCTGCTAACCCATGGATTAAGCCCACCTAGGAAAGAGACCGCATTACCTCGTGTGTGGGAGTAATAAGGTTGGAAGGATTTACTTGCTTGCATGTGATTGTAAATGTTGCATAGCTCACTATCATGCATTGTATATGTCATTCATGCATCATCCTAACAATCTAATTTTTTCAGCCATCATAGATTCATCTAAGTGGACTAGAGCTTCCGATAGTAAGCACAAATCTGCTCTTTGAGTTGCCGGAACTAGTGTCTGACTGGGATTCTGAGTCATCCTCATCAATCAGTGAAGCCTCTGTAGAACCACCAATGGCAGAAGAAACCGGAGCGCTGACCACTCAAGACCTAGCTAGGAGGCTAGAGGACTTTGAACGGAGAGTGTTAGACATGATGGGTGCCATGGCTGAAAGGATTGCCCATCCACCTGCTGCCCCACAGCCGCCTGCTGCTCTACAGCCACAAGTAGCCCCTCCTCGGGGGCAAGCCGAACCACCTGCTGGTGGGGAGGCTCCCTTCGTTGGAGTTGCTGCTCGCCAACCCAACAATGAGCACAGAGCTGCTGCACCCATCGAGCCAAGAGGGGAAAGGATCCATAACCCCAACAATGATTTCCTGATGGAGGAGGAAGAAGAAGAGGTGCCGATAGTCCACCAAGCTGCAAGGCCCAGAGCACCAAGAGTAGAGGATGAAGCTTTAAGAGGTATGAGACAACAGATCGAAGCTATCACCCGCATGCTCTCAGCTGGAAAGGGGGTCAACCCAGAGGACAGAGATCTTGGGGATGAAGAGCTGCTACCCCAAAGATTCAAAATGCCCGAGCTTCAGAAGTTTGATGGCACCTCGGACCCATCCGCCCACATCAAGCAGTACACCTTGGTCATGAAAGGCACAGGGCTGAGCAAGAAGCAGAAGGTGGAATATTTCTGCCTTAGTCTGGTGGGCCCGGCAGTTGACTGGTACCACGGGTTGGATAGGAGGTCCAAAGAGGACTGGGACCTTTTGACCGAAGAATTCATGAAGCAGTACGACTGCAGTACTAGGATGGAGGTCACCCTAAAAGACCTCGAGCTTCTACAGCAGAAGAATGATGAGTCATTCCATGAGTACCTTACAAGATGGAGAAACAGGGTCATGGAGATGAAGAGGAAGCCTGACACTGCAGACCAGATCAGGCTGTTTATCAGAAACTCATGCCCTTACTTAAGGGACTTACTCAGTTTTAAGGGGCTCAAGGACTGGGAGTCGCTTAAGGATATCGCTATAGAAGCTGAGGCGGCTTACCTAGCAAAGAAAGCAAGCCAAAATAACTTTGCTGGGAAAGGCTATGGGAACCAGTCGGGATTTAAATCAGGAGGTGCCGGGGGCAGCAACAGCAGAAATGGTAGGACGACAGAGGTCTCAGCTACTGGAGTTGGGCAGAGTCAAAGATACTACTCCAACTTAGGCCGCTCTCTATCCTGGGTACTGGAGAAACTAATGAAAGAAGGCAAGTTGCAGCCATTGCCACCCAGACCAGCCTTGAATCAAGGACAGCCGGGACATAGAGGTGATCAGTACTGCGCTTACCACCAGCACACCGGCCATTTGACTGACCATTGCCGTATTTTGAGAAACAAGATCCAGGATCTCATTGACACCAATCAGATCACAGATCCTGAGAAGAGAGAAAAGAAGAAAAAGGCAGGCTACAATGCAGTCCCTCCACCGCAAACATGATCGTGTCTTGCAGTCCACTAGTGATATTGCTCTTAGATGCTGGAATCTTTTCATTTCTGGAACTTTTTATGTTATAATTTTCTGTTTGTAATAAAGAGAACAACTTTTGCTTATTTGTATGACATTTCTATTGATTTCATTTCGCATGATCATAACACCTTTATTTTGACATTAATTCAAATAATATGGCTGCATTTAATCTCGAAACTTTGGGAAATCCCAAAGAAAATCTTGATAGCATCTGATATGACTCCTGAAGAGAGAGAGATTCAGAGAGAAAAATAAGGAAGAAAAACTAGTTGCAATTAGGAGATTGGATGAAAACTCACTAAGAGCACTAGAACCTTTCTGATTACCCGTCGAAGCGATCTCTGGATAAGACAGAACCTGGAAAATGATTTAGGCAATCTTTTCTTTGTATAGCTCTCTAAATGACTATTTCCTACCCTTGTTCTACAATCGCTTGCTAGCCCGTTGAGCCTTTATGGAGGTATGCTGAATGCGTGCCAATTTTGTTATTACACACATTAAAACTATCCCCTCACCTAAAATGATTTTGGCTTCCCCATAGAAGAGTGGCCGCTCTAAAACTGATGGATGTGCATTTGAACAATTCTTTGGACTATCAAAAATTGCCTTGGTAAGAGCAAGTTTACACTTTGAAAAAAAAAAAAACAAAAAGACCTCAAAACAGTAACCAATTGACTAGTTTCAATAATTACCCTTTTATTGTTATTCTGATCTCAAGGAGCTAAAATGTTACCGAGCCAAAATTCAAAAAACCTCTTGTATATGCAACTGAGCTGAGGACGGTTCATCCATCAGTCGAGAAAATATCACGGCTATTCTTCTCTAGCAACCTGATCTTTCTTTGACATCCATCTACCTAAGCCTGACATTACAACCAAAGTAAGACCTCTTGATTCTGGGTTCAGTCTTATCCAATTAGCGGAGATGACCTTCTAAAGAGGTTTGGTACGTAAGAAGAGGCCTATGGTGTTTCTTGAGCTTCAAGCGAGGAGCCACGAGTGCATTCATGCATTCGAGTTAAGTTTCGTCTCCAACATTGCTTCTAGAATTCGCAAGAAAAAAAAAAGAGAAAAATTGAGAGAAAATCTTCAATCATGAAAACCCAAGAGGGTTGATTGATAACAGGAGTTTGATGCTTTCAAGATCTATCTCGAGGTTAGCTGAGGTCTTGTATTTTTTGAAACTAATGACAAATAATGATCATGCTTAATGAAATCAAATTGAAATACATGCATTTCTGCAATGATGTGATCAGAGCAGTTTACTTTGTGTGACCAAAGTCGCCTATTGTCCACCGCTCAAGCGCTTCAGCCGATTCATCCTGCTATCAAATGTGAAGAATCAAGCTCATACAACCATGTCCTAAGACTCCCGAAAGGTTCTTGCCAACAACTTCAGCAAAAAAAAAAAAAAAAAAAGTCGTTAGAGTGAAAACCGTAACTGGTGCTCTAAGCAAAAATTAGGCAAAAGGATAGGGTAAAAACCTGAAAACAGGCAGTCTGTCCTTCAAAAAAAAAAAGAAAGAGAAAAGCCGCTGGATTGGGTTGGGTCCATTCCAGGCAAAAAAAAATAAGGCACAGGGTTATGTGAAAATCCACAAAGGACGCATCTCCCACTAAGAAAAGCTAGTGTGAAAATCCACAAGGGACGCACTACCTTCAAATAATGACTACAGGTACCAGGTGAGAATCTCACAATCCCAAAGGGCATGAAATTCAAAAGCAGCTCAAAAGGGCATCAATTAAATCTCAAATTGCAGCTATCCCGGCTATCATCTCCGAGGTCACATAGATGAATCTTACCCTGCATTCCTGCATGACTCATGCATCTCACTTGCATGCTCACTATTTTTCCTGCATATTTTAGTTTTCCTATTTTGCAGAAAGAGAGATTTGATCCAGACATCGATCAAAACATCAATCCAAGCCTCAAGTCAATCATCAATCCAGACAATCGATCAAATCATCAACCCTCATACCAGCTTAATCATCAATCCAAGCACCATCCAAAGACTTCTCAAGGAGCAGCAAATCAAAGACTTCTCAGGGAGCAGTAAATCGAAGACTTCTCAGGGAGCAGCAAATCCAAGACTTCTCAGGGAGCAGTAAATCAAAGACTTCTCAGGGAGCAGTAAATCAAAGTCTTCTCAGGGAGCAGCAAATCCAAGACTTCTCAGGGAGCAGTAAATCAAAGACTTCTCAGGGAGCAGCAAATCCAAGACTTCTCAGGGAGCAGCAAATCAAAGTCTTCTCAGGGAGCAGCAAATCCAAGACTTCTCAGGGAGCAGCAAATCGAAGACTTCTCAGGGAGCAGCAAATCCAAGACTTCTCAGGGAGCAGTAAATCGAAGACTTCTCAGGGAGCAGTAAATCAAAGACTTCTCAGGGAGCAGCAAATCCAAGACTTCTCAGGGAGCAGCAAATCAAAGACTTCTCAGGGAGCAGCAAATCAAAGACTTCTCAGGGAGCAGCAAATCGCAGACCTCTCAGGGGGCAATCAAATCAAAGACTTCTCAGGGAGCAGTGAATCGAAGACCTCTCAGGGGGCAATCAACCAAAGACTTCTCAGGGAGCAGCAAATCGAAGACCTCTCAGGGGGAGATCAACCAAAGACTTCTCAGGGAGCAGCAAACTGAAGACCTCTCAGGGGGCAAACGACCAATGAACTAAAGACTTCTCAGGGAGCAACAAATCAAAGACTTCTCAGGGAGCAGCAAATCCAAGACTTCTCAGGGAGCAGTAAATCAAAGACTTCTCAAGGAGCAGTAAATCAAAGACTTCTCAGGGAGCAGCAAATCAAAGACTTCTCAGGGAGCAGCAAACTGAAGACCTCTCAGGGGGCAAACGATCAATGAACCGAAGACTTCTCAGGGAGCAGCAAACTGAAGACCTCTCAGGGGGCAAACGATCAATGAACCGAAGACCTCTCAGGGGGCAAACGATCAATGAACTGAAGACCTCTCAGGGGGCAAACGATCCATCAACCAAAGACCTCTCAGGGGGCAATCAACCAAAGACTTCTCAGGGAGCAGCAGCCAAAGACCTCTCAGGGGGCAGTTCTCATCCCAAGACCTCTCAGGGGGCAGATAATCAACCGAAGGGCTCACAGATAGCACCACTTCAACAAACGAAAACACACCACCATCTCAGAATTCTCCAGTTCGGAAAGACGGCTGACTCAGGTACTTGTCTCTTTCCTTCTCTTCTTTGAGTTTAGGCTCACCTAAACACTAGTGTACTAGATTTCCCTAAACTGGGGGCAACTGTAGACACCGAGTCCTGAGTCAGCCTAGATCGAAGTTACCCAATGATGATAATTGCCTTCACAGGCTTAAAAGGTTAAAAGTGATGGTTTTCTCGTCAAATTTGCATTTCAGAGTGAAAAATTAGAAAATAATAAAAAATATTTAAAAAATTAATTTTGAAAAATGGGGGCTTAAAATTATAGTGTTTTTAGTCAATTTAAAAAAAAAAAAAAAAAAAAAAGTCGGATCGCGAGTGTCGGGCGCGGCGGCGCGCCTGCGGCAGCGCGCTGGCGCCCAGCTCGCAGGCGCCTGGGCGCCCAGCGCGCAGGCGCCCAGGCGCCCATCACGCAGCGAGCGCAAAGGCGACGCTCAGCGTCGCCGATGCTGCGCGTCGCCAAAGGCGCGCGCGGCATCGCGCACGCTGAGCGCCGCACGGAGCGCTCGTGCGCGAGCGCCAGCGCGCGGAAGCTCGCCCGCTCGCCTGGTTGCCGCTCCGACGCCCGCCCCTCTATAGCGACGGGATTCCTGGCCGTCGGTATAGGGTCTGATGCCCTATTTTCCCATTTTTCAGCCCTTTTTCCGATTTTTTCACCCAAAAATCCGTTTTTATCCCAAAATTAAGGGTTTTTGACTTCAAATAAAATTCCAAAATATTTTTTATGGATTATTAATTAATAAAACTTGATTTTATCCCCAAAAATAAAGGAATTTGAATAAAATTAGGTTTGTTTTCCTTAATTAAATTAGGGCAACATTTTCTATTCTTTAAATAGAAAATGATGAAAAATCAAAAGGGGGCCTCCACCATTTTTTTACATCAGATTTTTCTCTTCTTCTTTGAT
This sequence comes from Excoecaria cochinchinensis, assembly GCA_947683425.1. Lineage (NCBI taxonomy): Eukaryota > Viridiplantae > Streptophyta > Magnoliopsida > Malpighiales > Euphorbiaceae > Excoecaria > Excoecaria cochinchinensis. The sequence continues at coordinate 2,648,821 of CANTUQ010000049.1, read as the reverse complement.
TTTTCTTCTAAACATTTTGAGATTTCTCTTTGAATTAACAAGGTTTAATTGAGGTTGGAAAATTAATTTTCAATACTTAATTATTCCAATTGATTCTTTTGTGAGGCTTCAATTTTTTAGACTAAAATTTCCAGATTTCTTCATCTATTTTTCTCTTCAAGAATTTTAGATTTCTCTTTTTAATTAATAAGGTTTAATTGAAATTGAAAGATCAATTTTCAATTCTCAATTATTCCAATTAATTTCTTTGTTTTTCCTCCATAAACACAAGAAATTAATCATCACTTTGACATCAATTTTCTTTTCAATCTTAAGCAAACAAATCAATTCCTTTGTTTCCTCCATAAACAAAGAGAATTAATTTTATTGCTAAATTATTCTTTCAAGCAATTTTCCGGAAAATCATCACTTTTCCTTCATCAAATCCAATACTATGAGGGTAAATATTCTTGGCTCCATTTCTATTCTATTTTATTTTTATTTAATTTATTCATGTATATTTTAATATTTTATTGATTTATTTTATTGATTTATTTATTCATTTGTTGTATTGATTTTATATCCTTTCTATTTAATTGTTTATACATGATTTGATTTTTATTCATGTGAATATTGTTTTCTTTTAATTCCTAACATGTAAATAATTTAAATTAATCTTTTTGCCATGTAAATAGTTTATATTAATTATGAACACATCATTCTTTTGTTCACTAATTTTTATTATTCTTTTTATCATTGTTACATGATTTATTATGATTTGTTTATTTGTTCATTTATTATTCTTCACTTTTCATCATCATTTTCATCATGTATTTATTTTCATGTACTAATTAATTAACATGTTTTATTTTATTTTCATCACATCATTTAATCATTTGTCATATAATGCATGTTTCTCATTTATTTTGGTTTGTTAACATTTTGATTCAATTATCATTCTTTTCATGTCATCTCATTTTATTTTAATTTGTTATTCATTATTTGATTGGTTTAATTGATTTAATCACTAACATTATTTTATTTGTATTTTGTTTTTATGTCTAAACTCATTTTTTCGCTTGTACGTTTTTGCGAGCACATCGGGAGGTCCAAAAAAGGCTCGTTTGGTTCACGAATTTATTTTCTTTATTTGTAATATTTTATTTAATTTTGCCATATAATTTTCTTGTAAAATTCTTTATTTAGGCATGCTAAAAAGAAAATCACAAAAATGTTTCTATTAATTAACTTGACATTTTTTTTCTAAATAAAAGGGGACCAATGTCCTAGTTTTTCATACCCAAATAAAACCAACACATAAAAATCGTTTTCCATAAATGCATGCGAGGACCAATGTCCTCATTGTTAATGAATAACCCGTTTTGTGTATGTATTGCACTTTTATAAACGGGAGTTGTATTCTGCTCCTTGTATTATTGTAATTTATCGCTTTCAATATTTATTTTGCTCATTTACCGCTTTCAAAATGTGAATAAATGCGCCTTTTCAATTAATTGCATCGTGTGGAGAGAGAGCGAATCAATGGTATTAAAATTTGATCATAAAATAATCGAGGTAGAAATAGATGAGAAATCCCGGACCCAGCTCTGGTCTTTGGGCTCAAAGAGGCTAGAGGTCTACCCTCCAAGACACCTTTTTGTGCCACGAGACTTTAGCGCTAATCCTAGGCTCCTTAGGGCGAGAGGTTTACCTTCTAAGACCCCTCTGGCTGGCCCAAAATGGATACAACGCGCAGTCTTAGGCTCTCCGAGGCGAGAGTATCTTTCCCAATGTTCTATTGGGTGGCGACTCCATGAAACCTCCTTGTTGCCCAACATAGACGCACTTGCAATTTCTTGCAAGCTGTCAACGGACCCACAAATGCCCCGATCGCCCACGTGCGGGCGGTCGAACGGGCGGCCGCGGGGATCCGGCGCGCGTCACAGTGTGTCTCTGACTAAGTTTCTATCATCAATAATCAAATTTGATACATATTAGAAAAATTCTGATTATTCGATACAAAAATATCTAAGAGAGATGGAAGAACTATAAGTGAGCTTAGTGAATTTAGTTATAAGTTGACTGACGAGCAGCAGGTTCAAACTGTTATGTATTTTTTACTCAAGAGTTGGTAGCATGTAAAGATGCAACTAACTCATATTGACAACATAAAGACATTTGAGGATGTCATTTATCATTTGAAGCTTGAAGATGACTAACTGGTAGCGATTAAAGTCAATACCATAGTGCGTATGACATAGTCCTATTTTGGTAGAATGAGTTCTTATCAGAATAAGAGAAAAGCTTCAGAAGTAGAGATACACTATTTAACTCAAGAGTGAGTGAAATTTATGCGTGAAAAGCAAAAGGAACAGAATCACGAAAGATCCAAAGGCAAAAAGAAGGTAAATATTTCAAGAGTGAAATATTTCAATTGCCAACAAAAAGGATACTATGCAAGAGATTGCATTGTGCCCAAAAAGATACACTATTTGACTCAGGAGTGAGTGAAATTTATGCATCCAGTTCTGAATTTCATCATTTGTGGGTGCTAAATTCAGAACCAATGGACCATATAACAGGGGATAGAGATGTCTTTGTTATTAATTTAAGGTTCTGTTCTTACTTTATTGAAATTTATTTTCAATTTACATTTTGAGGATGACAGTGTACACTTATACTTGAATGATTTCTATTATTGTTTTGGTTACGAATGTGGATCATGACTATTTTCTTTAATTCCTTCTTTTTCACATAGTTATGAGAATAATGTGAAATAATGACTATATTAAACCATATCAGGTAAAGACTGAATGAGTTGGTTAACCAAAGTAAGTTTAATAAGTGATTCAAATAAGGTTGAATTGACTATGCGTAAGTATTGCCTAAAAGGAAAAACTAGATAGAAAATCATTCGAAAAAGGTACTAGAGCCAAATTATCATTGCAGATAGTTTATTCTGACGTATGTGGTCAAATGAATGTAAGGGTGAGGCATGGAACCTACTATTTCATCACATTTATATATAACTGTACTAGGTATGGTCATATCTATTTAATTTCTCACAAGTCAAAAACATTGAGTTGCTTAAAGACTTATATGAGTTTACCTGAGAATCAATTAAATAAAAAGATTAAAGTTTTAAGAACTGACAGGGGTCCGTTATATCTTACAAATAAATTTAAATTTTTATGTGATGAAAAAGGAATTGAACATCAGTTGTTCATTCCTAAAAATCCATAACAAAACGGTATTGCGGAAGGGAGAAATAGGACTCTCCTAAATATGGTTAGATCTATGATGGCAGAGGCAAATTTGCCTATCTCCTATTGGAGAGATCTTTTATTGACTGCCACATATGTTCTGAATTATATGTCCTCCAAATCTGTCATTACCACAACTTATGAGTTGTGCACTGGTCAACGAGCTGACCTTGGGTTATAAATTTTACTTCCATGATACCTCAATTTGGTAAATTTAAGACCAAGAGATAAAAAGAGTATCTATGTGAGATATTCTGAAGTATCAAAAAGATATATTTTCGTGGGTAAGCAAGAAAATGGCAATGTGACAGAATTCAACATCACTAGACGTCATATTCTTAAGAGACTGAATTTTTAAAGTTGGGCAAAGTGGATTAAGATTTCACTTTCTATTAATCTCATGAAGAGGAGCTATTAGGATCACTCTATCTGAGTGGGAGGGATTTAGAGAAAGAAAATTAAGACCCTCATCCTCCAAACGATCCGGATGTTCGATACCTAATTCGAGTGGGAGTATTCTTGACTCCAGTGGGAGTTAAAGAATGAGGTATTCCTGACTCCAGTGGGAGTATGGAATATGATCCCAGTGGGAGCATTGTGAATTACAATTAATATATGAGACATGTTTCTCAAGATTAAGAACTGCAAAAATCTAAAAGGATAAGTATTTCATGCCAAAGATTTAAAATCTAAGGCTTGAACGAAGCCCTTTTGGTTACCTCACAAGACAAGAAATAGCATAAAAATATTCAAAAGACTTTTTCATGCCCATCTAAAGAAAAAAGAATTAAAACAATGGAAGAAAAAATGGCATGCATGAGATTAAATCATGTTTGAGAACTAATTGATCTAATTGGGAATAAATAGATTCTCAAAATAAAGTGAAAGGCTGATAGAGATATCAAAAGATATAAGACTCGGCTAGTCGCTAAGAGGTTTACACAACAAGAAGAGATTGACTATGAGGAGACTTTCTCATATGTTGTAAGATTTACGTCCATAAAGTTAATTCTAGCCATAGTGGCGAGTTTTGACATAGAGCTTCATCAAATGGATGGGAAGACTGATTTTCTCAATGGAGAATTGGATGAAACAACTTATAGATTTCATCGGAAAAGGCAACGAATATAAGGTTTGCTGATTGATGAGTTCAATGTATGGCCTTAAATAGTTTTCAACACAATGGTACTTGAAACTTCATCATACAATCATATCGAATGTGTTCAATATGATTGATGAAAATCATTGTTTTTATAATAAAAGGTCTGAAAGTAAATTTGTCATTTTGGCATTGTATGTAAACGGCATACTTAAAGCTGAAAATAACAAATGGTACGTAAATGAAATCAAAAATTAGTTATCGTCCAACTTTGAGATAAAAGATATGGATCAAATGTAGACACCGGGTCCCGAAGCGGTCGAAAATCAGGATTACCCGATGATAAAAATGATACCTGCTCGCAAGTAAAGGCATCGAAAATGATTTTTTTCTTGTCGAGATTCTCATTATTTTTAAATAAAAATAGTCAGTTAAATATATATTAAAAAGATTAATTAAAAAAAATTAATAAAATAAATTAGGAAGTGTTATTTTTATATATAAAAAATATATATTTAAAAAGGAATTGAGTTAATTATTTGGGAAAAAAAAATCTAAAGAAAAAGAGAAAAAAAAGGAGGGGAAAACATTTGATTTAAAAAGAAAAAAAGAAAACGTTTGATTTAAAAGAAAAAAAAAAAAAATAAAAGAAAACGTTTGATGGATATCACTACTGTTAAACTTGAATCAGATTAGAAGTGATTAAGTTGATCATTAGTTCATATGCGAACAATATGAAAATTTGAATAGTCTTCTGGGTGCCCACTAGTTTGCTAACATTTGCAGATGAAAATGTATTCCATAATAGAATCAAGGAAAGGTCCTATTGCCATCAATGGAAAATGCTATCTCTGTTACTAATCCCATGGAATTTCACTCCTCTGTTTTTGACCTTGATGAATCTCAGTTATTTCTTCATCTTTTTCTGGAAATTATTTTTCTTCTGCATCAGCTGCTTCATCTTTTTCTTCGTTTATTTCTTCTGCTTTCGATTCATCTCTTTCTTTTACATATGCTTTTCATCTTTTTCTCCGGCTTCTGGTTCTTCTGGATATGCTTCATCATCATCATCATTTATCATCTATTTCTTCACATATTTCTTTCGTTTCTGTTTCTTCACCTGTTGCTTTAGCATTATGAGAAAAAACGTTTTCATGGTGAATGAGTGAGGGAAACAATTGCTAAATAAAATGAATTACTTAGATAATTTAAGAATTATAACTAATATTGCTACAACTTACCATCTAATAGCCGACTTATAACTTAGAATAAGAAAATCTTTTTTCTGAAATATATGTCCTATTTATTGAGCCAAGTAGAGGATATTATATGAACCAAGAAACATTAGGTGGAACCTTTTTCATTTGCTAATTTCGGCTCATGAAATTTTAGAGGCAGGAGATCAAAATCATAAGAACATGTCTAATATCAAAGCATAAATGGTTTGGTGAATGATCAGTACGTACCCTTCTCATCACGCCCATTCATAAATAACTTCTGAATGGTGTTATTAAGGCTGCCTTCCCATTCGTAATCCCTGTCCCAGTAGTCTGATGTTTTCACTTGGCTAAGATTTGGTGTGAGCACTTGTTGAGAAAATGTCTTCATGTTGGAGCATTTTGTAATTGTCACTTCATCCAAGGATGGAAAATGGAAATTGCAATTATTTTTTGAGCAAAAGCTGTTGAGATTAGATAAACCAACAAACTCCAAAGATTTCAATTGTTCGAAAGTAATCTCATGCTCTGCATCATCTCCATCGTCAGCCACAATTTCTGTCATCATCTCACAATGTTCAACTCTTAGTTCCATGAGATGCGTCATAGTTTTAGCTGTTGATGATGTTACCAAGTTTTTCAACTTCTTACACCATGATACGTGCAGAGTTGTCAGATTTTTGAAAGAAATTGAGGAGGCTGCTATTTTTATCATACTATAACAACCAGAAACTATCAGATTCTGAAGATATTCAGAAGGAACAAAAGAGCCTTCCTTCCAAATATACTTCAAACAGCGCAATGAGTGTAACTCCAAGCATTCTAGTCGTACAACTGCTCTTTCATCGTCCAACAAGAATAGTTCTTCCAAATGAGCATTGTCCAAGACAAGTTTTTTCAAGGAGCATAGTTGTGTCAGGAAACCATAAACTTCCGCACAAGTTTTTACATCATGTAAAGAATGCAGTTCAACCACTTTCAATTTGGAAAAACAAACCGTTGGAAACTCACTGAACTGTATGCCATCTAAACCCAACGTCTCCAAGTTGGGAGCAACCTAAAAAAGAAATAAGAGTGATATTGTTATAAAAAAGAAATCGGGAAAATCATTGATCATACAAACATTTGTTCTTTTTTCATTTCAAAAAATTAACCATAAATGCATCAATCTTGAAATGAGTTAAACATTTTTTCATAATTTTATTACTCTTAATGGACATATAGAGACCCACCACCAAATATATGTGAAGTGAAATAATTAATTACCATTCTCTTATTAGTTTAGTCTTATTAGTTCATGTTATTGCTACCAAATTGCTGAACCCAAAGTTTTCAAAATTTTTTTATTGCCTTTATGGTATTAATTTACAAAATCAATGAATAATCATATTTTTACATTGAAAAATAACAAAGATCTTTATATAGTATACTACTCCATGATTTAATTCATAGGAGTTTAATTCATAGGAGTTTAATTCATAGGAGTAATTACCATAAATCTATAAGTTTAATATAGATGTAATTAATATTAAAAGAAGAAAAAAGCACAGAAATCAAATTTTCGATTAAGGTTCAAACAAATAATTCATAATATGCTTATTAAATATTAATTTTTTAAAATGGAACAATATTACTAAATATTTGTATATTTAATATTTGTATATTAATTTTTTAAAATGGAACAATACCTTCGCAAGCCAAGGGAGCAGTTGATTTCGATGTTGACTGTTATACTCATCTGTTAGATGGAAACGTTTCAACTTTGGCCACTTGAAGTTGTAAGGCTCTCCACTTTTTGTATTACCAACGACATGTTTCATCTTGCACCGCTCTACTTTAAGCTCTTCCAGCTGCAAAAGACTACTAGCTGTGGATTCTGGAAATATATATTCCAGAACATTACAATCAAAAACTTGAACTGATTTTAGATTTGGAAAAGTGAAAAGCCCATTTGCATCCTCACTCCATATCCACTTCAACGATTGCATAAAGTCTATCGTTAAATGTGTCAGCTCAAATGTTACTTCATCAATACCATCCAACTCCTCCATTTGATATATCACTTCCATTTTATCACAACCACATAGATCCAGCCTCTCCAATCCCTGGAATCTTCTCATCACATTCTTCGATGTTGCAAAAACAGCTTTTAATTTTGAGCAAAACTGGATTCTCAATGATTTAAGTTTGCATAAGGAATCATCATCTGTGAATTGACCATGCCATATATATTCCAAATTATCCATCGCATCCACATCCATTGTCTGTAAATTAGGAAATATAGCCTGCAATTGCCATTAATTATTATTATTATCAGTAACGTGTCCTTCCAAGAGTTTAGCATAAACATAAGTAACCCAATGCACGCACACAAAAAATAAATTACCTATTGATTTTTTATTTTATTTTATTTGAGAGGAGCTATTAATTAGTTATTGAATTGTTATGCAAAACATAATGTTAAGAGAAAGAAAAATATGATGTGTAACTCTAACTTAACCTGCGATAGGAAAATTGAAAATTGAAAAATTACAAATTATATTTTTTACATTTTTATAAAAGAGAGCAACTTCCTTTTATTATTATTATTATTATTATTATTATTATTATTATTATATAATTCGTATTAGAAAGAATAATAGCAACGTAACCCTAAAAATAAAATATAATAGAGCATTTCACAAATCCTTCCTCTTTAACTTTTTCTAAACTAAGTCATGTGATTTTAATTAAAAATCATGTATGTTAAATTCTTATTTAAATTAATACAAAATTAATTACAATTTAGGTGGTGAAGGAAGCATATACATATTATATTTGCCAATTAATTACAATTTAGGTGGTGAAGGAAGCATATATATGTTATATTTGCTAATTATACTCAATTAAAACGCTATTTTCTAATGTCAAAAAGAAAATAAAAAATGATGAAATGTGAGAATACTTTTTTTTTTAATTAATTCATTATTCAATACGAAATTTGTGGGTTGATTTTATAGTATTTTCAACATGATTTGCCTTTTCATTTCACTTGCACATGTCCCAAAGTTTTTGTTAGTAAATTTTACAAAGAGGGGCGGACCCACGTACAATTGAAGTGGCAGGGGGCCAATCTCCTTATTTTTTAATTAACTTCTTACCACTAAATTTTTTAAAATAGTTTCAAATTTATCCTTTTAATTTTGATTATTATTATTATTATTATTATTATTATTCATAACATAATTTGTATTAGAATAATAGCAACTAACCCTAAAAATAAAATATAAAAGAGCATTTCGTAAATCCTTCTTCTTTAACTTTTTCTAAACTAAGTCATGGGCATCTGTGATACTAAAAGAAGTGTTAGAAGTTAAGTTCCAGTTCAACATTAAAAAAAATGTTATTTGGTAGGATGGGATAATCCGCTATTTTATTAAGACATTTAGATATATCTACGGAATAGTCAAATTACTTAATGCATCTTATGTAAATTATTGGTTAGCGTAGCTAAAAATTTTGATTAAAACAAAAGTAATGTTAAGTTAGAGCAAGTAAAATGTGAAATGCATGAAAGAGAAAGAGATGTAAGCATATCACCATTTCATTGAAGAGTGACTGAACATCATTAGAGCTGTTGTTATTTGAAATGTTGGTGACAAAATTCTTCAATGTTGGACATTTGCTTATCTTCATTTTTCTCAACCACTGAAATTCAATGAAATTGCCATTGCTGAATCTAATGAGATTTGGAAGCTCTTCGAGTCGAAGAAAGTCCAAATTTGGAAACACTATCTTATCAGTCCTCTCTTCTGCTTCAAATTCCTCTGTTAGTATTATCTCTTCCATCAATTCACAACCCTCTATCTCAAGACTTTTTAGTTGAAAAAGGCTTTTTACGGTTGAAGTTTTAAATATATACTTCAAACTGTTGCAATTGTTCACCTCCAAACTTGTTAAATTGGGAAAACAAACCTGTTCATACGCAATATTTCATTTCATTATCAAATCTTTCAATAAAAACTGATATAAAAATAGTCCATTGTGTTTGTTGGATATATAGACATAAACACTTCACATATAGCAGATAATTTGATTGTCTTAACAAACAATCAACGTAGAAGATATATTTTTAGTAGATTATTGATATACTATATATTAAAAAAATATTACTTATAGAGGAATTATTTAAATAAACTAATATAGAGGCAACATTTTCAGTGCATGACCATCATATATAATGCATTAGTATGAGCAGATCCATCTAATATGTAGATCATACTAGTATATGATCAAACAAATGAGTGGCTACTTGGTACCACCAAAAACTATCAGACTGGCATAATCATTTTAATCCTACCAAATGGGATCAATCAAATCGCCCAATTTTTTTTGTTTAGTTCGAATATTTTCATACAAGAGAGTTCCGATCAAGAATTGGTAGAATTTTTTTTTTTTTTGGACGAGAAAAAATCAATGTAGAAGATATATTCTCAGTAGATGACTGGTATACCATATTAAAAATATTGCTTATAGAGGAATTGTGGAAATAAAATTAATATAGAGGAGACTTTTTTAGTGTATAACTGTTCTAATGCATTAGTATGAACAAGAGCATCTAATATGTAGATCATACCGATGCATGATCAAATAAATGAATTACCACTTTGGTACGATCCTGAATTATTGTATTGACAATCGTTTTAATCCTACTGAACGCAATTAATTACGAATGATAAGCAACTCTACAAATTTATCATGCATGCATCATCTAAATACTTCTTTTCATATCAAACTCTCAAAAAAAATTGTATTCATTGAAATGAATATAATAAATTTAATAATTTATTCCTATTCATTATTTTAGTCGAAATTTTCCATCATATGAAAAAATAAAAAAAATGTATTGAGAGGTTTTGAATTCGAGTCTCCGCTCTTCCCATTCACACACACATATATATATATATATAATTTCAATTTGGGTGGTGAACGAAGCATACACATGTTATATTTGCTAATTATACTCAATTAATATTCTATTTTTCAATAAAATTAAGCTTGCTTCACAAAAAAAAAAGTTTTAATTTCTAATGTAAAATTTTGATTGCTTCGTTTAGTTTGCTAATGTCAAAAGAAAAAAATAAAAAATAAAAAATGATGAAATGTGAGAATCATGAGATAGATAGAAACAATTAAAATTTAAGCATTTCAAAGAGATATAAATCTAAACCATTCTTTCCGAATAAAAATAGTTATCTTTAAAATTTCTTTTTATTCCAAACTACTTCTGCTATTTTCCCTTTTCCCTTTTCTTTTTTCTTTTAATTCATTCATTATTCAACACTTAACTTGTGGGTTGATTTTATACTTAATATTTTTTCAATATGATTTGCCTTAACTCGTGGGTTGATTTTATACTTAATATTTTTTCAATATGATTTGCCTTTTCATTTCACTTGAACGTCCCAAAGTTTTCGTTAGTAATTCTTACCCTAAAATTTTATAATAAATTTCAAATTTATCCTTTTAAGTTTGATTATTTGTCTCTTTTAATATTGATTTCATCTAAATTTATCTCCTTAATATTAATTTTAACCGAAATTGCCCCTTAGTTTAAAATTCTAAGTCTGCCCCTGCTTATAATTAAAGTATACTAGTACAAAAAGTAGTTTTTTTTTTATATATTTTATGTGATTCAATCATTTTATGATATTTAGACCATAAGTTTAGAAAAAAAAATTATTATATGTTAAAAATATTGCATAGAAAAATATAGTAACAAATAAATAAGACTAAAGTTAAATAAATTAAATATTTTATTAAAAACTCATGCAAAACATGTGGGTTTTGCTAGTTTTTATATAAATTCCAGAAGCAGTAATGGTTATTGTACCTGATGATAAAAATTATATTAGTCATTTTAAAATTAAAAAATTTAATTGATCATTTCAGATCTAGAAATATGTGGAATTAAGTAAAGCAGAGCGAGTCACCACTTTGATACCACAATATATTATAAACGTTTAATGGATCAGTAGAATAAATTTTATTGAGATATATATTTCTTTATGTATTATGATATTTAATATGAATTACTATATTGTACATAAAATACCTTATAAAGTTATATATATGAATTTCTTAATAAACAAATTCAAATAAAGGAAATATAATTAGAAGTAATTAAGTTGAAAGTATTTGTTTTACATACCATTTCAATTTGTGTTTCCGAAGGCACCTTTCTTGGGTTGCAAATGCTTCTGAGACGTGGTAACCCTGATAGAAACAATAAGCTCAATTGAGGGAATTCAATCACTTCGTCATTGCAAATCCCATCTTCACTTCCTTCCGCAATAACAGCTTTCAGGTTATCACAATTACTCACTCCCATTTCTTGAAGTTGCGAAAAATTTTTAGCAGTGGAAAATGAGAAGAGTTTCCTCAATTTACCACAACGACTGATCTTTAAATTTCGCAGCTTACTAAATGACCCCGTTCCAAGTCGACCATGACAAATCTCCTCCAAGCTATTTAATTGAAACAAATTCAATCTCTCTAGAATTGGAAAGGCATCGCATGAAACCCACATTGTGGAGTCGATGATATGTCGAATGGCATCATTCTTTTCAATGCGGAGATGCTTCAATTTTGGAAACCCTTCCTCATTCAGATCATACAACCCATTCTCCATTCCTTTAACCTCCCCTAAAAAGAGATCTCCACTCCCTCTTAACAACTCTTTAAGCCCACCCTCCAAATGGATACTTGTCTCAAGCTCAAGCTTTAGTGTCCTTGAGCCTTCATAAGTCTGCCAATAAGCATCCCATTTGCCTATTGATATTATATACCTTTCCAACTCTTTTGAGAAGAGTTGGTTTGGCAATTCCTTGGCACTAGATACTCTTACTTTCAAAGTTGTCAATCGCCTCAATTCTTCCAACTCCATAAGACTTGCATTGCCATTCAGATCCCACTCATCAAAGCTTTCATCCATGTACAATTCTTCTAAAAGGGACAGTTTAGGTAAAACATTTGGAGGAATAACTTTGAGGTAGCCGCATTTGGTCAAATTTAGTGACTTGAGCTGAGTTAATTCCCCTAATTGTCTCGGCAACTCAACAATATCGGACTCCTCAAAACTAAGAAACTCCAGTTGTTTCAGATCCCCAATAATGGCTACTTCTTTCACACGGCATTGATGCATATATAATGAATGAAGGTTTGTTAGGAATAGAAACGATGAAGGCAGGGGCATTAAACACATTCCTGTCAAATTCAATACTTTGAGCTTTCTAATACCTTTAAAAAACAAATCAGGAATTACCAAATTCAAATCTTTAGTGAAAAGAGAGAATAACTCTGCCTTTGGGTATTCTAGACCTTCAGGAAACTTAGAGATATCGCAGTGATGCAGAACAATTCTAGTACAATTCTCATCCACTGGCCATAATTGCCTCAAACCATTGCCAGTAATACCAAAAAATGCATGTTGGTCCTTGGTTGCGATTGAGCGAGCAAAATCTAGAACAACATCATGCATTTTCACATGGCCATTCATGTCTCCATCTAGCAACAAGTTCTCTGTTTTCAACTTTTCAATCCATCGACACAATCTATGCCTTGCAACTTTGACTCCAACAACGTTTTTAAACAAACCAAGTCCCATCGCATATGTCAGCAAGTGGTTGGTCGGAATATTAGATTGCTCGAACAAAGAACAGAGTAAGAACAATGACTTCACTTCATCACTAGGCAGATTCTCGTAGCTTGACTTGAGAACCTCGTGCACCTTACCATGTATTTCTTCATTGTCAAAATCGGATAGCTGCATCATGGCATCTCTCCATGCACTCAACTCTTTATTCTTCAAATCTGCTGCAACTATGTTGACTACGAGGGGCAAGCCGGAGCATTTCTTGGCAACTTTAATTGCTATATCCTGTAGTTCTGGATTGTTAGCATCCGCCACAGTCATTTGGAACAAACTCCATGTCTCTTCTTCCCCTAGAACTTCAAGTGAGAATTCTTTCTCTGTGCCCATCTCACAAGATAATACATACTGGCTTCTTGAGGTGAGCAACAATTTGCTGCCTTTGCATTCCTCCTTGAGAGGAATCCCTACATCATTTAGTTCAAGTTTTGTCCATATATCATCGAGAATGATGAGTACCTTGGACTTCTTCAACCCCTCTTTAAGTTGACTTGCCCGTTCAGGGACTCCCTGCTCATCAAATTTCAAGCCTATGACATCAGCAATTTCTTCTTGAATCCTTCTCATATCTGGCGTCTGAGAGACGCAAACCATAGCCACAGCTTTAAATAGCTTCTCTTCCAGAGTTTTCCATTGGACCTCGATCGCTAGTGTGGTTTTTCCCACGCCTCCTAAGCCGTAGACCCCAATCATGTAAAGATTAGGATCTTTGAGCGCATCTATAACTTGGTTCAAGATCAATACCCTTGATGGCAAGGCCTCGTGACTATACACTGATCGCGGAACTATCTGCTGCAAAGGTGGGCGAGAGGAAATTGAATCTAATCCTTCTTGATTCTGAAGCTTATCGATGACTGAAGCTTTCTTGTCTGCTTCCTTGCTGAGGTGATAGAGACCCTTCAAATTGGGAAACAACCCAAATAAGCACTTCTTCATCTTGGCTCCTTCTTTGCGTTGAATGAGTGCCTCGGCTTCATTAATTTCATTGGTCGCAGTTGTCAGCCAATGGGTAACACGATCACAAATCTGTTCGCCGTTTCTCTCAGCTTTAACAACGAGTGGCGTCAACCTTTCTCTTTGCAACTTCAGCTTCATAGTCTGCTTCTTGAGTTTCTCGACATTGCTATCACTATTGAAGAGATCGCTGAAGTGTCGTTTGATCTGCTTCTCAACGTACTTTATAACGAGATCTTTGGTCAACATGTTAAAAAGTTGAAGAATCACGGAGACAATAATGTAGTTTTGGATGCGATCTGTAGGCAACAGGTCCAAAATGGGGACAATTATGTAGTTTTGGATGCGATCTGTAGGCAACAGGTGCAAAATGGGGAAAATTATGTAGTTTTGGAGAGGATCTATAATCCAGTGGTTCAAAATGGGAAGAATAATGAGGAAAAGAAGTAAAGTTTTTATGTGATTTGCAGTAAAGTGGTTGAAAATGAGAAGAATAATGGGGAGAAGAAGTAAAGTTTGGATGGAATGCGTAGTAAAGTGGTTGAAAATGGGGACAAGAATGGAGTTTTGGATGGGATCTATAAGACAGTGCTTCAAAATAGAAAGATAAACAGACATTTTGAATGATAAAAGGGAGTGAAGTGATGAAGAGTAGATAATGAAGGAGTTTGATGGCAAAATCAGAAAGAAATGGAAGAGATGTTAAATAAATTGTATCCAGAAACCATTACTGAGTGAGAACGGTTAATGGGTTGTGAAGTGAGGAAGATATATACAGAAAATAGAGAGATGAGAAAACGAGGGAATGAAAAAGAAAAGAGTAGGTGAATCAATGAAAGAGAGAAAAGAAAAGACTAAGAAAATAGAACAGATGTTTAATGGGTTAATGGGTTGTGAAGTGATGCAGTGAATGGTAGATATGAAGTTTGATGCCAAATTAATTAATGGAGAGTAATTCATTAGCAATGAAGACATTACATTAGTGAGAACTTATGGATAAGGACAATCAATATATGTGGTTTAGAATTTATTTATATTTGTAAAATTCATAAAATATTATTTTTCTTATTTTCTTTGTTCACATCATATTTTCCTTTTTTTTTTATTTATGACATATACTATCTCTGTCATGCTTTTTAATACATTTCTATTTTTAAAAAAAAAAAATTAAAATCAATTGCCTTGATAATTGGATGGAATTATTTTTCCAATGGATGGCCCAAATGTCACGGAATTGGCGATATATATCTACTTGACGATACCAAACAATTTAATTGATAGATTTTTTTGATCTCAAAAACTTACGAAAAGTCTTGGTCTTACTTCATTAGACGGAATTACTTTTCCAATCCAACTGTATACATTATCAATGTTATGAAAACCGGACCGGACCGCCCGGTCGAACCGGTTCAACCGGGAACCGGCAGCCAATCCGGTTTTCTTAATATATAAAATCGGAAAGGAGTTTAAACCGGATTGAGCCGGGTTGAGCCGGAAAAAACCGGCGAACCAGTGAACCGGTAAGAACCCGGTTTATCCCAAAAAAACCAAAAAAGAACTGGAAATCGGATGATTAGGGCAAAACAGATGCATGCTTCACTCCATTTTTTCGCCGCCTTCATCTTCAGTCACTCTGCTTGTTCATCTCCGGTGATCGCAGTATTGTTAGTTTGAAAGAATGTAAACTTTAAAAAAAAAATGGTGTAGAGTTTGGATGGAATGTGCAGTAAAGTGGTTCAAAATAGGGACAACAATGGAGTTTTGGATGGGATCTATAATCCACTGCTTGAAAATTGAAAGATAAACAGACATTTTGAATGATTAATGGGAGTGAAGTGATGAAGAGTAGTTAATTAAGGAGTGTGATGGCAAAATCAAAAAGAAATGGAAGAGATGTTTAATAAATTGTATCCAGAAACCATTAGTGAGTGAGAATGGTTAATGGGTTGTGAAGTGAGGAAGATAGAAAAAATAAAGAGATTTTAATTAATGAGAAAACGAAGGAATGAAAAAGAAAAGAGCAGTTCAATGGATGAAAGAGGCAAAAGAAAAGATTAAGAAAATTGTCAAGAAAATCTGCAGTACATTGGTTCAAAATGGGGACAATAATGGAGTTTACTTGGCAGTCTGATCTTGAATTGGAAAACGAAAAAGAAAGGTTTGGTAGGCTTGATGATGACATTTTTCATTTTTTTAATATATGTTTTTTGCTTTTTTGCTTTTTCTCTTTCATGCGAGATTATTATATAACAATAATTTTTTTGACTTAAGCTATTCATTTAATTTGACCAACACAAAAACAAGAAATAGCCATGTTTCTTGTTAAATTTAAAATTATCATTTTTATATTAATTTTTTATATAATTAATAGGTTATTTGAATATATTTTTTATATATTATATTTTTAATTTTTTATAAATAATTATATTTAAAAAAAATAAAAATTTCGATTCAATTCAGTCTAATCAGTTGACTCTTGACTCCCTTCACAAGCGGAGTCAATATCCAGTCTGGTTATAAAAACATTAATTTTTAAAACACTTAAAAATTCAAATTATTTTTTAAAACACATTATTTATAAAAAAAATTCTCTCAATTCATTTCCTTTCATCTAAATAATATATTTTTTTAGGTAGCACACTATATAATTTAAATAGAAATTCAAAATTCTAATAAAAATGTATTGTACATAAAAAAATTTATTAAAAATAAAAAACATATATTTCTTCTAATGATATAATCGAAATAAAAAAATAAAATTAAAAAAATTAAAAAAAAAAAAAAAATCTCCAAAATTAAAAAAATAAAACAAAATATTTTTTTAAAATACACCATTTATAAAAAAAAGTCCGATGAGAATGACAATAATAATGAGTGATGAAAATAATTTTTTTTTAAATATATATAATGTAGAATGAATTGTTTAAATGTTTAAAACTTATTTTTGGTAAATATTTAATATATTTTGTAACTTATTATTAATATATGTGTGGCATATGTTAAATATTTTGATAAATTTTATTTTTATTTGAGTGTTTATATAGTAGTATTTATAAAAATTATACTAATTAATAATATTTTAAAAAATAGAAAAAATCCGGTTGAACCGGTCGAACCATGAACCCTCGGCCTTACCGGTTCTTTATCCGGTCCGGTTTTAATAACATTGTACATTATACATTGAAACATGTGTTGGAATTTGGAGCCATAAATTGTCTTTAGCTTGTAACTCCAAATGGATAAACAATCTGCCACAATGGAGTGGAAATAAAACGCATTAGCTTGTAACTACAAACTATATCTTTTCCTAAAATAAAAAAAAAATAAAAAAAAAAAACAACAAACTATATCTATTGGTTATTGCATAGAGATTTTAATCATTTATACATACCTATTGATTTTACAAATTTAGAATACATTAACTTCTTTTTTTTAAAAAAAAAAGTGAATATGATTATTAGACTCTTAATTTCCTTATATGCTTTGTGTGATGCCATTTTTAATAATAAGTGTTTAAAAATGAGTTAAATCGATTACGATTAGATTTTATCTAAATAAAATGGAGTTGAACTATCATTTTACAAAATATACTATATATAAATTACACTCAAATTTTATCATAATCCACGCAACCTATTTTTAAACATTTCTATTTAATAATAATAATAATAATTGATAATACTCATTATTATCTAGCACAAGACGATAAAACTCAAACAAATGACACCGGAGAAAGTTAACGTGCTGACGTCATAGGACGTTTGATCGAATTGACAGGACATGTTTCCTGTTAATTTACTGACACACGCTATCACCTTGTCGTCTTGCTCACTTTCTGTCATATTACTGTCTATTTATCCTGACAATAGAGCAGGTCGATCAAGTACCATTCCCGAATTTTCATAAATACTCCAAAAATGAAAGATTTAAATATGAGCAATTTTGAGGCATTATATCTTACTGTCTTTTCACTTTAATATCCCATTGACTTAAGTATCGAAGTGCTAACCCCTGCAAACTAGGGGGCTAGTCCTTATTATTTTGCAGATCGGCCCTCGCTTTTCCTTTATCGGTCTTTTCCTGCTGTGAATTGGCTCCGTCTCATTATAAGTTTTGACATTCCAGGACTTATCATTTACAAAGGCCGGAATATTTTCATATGCTTAAACCGCTCCATGAATGAATGCTTGTGAAGAAAAGCAGCAAGAAAGCCACCTATTTATAGGATGAAAATTTCCCTTGTGCGAAGAGAAAATGAGAAGGCTTGAGCCATGTGACAGCTTAAAGAAGTCAAAAAGACGAAACAGTGCTAATAAATAACATCCATTACGAGCGTGTTGAATGAAGTATCTGCCGCTTAATGCGCCAAAAATTTCTAAAAACGAAACATTATCAATAATGAGTACGAATGACGATATGTCAAGCAATTCGATCGAACTCCTTTGAAAGATCGAACTCTTTCGAACGGAGACAAATGATAATACTGATTATTATCTAGCCTAAGGTGAGGCTCAAGACCATAAAACCCACACAAGTGAAACAAGAGAAAGTCAACATGCTCACGTCATGGCAAGTTTGATCGGATTGAGCAGTATCTTATTGGGGTTTGTCTTCGGTTTTTATCCCATCGTTTTCAACTTGCTATTTCCTATTGCACTTCCAATAAAAGACCGGCCCAGCAACCTACATACCATTTGTATTTTTTTTATTAATTTTAAGTTTTTTCATATTAATGAATTGAAGAAAAATACTATAATTTCATGCACACGTACATGGATATCCACACGTCTAAACTATATAATTAGTGGCTTGCCATATAAGCGCACGATATCACATTTTAAAAAACAATGGTTAAAAAACTATAACCTAAAATTTTATTTAAATTTAAATTAATATACTGCTCATAATGTCTTGAATGGAGTTTGAATGGAATCTATTACCGGTCCATGCTCCCAAAAAAAAAACCATTCCATTCATATCGGATTTTTGAAATTTCAGTCAATTAATCAGTACATTACCATTAGTTAATCAGTCTACCGGTTTCGGATTTTCGAACCGGTTAACCAGTATTTTTTGGTTAACTACTATAATTATAAAATGCATTTATAAAAAAATTAAATTGTCGAAAATACTTAAAATTTAAAATTAGAAAATAAACATAATCCAACATAATAATTAAATATGATGTTCAAACAACAAATATAAACTAAAAATATTCAAAAATATTATTTTCACATATATTAAAAATTTTATTTTATTTGAAATTTTTAGTTAATATATTATTTTATATAATTTTTCGAATATATTTTGATTTTAATTAATGAAAAATTGATATATCAGAAAATAATACAAAATAATAAATATGTACATATTGAACAATTAATAAATTAACTAAAATAATTTTAAAAAAACTAAAATGAAATTGAAATATTTTAAAGTAAATGAAAATTAAAAAGATATAAATAATTAAATATGAAAATAATGAAATAAAAAATTATAATAAAAATAAAAAAAGAGTGAAATATAATTAATAAAATATAAGGGTGTTCATTTATCGGTTTCGGTTCGGTTAATCAATTTATAAGCTAAAAAATAAAAATCAGTACATTAATATCGGTTTTTGTAAAACACTAAGGCTCTGATTGGAACAAATGAATTCAATTTGTAGAATTCATTTACAAATGAATTCCATATGAAATTCATTTGTAAATGAATTTTTATGTTTGGAATAAAATTATTAAAATATATAATTAAAAATGAATTCCTTATTTTTATATTTGGAATAAATGAATAAATGAATTCATTTCTATATTATTTACTAAAATATCGTTAATGCCAATTTTGATATCTTCTTTCAATTACTTCCAATAAAAAAAAAATTAACAACCATTAATTATCATTTTAAATTTTATTATTAATTTAATTATTCTCAATTTTGATGTATTATTTCAATTTCAATTATTTTCAATTTTTAATTTTGATATTTTCTTTCAATTTCAATTACTCCCAATAAAAAAAAAACAGTACATAGCGAATGAAACTGATAAGTAAAAATTCAATGGAGATAAGTAAAAATCTGGTGATAGTGATTTTGGATGACAGAAAAATAGTAATAAGAGAAGAAGAATAACAGTGATGAAATAAAAATAATAACAGATTACGTTAACTATATAAAAGAAATTTATTTATAATAAATAATTAAAAGGGTATTATAGTTTTTTCAATTTTAGCTCTTAAAAATGTGGAATTCATTTGTAAATTCCACCTATTTTGATGGAATTTGGTGAAAACATAATGAATTCCATGGAATTCAATTCTATGAATTCAATTCTTATTTTTTTTTCATTCCAAGCATGAGAAATGAGAATTACAAATAAATTCCATAAAATTTTATGGAATTCATTTATTTCAAGCGGAGCCTAACCGTTAACCATAAATATCGATTTGGTTAACATATTTTTCGAATCGATTTCGGTTCGGTTTCTCGATTAACCAAGTCTAATGTTTTTTTTTCACACCCGTATAATCTATAGTCCAGTGCTTCAAAATTGAAAGATACACTGACATTTGAATGATTAATGGGAGTGAAGTGATGAAGAGTAGATAATTTAGGGGTTTGATTGCAAAATCAGAAAGAAATGGGAGAGATTACAAAGATGAGTTTAATTATAATTTATTGTGAAAAATCCAATCTCTGATGAGTCATTAGCCACTAAAATCCAATCTCTGATGAGCCACTAAAATCAGCATTTAATTAGATAAAAAAAAATAAATATTTTTCTATTAATTGGCGGTTTATTTTGAATTGCAAACGAAAAAGAAAGGTTAGGCAGGCTTGATGATGATATTTTTTTTTTTATTTTTTTATGTATGTTTTTTGTTCTTTTGTTTTTTCTCTCTCATGTGAGGATATACAATAATGCAGCTGAGGTATTAATCCAATTTGAAGAAGTAAAAAACAAGAAACAGCTGTGTTTCATTGACTAATGGGTAATACACTAATAACCAATATACAAGGCTAACGTGCATCTCCGTGATTTTTTCAATTTTTTTTTTAAATTATCTTGTATAAGCTCAAGTAATAAATAAATAAATAAAAGAATTAATATATAAAAATGCAACTGTGGTAATAAAAAAGTGCCACATGTGTTAAAATATTCAGCCAATAACCAGATTGTAACCAGATTGTTGTGAAAGAAAATACAAGAAGATTAGGTAGGCTTATTTTTTTTGTTCAAAGATTGTTGTAACCTTTTTCAGCAGTCAAATAAACAAACAAAAGAAATTTCATCACACTAAATAACCCATTCTTCCTTGAAAAAAAAAAAAAAAAGTCAGATATGTAGCAGCGAAAACTGTTCCGTCTGAAATTACAACAACTGCAGCAGTTTTTACAGTTGCGTATGTGCTGATCTAACAAAATACCGCAACAGTTCATTATAGTATTGATTCGAAAAATTTTAAAATTGCAAATATTTTTCAAAATATTTCAGTTATGTAAATACTTTTTTAAAAAA
Source organism: Excoecaria cochinchinensis (assembly GCA_947683425.1). NCBI lineage: Eukaryota > Viridiplantae > Streptophyta > Magnoliopsida > Malpighiales > Euphorbiaceae > Excoecaria > Excoecaria cochinchinensis. Next base: position 2,627,102 of record CANTUQ010000049.1, on the reverse strand, counting down.
TACTATTTAAAAAATTATATGAAGAATCTCCCCCTTATTTAAAAAAGTTGAAATTTTCAGCTTTATTTTATATATAAATTACTGAAAAATATCTTATTATTTTTAATAACTAAATTAGATTACTTTTTTAAACTCTGAAATTATAAATAAAACCATAGTAATTAATAAATATTGAATTCATATATTAAATTGAAAAATAAATTTTTCAGAATTTAAAATTAGTTTTTTGAATTATTTTTACAAAGTTAGTTATGCCAAATAACTAAAATTATTTTGATTATAATAATTATGAATACAATTTAGAGTATTAGTGTGGTAAATCATGTCAATTTAGAATCTTTCAAATGATGGCACATGATATTAACTTTTAATATAATATGCCTCGTTTATCATGTGTCGATGTGTGGTTAGATGTCCTTAATTCTATTTATCAGCTCAATTTTTTTTTTTAAAGTGAAAGTATTTTTTAATCATTAAATAGAGTTTAAAAATAAAAATTAATAAAAAAAATTGAAAATACTTTTTACAACTTTACAACTGTGGGAGGAAAAAAATCCTTTTCCCTTTATAAAATATACTACTACTTTATTGGGTGACAGTATTTACTAACCTGTGTAAATAAAAATAGTCAAAATAAAAGTTGCAAGAAAATAAAAATAGCGAAAATATATGTTTGTTTGTTTGTTTTTTTTTTTTGACTTTATATCAAATGGAAAGCATTCACAACAACAAAAACAATAAAAATTGAGGTAGAGTTTAAAGGTTTGAAATTGGCAGCCATGGTGCATGTAAGGTTCTCAATATCCATACGTCTAAACTGTATGATTAATCGCCTAATATATATGCGCATGCTATTATATTTTAGAAAAATAATAAAAAGATTAAAATCTAAAATTTTATTTTAAATTTAAATTAATATCCATTGTAGCAATTTTTTTTCTTTCAAAAGAAAACTTATATAGATCATTACTATTAAATTTTCAATATAAATAAAAATGAGTGCTTATAGAATTTTATATCCATAATTTATGCAAATATGAAAAAAATCTTTGAATTGAGGAAGCGTAGTCCAAACAATAAATTTTTTTAAATTTATGTAATTAAAATATTATCAATAGAATTACTAGATGATCTTATGAGCCAAACGAACGAAATTACAAACGAATTATTGATATACTTAGTTTTGTATCACTTTTATTTTATGGCTTGCGTGAATGAGGCTCCAAAAGAAAAATAAATTAATAAGTTAATAAATTAGGAAAAGCATGAGGTCTTGCAGATTTGTCATATGGAATCACCCATTAATTATCCTGTTCCCTTAGTTATTTCAGTGGGCCAGTTTATTTTTTTTCGTTTTTTTCTTCAGCCTTCTCCACCGGTTTATAGGTTGTTCCATTGGATTTGACAAGTAATTAATTGTTTTGTCTCCTAAAACTATCAAGCATAAGCCGATGCTAATGGCCCTCCAAACCCAAGTGGCGTAGAATTGTCTTGAAATATTTTCTTAAGAGTTTAGGAATTATATAATAGAAGCGGCAAATTGGTAGTATTAAAGGGGGATAATGATTTAATTAATGTATTTTTTTAAAAATATTACAAAATTAGAGTATTTTAAAATAATTTTACGGAATTGAAGTGGATTGATTCAGTATTGCAAAAAATCACTGCGGTATTTCGACAAGTACTGCCTGAAACTGCAGCAGGAGGCCTGCTGCCCCTGCTAAACTGCAGTTTCAGACTACATCACTTTAACAGTCCTTCATTTTAAGTTTTATAACCCTTCCTTCCCCCCTCTCTCCCTCTCTCTCCCTCTCTCTCTCTCCTGATTGATTTTGGGTTGTTGAAAGTACAAAAATGCACCTAATTTGACTGTTGGACGTTTCCTTTTTAATTATTTATATATACAATTTTTTGGTTTTAATTTTCTCTTTCTGTCAAAGGAATTGTCTGCTTTTGCAGAGATACTGATCCCACTTTTCAGGAAAGGCAATACTTAATTTGGTTTTCAAATTATTAAAGAAACAAATATATAGTTTCTTTAGTATTTTGCTAAAAATAAATAAATAATAGTAATAAAAGACCCTAATAAATGACTCTGCAAGAAAATTTTGGATATCTTTCAATTATAATTTCAATAAATATTGCTCTAAAAATCAATTTTATATTAGATTAGAAATTTGTATTATGTACTTTTGAAGAAAATATAATTTCAAGTTTTATAAAGGAAAAAATATAAAAATGATATGAGTGAGTAACATATATATACCCGATTTAATGATTTTCATGGTTTCTTTGACAATCATTATATAAAATTAATTTGCAAAAAGATGTATTTTTCTACTCAACTTTTTGTATTTATAAAAACATTATTTAACCATTATATATGGATATACAAAAATAATATATAGAGAAGACCATTGTCATTTCTTCGACATTTTTATTCATGGTAGTTTTTATTACAAGGCATGAAGTTTTAGCAAATTATAAGGAAAGCTGTTTTATTTTTTTTTATATATATATAAGTATTTGATATTCAAAATACAAAAAATTCGAATAATTTAAATTTATACTAGACAGATTTATAAAAAAAAGAATGTTTAAATATTTCATTAAATAAAGCAAGAAATAGATTTTAGTACAAACCATCTACTATTTTGCATCCTCCATTTCTAGTATTTATATATAGTGAGAGAAAAGAAGAGAAAATAAAACATTTGTATATACACAGTTGCAGTTTTTAACTCAATCAAATTTGTAATTATTTTTCAATATTGATAGAGTTGGGATACGCTCATTACTCTATAAAAGATTGAGTTTCTATCCAGATTAAATTGAGTTATTTAATCTAAATTAAATTATCAAATCCTATCTCAAAAAAGATTATGAGTTAGACTAGGGTTAAGACTCTAGCCTTTAAGACCTCTATAAATAGAGGTGAGATCCTCATAATTTGGTAACGAGAAAATTTATACGCCGCAAGGCTGCTCGTTCCCACTCACTTTATTTTGTGTTAATCTTTCAGCAACTTCTAGATTGTGATCTAGCTGCTATTATCCCGAGTGGGTAAAAGCCAGACCGGTGACCAATAAAAGAAAGATCCTTGTACCGCTTGCGCAATGTGATTACCGCGCTACAACAAGTATGTATTTACTTTCTTTATTATTATTTTCCTTCATTGGTATCAGAGCCACGTTTTATTGCGTCATGGCATGCGGCTTAAAAATTGATCTAAAAATTTTATGAGTAAAATTTGTAGATTTAGGAAGCATGAAACGCAACAAAAATTTATTTTTTGTGTGAAAAATATATATGCGTGTATATTTTGGTTCAATTTCGTGTATGTGTACACCGAAACCCGAGGGATAAAATTGAATAATCGAAACGCTAGTCTAGAAATTGAGATTTTTTATTTTGACCATTTCACTATGTTCATAGACCCCGAAAACCCCCGGCCGGCCGAAATCCGGAGAGCTGAATCAGCCGGGAAGGTGGCACGTGGCTTGCACGCGCCACCACACGTTGGGCGCGTGCGCGTGGGCGGTGGCCCACACGAGCGCAAACACGTGTCAAGGAGTGACGCGTCCTTGACACGTGGCCCAATGGTCGTGAGCCACGTGACAGACTGAGGTCATGCCACGTGGATCCGACGTGTCCCTTGGTGCTACGTGGGCGCCAGGTGGACCAATAGGGGGTCGACACGTGGCAAAGCCGAGGCCTGCCACGTGTCATCACCGTCCACGTGTACCAATCAGCGCCTGCCACGTGGCAACCATGTGTCCACATGGTGCCACGTGGACCCGTAACAGTCGGACACGTGTCACATTGTGGTGTTGACACGTGTCTGGCCAGGGGAAGTCGCGCGTGTGGCGCGTGAGTGCGTCCCCTCCCTCTCGTCGGCGCGTGTCGGCGCGTGGGAGCTTCTCCGGCCTCCAAATCAGCTCTATTTTTTTGCGAAAATATTTTTCATAATATTTCTGATTTTTTGGTCTATTTTTCAAAATTTTTTGATGACCATCAAATATTTTTGTTTATTTTTGAAATAAATATTATAAAATAATTATGGAAAATGTGTTTTCTATTTTTAAAAATATTTTGAAATTTTTTTTTATGATTTTTTGTCCTTATTTGTTGATTGAAATGTGTTTCAATCATATGAGTTTATACATGAGTGTATTAACCATTTGAATTTCTGTAATATGTTTCAGAAATGATGATAAAGACACCTATGACTCCTAAAACCCCGCATGAGATTGCTTTAAGAAATGCAAGAGTGCGTTCACTAAGCAAAATGAGAATGCGGAGAAATATTCGAGCTGATGATATTGATGCTATAGTGCGTCATATATTGACTATGCATGAACAAATGCAAGAGTGCATTTGGATTGGAGGTTTAAGCTTAGGAAGGGATGACAGAGATAAAATCAAAGCGTTGGTTAAATCTTTTGAATATCATCTAGTCCTGAGGGAGATTTTGGAAACTACTTGGTATATAGGAGATAGAGTTTATAAGAAATCTATCATCCATTTTTTGGCTAGAGTTGCCAAAAGAGGAGTGTTGAGGAGCAACATTCCATCTGTGATGAAATTGAGAAGCGGACCTAAAGTGCATCGTCCATGGCTTCATCAGCGAACTTATGAGTTCCCTTATGAGTTAATCAATTTGGTCACAGAATTAGTCCCAGTGTCTGTGAAGGTCTTGAGGAGATCTAGTTTTCTAGATTAGTTGACATGAGTGTCAATTATAGTTAGCGTTTGATTTTATAGGATTTATGTTTCCTATTATTATTATTATTTGACATGTGTGTCTTATTTAAGAATTATTGGATTTATTTATTGGTTGAATGAATGAATTTATTCTTTATGGCTTTTAAATTATTTTTTTAATAAATGTGTTTATTTTAAAATGTTAATTGCCCTTGCAATATTTTATGAGTAAAATGTTTGCATGTTTATTAAGTAGAGGCTTAATAAAATAAAAACCAATAAAATATCCCTCAAAAGTTTAAGAACTTAAATAATTCAATAATTCTGATTTACTATGCATGAAATCTTAACCTATAAAGTTGGACATTAGAACTTAGAAGGTAATTGGTACTCTAAGTATCCTTTTCGAATTTGAGTCTAATAGAAAACTTTATTAGGTTATTATTTCAGGTGTATAGTAAATTGCATGTATTGCCTTATCTCCCCCTAATAATGTGCAACTTTGTTCCATTTGAATCAGAGGATACAAATGGCATCTGCTTCCAAATCAATTATCGCTGAATTAAACAAAGACTTGAAATTAAATGGCGACAATTATGAAATCTGGAGCATGAAGATCCAGTATGTGCTAGAGGAGCAAGAGGCTCTCGAAACCTTCAGTTCGGTTATGGCTGAACCCGAGGATGGCAACACGGCCTAGCATAGGCGGGACCGAGATGTATATCTGGCATGGAAGAAAAAGAATTCCACTTCTCGTATCATTTTCCTGAGTGCTATGGAGGATGATATAACTAAGCAATTTCGCAAGTATCAGAACGCAATGGATCTGTGGATTGCTTTGCGGGAGAAGTTTGGAGGAGTGACTCTAACTAAGCTCCGATCTTTGACGATCAAGTTTGATACTTATCAGAAGAAGGCTGATCATTCAATGCGAAAACATCTCAGGGAGATGAAAAATATGATGAGCGAGTTTAGTGAATATGGTCATAAGTTGACCGACGAGCAGCAAGTGCAAGCTGTCATCCGTTCCTTACCCAATAGTTGGGAGCATATGAAAATGCAACTAACTCATATGGATAGTGTGAAGATATTTGAGGATGTCGCAAGACATTTGGAGCTAAAAGAGGACAGATTGGCATCGATTAAGGTCAATGCCGAGGTGCATGTGGCACAGTCCCATTCTGGTAGAATGAGCTCCAACCAGAACAAAAGGAAGGGCTTCAAAGGTCGGGATAAGGAACCTGCCAAGAGAAACAAAAGGCAGAAAAAGGAGGAGAATTCTAAAAGGTCCAAAGGCAAGAAAAAGATAAACATTTCAAAAGTGAAATGTTTTAACTGCCAACAGAAAAAATACTATGCAAGAGACTGCACTGTGCCCAATCAGGAGCAACGGACCATGTAGCAAAGGATCAAGATGCCTTTGTAGAATTCCGACGAATACCATATGGAGCAAAATATATATATGTGGGAAACGACGCAAGAGTGCCGATTCGAGAGATTGGCGCGTGTAGATTAGTCTTACGCAAAGGCCGAACCTTACTCCTACATGATGTGCTTTATGCTTCAGATATTCGTAGGAGTTTAGTTTCTGTTCTAGTGTTATTAAAACTTGGTTTTGATTTACACTTTAAAGATGACAATGTGCGCTTATGTATGGATGATGTCTATTATGGTTCTGGTTTTATTTTGAATAATTTCATTGTTTTGGATATCGATCCTAACTTTATGAATAATAATAGTTTTTTTTTAATCTCTTCTACTTCACATAATAATGAGAATCATGTGAAATTGTGGCATGCTAGATTAAATCACATTGGGCAAAATCGAATGAGTCGGTTAACTAAAGCTGGTTTACTAGGTGATTTGAATGAGGTCGAATTACCTACATGTGAGCATTGTCTTAAAGGAAAACAAGTGAGAAAACCATTCGGAAAAGGAACTAGAGCTGAATTTCCATTGCAATTAATTCATTCTGACATTTGTGGTCCAATGAATGTGAGGGCGAGGCATGGGGCCTACTACTTCATCACATTTATAGATGACTATACAAGGTATGGTCATGTCTACTTGATATCTCACAAGTCAGAAGCATTGAGTTGCTTCAAAATTTTTATGAACTTAGTTGAGAATCAATTAGATAAAAGGATCAAAAGTTTAAGAACCGACAGAGGTCGAAAATATCTTTCAGATGAATTTAAAGCTTTGTGTGATGAAAAAGGGATTGAACATCAGTTGTCCATTCCCAGAACTCCACAACAAAACGGTGTTGCGGAAAGGAGAAATAGGACTCTCCTTGATATGGTTAGATCTATGATGGCAGAAGCAAATTTGCCTATCTCCTATTGGGGAGATGCTTTACTTACTGCCACATATGTTCTAAACTGAGTGCCCTCAAAATCAGTCACATCCACACCTTATGAGTTGTGGACTGGTCGACAGCCTGACCTAAGTCATCTACGACCTTGGGGTTGTGCTGCTTATGTCCATGATACCTCAAGTAAATTTGGTAAATTGGGACCAATAGGTAAAAAGAGTATCTTTGTGAGATATTCTGAAGAATCAAAATGATACGTATTCATCGGTGAGCAAGAGAATGGTTCTGTGACTGAATTTGAATCACGAAATATCATGTTCTTGGAAAATGAGTTTCCAAAGTTAGGTGAAGTGAATCAAGATTTCACTTTCTATGAAACTCAGGAAGATGAACCATCAGGATCACTCCATCCAAGTGGGAGGGAATTAGAGGAAGAAGGTCAAGATCTTCCTCCTCTACATAATTCGGATGTTCGAGACCCTGATTTGAGTGGGAGCATTCCTGACTCCAGTGGGAGTATGGAACATGGTCCCAGTGGGAGTATTCCGAATTACGATGAATATATGAGATATGTTTATTAAGATTCGGAACTGCGTAAATCTAAAAGGATAAGTGTTCCTCGCCGACGATTTGAGATCGAAGGCTTGAACGAAACCCTTTTGATTACCCCATAAGATGAGGAAGAGCCTAAAAACATAAAAGAGGCCTTCTCATGCCCAGTTAAAGAAAAATGGATCAATGCAATAGAAGAAGAAATAGCATCTATGAGATCAAACCGTGTTTGGGAACTGGTTGATCTACCCGATGGACGCAAACCTATTGGGAATAAATGGATTCTCAAGATAAAGCGAAAAGCTGATGGAAGTATCGAAAGATACAAAACTTGGCTAGTCGCTAGGGGGTTTACACAGCAGGAAGGGATTTGATTATGAGGAGACTTTCTCCCCTGTTGTGAGATTTACGTCTATAAGGTTAATTCTTGCTTTAGTGGCGAGTTTAGACCTGGAGCTACATCAAATGGATGTAAAGACTGCTTTTCTCAATGGAGAACTGAATGAAGAAATCTATATGGAACAACCTGTAGGTTTCATCGAAAAAGGCAGCGAACATAAGGTTTGCCGATTGAAAAGATCAATCTATGGCCTGAAACAGTCTTCGCGACAATGGTATTTGAGATTTCATGATACAATCATGTCGAATGGGTTCAACATGATTGATGAAGACCATTGCGTGTATAATAAAAGCTCTAAAAATAACTTTGTCATTTGAACGTTGTATGTAGACGACATACTAATAGCTGGAAATGATAAAGCGTACGTAAATCAAATCAAAGATTGGTTATCGTCCAACTTTGAAATGAAGGATATGGGTAATGCAGATTATATTCTTGGAGTTAAGATTTCAAGAGATCGTTCAAGAAGGTTGTTGTCCCTTTCTCAAGAGACATATATCAACAAAGTCCTTGAACGATTCAATATGCAGAACTGCAAACCCATAGCCTGCCCCATTGCTAAGAATCAGTTTCTTAGCGAAGAGATGTGTCCTAAAACGCCAGATGAAGTGGAGCGTATGAGAGACGTTCCTTATGCCAGTGCCGTGGGTAGTCTTATGTACGCTATGTTGTGTACCAGACCTGATATTTGCTATGCAGTGGGCATGGCGAGTAGATATCAATCTAACCCGGGCGAAGCACATTGGAAAGCAGTTAAGAGGATACTTAGATACCTCAAAGGTACAGCAGATTATTCTCTCTGTTATGAAGGCAAGGATCTGCAATTGAGAGGATACACTGATGTTGGTTGGGCTGGAGATGTGGACGAGAGGAAATCCACTTCAGGTTTCATTCTTGCTTGGCAAGGGTGCCATCTCATGGAGTAGCAAGAAACAAACCTGTGTAGCCTTATCAACAATGGAAGCTGAATTCGTAGTTTCCGCAGCTGCAGTACAAGAGGCAGTTTGGCTAAAACGGTTGATGGACCATTTAAGAGTGACTACCTCGGAGGGACAAGTGACAGTCTTTAGCGACAGTCAATCATCGATAGCTTACACAAAAGATCCGAAATTTCATAGTAGGACTAAGCATATCGACATTAAGTATCATTATATAAGAGATGTAGTTGCACGGGGAGATGTGAACTTACAGTACATATCTACGCATGATATGATTGCAGATCCGTTGACTAAACCTGTAACGAAAGATGTGTTTGAAAGACACATTAGATTTCAGGGTTTGCGTAGAATTTGATGTGTACTAACTTTATTTTTGTAATCTCTTAACATTATTATTTGTGAATAATAATAAAAATTATTGTTGGCAATACATGAGTGTGAATGTTTAATATGTAAACATTTACTGTTAATTATTTGAGTTTGAGCATGTCAGACAGAGAAGTAGCCCACTCACAAGGGTGTTTACCTTGGTTTTGTCAATGAGTTGGCAAAGACTAAGATGAGGCGATTTTTTGAACAAATGAGTTTGCTCGAGAGCTTGTTCAAAATGAAAGTGCCGTCTTGCAAAAATTACAAGATATGTCTTGTTAACGCGCAAGATAAAGTCATACATGAGGTTGTATGCTTTGGATTGAGATCCAAAATAAGGATCGTATGGAATCCGATGGTTAGTTATGTGTAACTACCATGTTCTGTCTTAAAAGCCAGAAGTAGTTCTTAAGTAAGCGAACTAAAGTTGGGTGTTTCGTTGTATCGCAGCCTTACGCTTCTGTATGGTATTTTATATACACATTATTTAAATGTGAGACATGCGCTCATTTAAGGGAAAGAAAGAACACCATAACACATGTTTTATATCGTGTGTGCTTTAGTATTCAAAGGGATGGGAATTTAATACAATTGATCTAAACTTTCCCTATTGTGAGACCCTGTTAATATATCGACCCTTATAACCCTTAACTTATCCCTGAAGTATTTTTCAATGTGGCTAGCTTGGTTAGTCTCCAAGAGGTTTGGAAAAAATTTAGGCCTGGCTAGAAAAACGAGTTGAATCATGATGGATGGCATATAGTAAGAGGGGAAGATAACCTTTTGATCACATTCATAAGAATTCATGGTTCACTGACATGTCTATTATTGTTTCTATGAGTTGAAACATAATAGTGAACACGAATGACGTTTTATGATATCATGAGTTAAAACGGTGATTGTGAGAAGGTGGTCTAGGGTTAGGCATACATGAAAAAAAAGGATCGCCTTTTCGAGAAGCCATATATCCCTAACAGGTGTATGGCAATAGTGCTCTCGAGGTATGCTGGTCACACAATCTATTAGTCTGTATAACTGAAGATTATTTGTATGAAATGTGTTCCGTCATGTGCGAGTGGGAGATGATAGAGTTAGGATACGCGCATGACTCTATAAAGAATTGAATTCCTATCCAGATTAAATTGAGTTATTTAATCTAAATTAAATTACCCAAATCCTATCTCAGAAAGGATTCTGAGTTAGACTAGGGTTAAGACTCTAGCCTTTAGGACCTCTATAAATAGAGGTGAGGTCCTCATAATTTGGTAACGAGAAAACTTATATGCCGCAAGGCTGCTCGTTCCTACTCACTTTATTTTGTATTAATCTTTCAGAGACTTCTAGATTGTGATCTAACTGCTATTATCCCGAGTGGGTAAAAGTCAGACCGGTGACCAATAAAAGTAAGATCCTTGTACCGCTTCCGCAACGTGATTACCGCGCTACAACAAGTATGTATTTACTTCCTTTATTATTATTTTCCTTTAAATATATTTCAGATTTGTAATTTTTTAAAAAAATATTAATTAAAAAATTGTTCTAAAAAAATGCCAAATTGCATGACAAGAAAACACGATGGAACGGAGAATAAGTGAGATTTTTTTTTTTTATCACTAAATATAGAGTTACTCACAATTTTGCCACAAAAATAAACCTCCGTAAATTTTCGTAATTTTCTTATAATGCACCTAGAAATGTATATCGTTAAAAAACAACACTTTTTTTTGTTTTGGAAATTTCTAACTTAAACTTACGAGGTTCATTAGATAAGCCTCTTGTTATTGAATTCAAGTATGAAATTTTTGCAAGAAGTTTAAAAATATGCTAACCATCTTTGAGAAGCATATCACTACAAGAAAAATACGAAATTGTGAGTTTCAAATATATGATCTAAAAAAGAATCAATAGATCATTTTAAAATTTTTTCTGATTTGATCAAATTATAACACAAGCAGTTTTAAAAAGAAAAATATCAAAATCATAATAAATTCATTTAATGTGTTAAATTTAAATTAATTTTTTAATTATTATTTTTCATAAAAAACTATATATATGGACGAAATTTTTAGCGAGAAAAAGTCAGATTTTTACTTGTTAAAATAATTTTAAAAATTCAAGTTCAACTCATTTTTCAGAATACAGACAGAATTTTAAACTGTATTTTATAGAATACGAAACAGATATATAATAGCAATTTCAGTACAGTATAAAAAGCACGAATTTAAAGGGAATAAAGGATAGATAATTCATCTTAAAAAAATTATCTTTAAGCTTTATTTATAGATAAAAGTCAAAAATCTGTTATAAATAGCTACTCCAATTTTTTCTAACAAGTGAAAAACTCTAATACACCCGATCATTATTTCATATTTAGGTCAATAATGTATATTTTACATTCTGCATTTCACTTAATTTCAGTTTTAGTTAACACTAATTACTGCATTTTTTTTTCTTTTTTTTTAGACGGTTTGGTTGACTGGAATCAAGAGATGCTGCTTCAGTTTGGGGCTATCATGCAAGAACAACTTTTTGTAAAGTCTGTATGTGAATTGGCACAGTCATTTATTTTTACTGTTAATGGGTCCCTTTATTTGCTTTATCTTTCAATAATTGTGCTCTTTAATTGACTCTTCTTTCCAAGAAATCATTCCTCCTTTCTGCTTTCCAGGAAATCACGAGTCAAATGGAAAATTATACAGCAAATTAAGAAATTTTTGATTCATTATGTTGAGAGATAAAATTTATTTAACTGCCAAAACTTTGTATATTATCAAATTAAAGAAATTAGCGGTTGCAACTCAAATTTTAATGTTGTCCGAAATTGGTACAAAAAAATTTGATTGTTGGATATTTCCTTTTTTATTATTTATATATACAAATTTTTGGTTTTACTTTTCTCTGTCTGTCAAAGGGATTGTTTACATTTGCAGTGGTTCTGACCCTACTTTTCATGAAAGGCAATATCTAATTTCGTTTTTAAATTTTTAAATAAAATAGGGTAAAAAGTGTATTTTTATTATTTTTTTAAATATATAATTTTATCCTTAACATTTAATTTGACTAAATAAATTCTTAATTTTTATAAAATGGAGCAATTTTACTCTTACAGTGAGTTGGTGTTAAATTTGACTAAATGTTCGTTAATATCAGTGAAACACGTGTCGTCATTCTATTGAACACATTAGTGCCATGTATCTTAAGTGTGTGGAATACGCGCCAAGTAAAAAAATTTCACTCTCATCATTCCCTGCTCTCCTTTTTTTTTTCTCTCAAGTTCGATTTGCCTCCATTCTTCATCCTTCATGGTAGGAGTGTGCAAATGGTCAGTTCGGTTCGATTTTGGACCGAACCGAATAAACTGAAAATCGAATTTGAGAAATTTTTCAAACCAAATTGCGAAAGTTTTTATGACCGAAACCGAATAAATCGAAATAATTTTGGTCGATTCGGTTCAGTCCAATCGGTTCTTCACAAATATAGGTTTTTTTTTTTAGATTTTTAACTTATATGGATACATAAATTAAATTAACTTATATTCAACAAAATAAAACCATTTAAAATAACTAAAAGGAAAAAACATACATAAAATTTTCACATTATTTTCCTAATAAATACTTAGTAAAATTACACTAAAAATATATATATTAAAATAAATACAACATAAATTCTTATTAATAATACATTCAATGTACTTAAAAAAAATATACATGTAAATAAATATAACTATAGTGTATATTTAGGTTTAGATTATATATATACACACACACACACACACACACGAATAAACCAAAATAATTTTGGTCGGTTCAGTTCGGTCCAATCGGTTCTTCATAGATATAGGTTTTTTTTAGATTTTTAACTTATATGGATTCATAAATTAAATCAACTTATATTCAACAAAATAAAGCCATTTAAAATAACTAAAAGGAAATAACATACATAAATTTTTCATATTATTTTCCTAATAAATACTAAGTAAAATTACACTAAAAAAATATAAATTAAAAATAAATACAACATAAGTTCTTATTAATACATTCAATGTACTTCTATTAGAAAAAAAAATATACATGTAAATAAATATAATTATAGTGTATATTTAGATTTAGATTATATATATATAAGCAAAACGGTGAGTTTAACAAATTTCGGTCGGTTCGGTTAATTCGATTTTACAATCATCCGAACCGAACCGAAATACCTAAAGTTTAACTTCTGTTTAGAACCGAACGAATCGAAAATCGAAAAAATCAAACTAAATAGACCAAACTTCATTCGGTTCAGCTTGATTTTTGGTTTTGGTTCGCTTTTGCACAACCCTACTTCATGGAACGATGATGGATCTACATTCATTGTTTGAAACCTTATGGTTTTCGCCAGAGATTTGCTTCCCTAGTACTTCAAGCACAACAACTTTTGAGCTTTTTTTCGTCAATTAAATACATATGTATGTCTCTAATTGAAGTTTGATTTTTATTTTGAACCTTCTTCTTTTTTCAGAATTTAATTTGACTTTTATTTTGCAGGGATTTAAAAAGGTGGTACCTGATCTATGGGAATTCTCCAATGACTGTTTCCGTAGAGGCGAGAATAAGCTATTATTGGACATACAGAGAAGAAAAATTTCGATGCAAGCAGCGGTCGTGCCACTAAGTCAGGTGACTGTTACAGCCCCGACGATTCCAACAACGAAGCATATAATATCTTCGTCGAATTTCGAAGAAGAACAAGTGATCTCAACAAACTTATTACCATCACAAATCTTACAAGACCCATCATGGCTCCCAAAAACAATCAAAGAACCATCTCTATTAAAATGCACAGAAGTAACCGACATAGAATGAGCTCTAATCACGCTAATACATTTTCCAGTCTTCACTTCCCAAACACGAATCGTTTCATCAAAAGAACTTGAAACGACTAGATTCGACTGAGGATTGAAATTGATGCAGAAAATAAAATTGGAGTGGCCTTTCAGGGTTTTGAGGCAATTGAATGGAGGACGGGCATCCTAAATTTAGAAGGAGCGGTCATCAGGGGTGGAGCAGATGTAATGGGAATTTGATGACCTAGTGAGATTGAAAAATCGAAGTGGCCAGCAAGATGATGGATGAGAAATGAAGAGATAGATCTAACAATTTTTGTTTGCTACATATAGATCTTGTTTTTGTTTACTACAGATAGATCTAACAATCAGTGAGCTTATACCATACAATAATATCTTCCATAGAGCTTTTGGATGAGAATGAGAGATTGAGGAAAGAGAACGTGCAGCTTACAAAAGAATTGACGAAAATGAAGAATCTCTGCAACAACATATTCAGTTTGGTTTCTAATTATGCGAATACATCGGACAGCGGAGTTGTCAAGGGATGAGGCCTTTGGACTTCCTGTCGGTATAGCAATTTTCCAGTGGATTAGCGATGGAGGTAGATTAGCGATTTCCAAAACTGAAGAGAGAGAACAGAGAGCAGGAGAAGATAAAAAGGTGAAAAAAATTTACCAAGCGTGTGTTCCACACACTCCAGACATGTGGCCGCTGATGTGTCTCGTAGAATGGTGACACGTGTCTCATTGGTGCCACGTAAATAGTCAACTAACTGATATCGAGTCAAATTTAACACCGATGGTAGGGGGCAAAATTGCTCCATTTTACAAATATTATGGGCTTATTCACTACAAGAAAAAACAAATTTAGCGACGGGAAACAATTTTCGTTGAAAATAATTTACATCGCTAATTAATGACGGAAAAAAATTTCCTTTGCTAAAAAAGGAGGCAAATATTTCCTCCATTTTTTAGCGATGAAAAAATTAAACCGTCGTTAAATATAGAGCCAAAAAATTGCGCCAATACTTGCTGCGAAAATTAGCGACATAGGTCATTTTCTGTTGCTAAAAATTTACGACGAAAATTAATATCCGTAGCTAAATAGCGACGGAAATGACAATCCGTCACTAAAAATAATACAAATAGAAAATATTTTTAAATTTTACTTTTAGCGACGTAAAATAATTTCCATCGCTAAAAACTTTATACATAAAAGCTTTCTTCTTTTTTTCTCTCTCCTCCCTCCCGTGCTCGCAACTCGCCGCAGCCCTCACCTCCCGCACTCGCAGCCCGTCGCTGCCTTAGCCTCCTGCCGGCACTCACAACTAACCGCCCTGGCCTCTCGCGCTCGCAGCTCACCACCGCCCTCACCTCCCGCGCTCGCAACCCTGGCCTCGCCCCCTTCTCGCAGATCTCCCCCCCCGCCAGCACTCCTCACTGCTCTGCTCCGCCGTGGCTACCTCGTCTGTCACCCTCCGCTCGCACGGAGGCATATCTGCCTTTACTCCCTCACGCGCAAGGCAGATCTATGCTGCTCCCTCACGTGCAAGATCCACCGCCAGCCTCCGCCGCTTCTGACTCCAACCTCGCCAGTCGCTGCTTCAGCCTCGTCGGTGTCGTTTCCTTCAACAGGTAAAGTATATTTTTTTCGTTTATTTTTATTTTTTATTTATTTATTTTTATTTGTTTTCTATATTTGTTTTGTAATTTTTTACCATTTATTTTTTTTCAATTTTATTGTTTATTTATTTTTCATTTGTTGTTGTAATTTTTTCATTTATTGTTTATTTATGTGTTGTAATTCAATTTGAATAATGAATAGACAAATTATATGTAGAGATTGATATTTAAAAATTAAATTGGATTGTGCTGATTTTTGTTATTTTTATAAGAAGGAATGTCCAATTTATAGAGGAAATTCTACCAAATTGTTTTTAGCAAATGTGATTTTCATATTATTATTATTATTATTATTATTATTATTGTTATTATTGTTGTAAATAATAATTTATTAGGATGATGATGAATGTTGTTTAATTAAGTATTTTGTGTTAATGTGATTTTTTTAATATTATTGCATTTAATATATATATATATATATATATATATATATATATATATATATATATATATATATATATATTCAGTTTATTTTATTAATAAAAAAATTAATATTTATTAAAAATATTATTAGCAAGAGGATAAAAATTCAATCGCTAATAATTTGTAATATTCATATGTTCCATACTTTATAATTTAAAAATTAAAAAACAAATTAAAACAAATAAAATAAATTAAAACAAATAAAAAAATCATAAATTTAGCGATAGAATCTAAATATCCGTCGCTAAAAATAGTGATGAAAGCATATATTCCGTTGCCAAAAATAGCGATGGAAACCAAATTTCAGCGACGGTCAAAAAACCATCGCTAAATTTAGCAACGGCCGAAATAGAGACGAAATATGTCCGTCGCAAAATTTCATCACTATTACAATTAGCGACGAAAATTCGTCGCTAATTATCATCGCTAAAAGCATTTTTCTTGTAGTCATTTGCCCCAAATCAAACGTTAGGAGCAAAATTGTACAATTAAAAAAACGATAGGGGCAAAAATACACATTTTGCTAGAAAATAAATATAGTTTATCTAGTATTTTGCTAAAAATTAGTAAATATAATAATAGTAAAGACCCTAATAAATGACTCTACAAGAGAGTTTTGGATTTCTTTCGATTATAATTTCAATTATATTGCTCTAAAGTGGATAATATATCTATATATAAAAACCAATTTTATATTAGATTAGAAATTTGTATTATGTAATTTTGAAGAAAATATAATTTAATGTTTTATAAAGGAAAAAAATTATCAAGGAAAAATATTTTTTGGTCATATATATATATATATACCTGATTTAATGAAAAACTTGAAGGGTCCATGCTCACCGCACCAAATGATGACAGTTCAAATTTTCTGATCTGGCAGCTTGAAGCAGTCACCTGAAAACAAAGAATTTCGGCGAATTTCCAATTAAGGATACTCCGACGATCAAGTCAAGAAAATTGATGTTAATTATGGTATTGTAATTATAAAGAAATCAAGAAGAAAAACATACCTGGATTCGCCCTTTTATAGAGTTAGGAATCAGTGTTGGAGTAGAAATCCTTTTTCGTGTGGGACAGGTATTCCCAATGGAGCTTGAGCTGAAGCTAGGAGTCCTAACTGGAGCAGGACTCGAAATCTGAGTAGATAAGAATACTTCCTGATCAGATAAGGGTAACTCCCATTTGGATAAGGATGAATTACTGTCTGGATAAGATTAATCATGTAGAAAACACGTTATAAGATAATGGAAGTCCTTGAAGCATTCCAAAAATCCTGATATTCCCGGGGGATAAGCTCTTTCCGAGCTTATGGATGATACCGAGCTGTTATTGAGAGATTTCAAATTAGCTCAGTTGTCCGGGCTCAAGAGCAAGATGAAACCAAACTCATTAATAAGACGAGACCGAACTCCTTATAGGTTGTCCGGTTATCATAAGTCCCTCCCAAATACATGATATTTATGTCATTTAGGCGGTAAACCAAAAAATTTAAAAAGTTACATGTTAGGCGCATAGTGCGTTAAGAACGGAGAGGACAATATCTCGTTTCACGTGAAGTGACGGCTAGGGTAGTAAACATGCCATCATTGTGACGTTTTGATACCCACGCCTGCCTTAATGGTCATTGACACAACCACACAATGCTTGACACTTTTCCCTTAACCACTGGTTCTTCTGGCTTATATATTTGATTTCATTTTAGAGATTTGGCTTCTCTTTCACGCATTTGATTTTTAGTTTAGTGTTCTTCTCTCTAGCTTTTCCTCATTTTCATCCTTACTATTTTATATCTGCATTTTCTCCCCTTATTTCCAAATTTGCTGCTCTTTCAAGCGATCGTTTCCAGGCGTTCCTGATTCAGCTACGTCCAGACGTACTTTGAGGCCTTTTCTAAGATTTTCAGGGTTGTACCGTTTATTTTTTCATCTCTTTCTACCATGAGTGCTTCTAAGAGCTCTACCGAAAGGGTGAGGGTGGAGGAAGGGCTTACTGCTCAAAGTCCTTCTGATTCCCCTAGCACCAGCCAGCGAGGGCAAGAAGGGAGGAAGGAGCCAAGGAGGCTTCCTAGGGTAGGGAGCATAAGCTCCGTTCTGAAACCCAATAATATGCCTGTCCTGAGAGAAAAGCTTGGTATTCCCTATGACTACAAGATGCGCTGCCGCTGCCTCACTAAGGGCCAATGCCAAATTCCAAGGAAAAAAGGCAATAGTCGTCTATGGGGCAGACTTTGAAGCCGAAATAAACCTTCTATTAACGACCTTTGAGCTTGAATTTTTGAGCTTCTATGACATGACAATTGGTCAGTTACACCCCAATGCCTGGCGCACTCTCTCAGAGCTAGAAATATGGTCTGCCGAGCACGATATAGACCTCATTGTTCGAGTCTTTCGAGCTACTCACAACATCTGGCTCCGGGCTAATGGGGAATACCATAACTACATAAAATCCTGACCTGGATATTAAGTATTTGCTGGGAACCCTGAGTCTCTGAAGAACTGGAAGGACCGGTTATTTATTATAGAGAGCGAGGTAGACTTTCCTTTCCAAACGCACTAGGGTCGATTTGTGAACGAAAATGACAACCCACTATTGCTTAGTGATGAAGAGGAGAGGACCCTAACTTAGTGGAGGGAGCTAGCCAAAGAGAAGACTAATATAAACTTACAGCTCCAGTGCGGTATACCTCCACCACCTCCAAAATCGAGCTCAAAGAAAAAGGGTAAATTTCACTTCTATTTCTTGGGTTCTGATCTGTTTCTTATTGTTTATTTTTTTTGCAGCCATGAAGAGAAACTCGAATCCTAGCATTGCCGAGCTCATAAGGGTTAAGATGCAAAAATATGAAGGGAGCCCTTATGCTGTGCCAGAAGGTCATCCGACCCCTTCAAACCCGAGCTCCCCCCTAACATCTCCGAGCTCAAGTGTTCCGGCTCGAAGTCCCTTGTTTGCAGCTCCCCCTCCATCGCTAATTGTGGTTCCCGATCATTCTCCCCCGTCAACAGATACCCGAGCCACATCTTCTCCGAAAGCCGAGAATAGGCCCACGCTTCTGACCCAAAGATGCGGGCTGAGGAGCCAAAAACTTTGGCTGACGATGTGCACAAGTTTTGGTAGCGGCAGGGGAAGTCCTGGACAAAAGAGAATCTGGACTTCAACATTTTCATACACCAGGTGGCATGTATTCCATCGGAGGACACTCCGCTTGTGCAAATGAGCGCCGAGTAGCTGAGTCTCATCATGAAAAGGCATGAAGTAGAGGTATGTCGCCTAGCTCTGGGGTAACTGTTATAACAAAAGTTTTATTGCCAGGGGTGCATGCTAGCGACGACAGCAATTAGCAAGATGAATAAACTCATCCAAGGCTAGAAAAAGGAGGAGAAAGAGGTAGCCCGGCTCCGACATCAACTGGGAGAGGCGAAGGCAAAGTCAGAGGCAGTAGAGAAGCGAGCTCTAGAGGCTGAGAAGAACATGCTTGCTCAAAGAAGCAAAGTTGATGAGGCCAAGAAAAGAGCCGCTGTAGCCAAAGCTTGGCTAGCTAAGGAGAAAGAGAAGAGCCGGGCTAATGAATTGAGCCTAGAAAAAGCGCAATGAGGACAAGAGGGCGTAATCAAAGAAAAAATCGAGCTGGAACAAAGGTGTTCGGAGCTCGAATACCAGGTAGTAGACTTGGCAGCCGACAAATGTGTTTAGTTCGGTGGCAAACTTATTCAATCGGTGAAGGATCGGTATCTGAACATGGATTGGTCCTGGCTGGATGAAGTTTACCCCAATGAGTGAAAGCCGAACTGCTTATTTCTGTTTTGTAACTCTGAATTGTAACTCTTATTCAATATGAATAGAATTGAGTTTTTCTTTCGAACTGAATAATCGTAGAGTTTATTGCATAAGTCTACATGAATAATTCTGCATGCTAGGATAACGATATAGTTACTACAAGCGTAGCTTTTGAAATTTTGACAAAGTTTCAAAAAAAGAACAGAAGATTGAAGGAATACCGGTGGCGATATTGCTGAACTAAGCTTTTAATTGATAATAAGATATTATCGGATAGCGATTTAGCTGTACCAAGCTTACAATAATTACAAATGCTCATGGCGAATCTGTCGAAATGAGCTTACAAATAATAAAATACTCGTGGTGAACCTGCCGAAATGAGCTTACAATTGAAAATATAACTTCAGATTGGAAATATTCCAAGAATAAGGGAGTAATTTCCCCGAGAGATCCTTCAATCTGTAAGTGCCACCTTTGACTTCATGCACCATATAAGGGCCTTCCTAATTCAGGCTTAGCTTTTCGACCCCAGAGGCTGTATAAGCTGCAATAACTTTCTTAAAAACGAGCTGTCCAACTCAAAAGGACTGGGATTTAAGGTTTCCATCATGATATGATGACATTCGTTGCTTATATATTGCCGATTACAACTGGGCGGACTCTTTGATTTCCTCCAACCAATCCAGGTGGTACAAGAGATTTGCCTCATTTTCCTCCTCATCATACGATGAAGTTCGGACACTTGGCATACCAATCTCACATAGGATAATAGCTTTCGTCCCATATGTCAAAGAAAAAGGAGTAAGGCCCGTCGCTACTCTTGGGGAGGTTCGGTATGCCCAGAGAACATTATTGAGCTCGTCAACCCAGAAACCCTTCGCATCATCTAGCCTCTTCTTGAGGCCAGATAAAATAGTCCGGTTTGTTACCTCAGTCATACCATTTGATTGGGGGTGGTATACCGAGGTGAAACACAGTTGGATGTTTAGATCCGCAGAATAACTCTTAAAGGAAGAGCAATCGAATTGCTTGCCATTATTAAAAATGATTGTGTGCGGGATTCTGAACCTTGTGATTATGGCCTTCTGCACAAACTT
Organism: Excoecaria cochinchinensis; assembly: GCA_947683425.1. Classification (NCBI taxonomy): domain Eukaryota; kingdom Viridiplantae; phylum Streptophyta; class Magnoliopsida; order Malpighiales; family Euphorbiaceae; genus Excoecaria; species Excoecaria cochinchinensis. The sequence goes on along the minus strand of CANTUQ010000049.1, from coordinate 2,606,018 downwards.
TATGATGTTTACTGGAGTAATTGTAGCCAAGGGCTCTGCCTCCATCCATTTTGTAAAATGATCAACCACTACCACCAAAAACTTCCTTTGTCCGGTAGCCAAAGGGAAATGGCCGAGTATATCAATTCCCCATTGCGCAAATGGCCAAGAACTGTGAATGGGCACTTGCGGGGCAGATTTTTGGTGCAATATGTTCCCAAACCGTTGGCACTTATCACACTTCTGAATGAGCTATTTAGCATCTTTCTCCATCGTGAGCCAATAGTACCCTTGCAATACAACTTTTCAAGCTATTGTTTGTGCGCCTTCATGCACGCCATAAATGCCTTCATGAATCTCTCAGAGTACATAATCACCCTCTTCGATGCTCAGACATAAAGTCCAGGGATGGGAGAATAATTGCCTATACAACTTATCATCTAAGATGGCATACCAGCTTGACCGCCAAGCTATTTTTTGAGCCTCAACCTGATCATCTGGGAGAACCCCCGAACTAAGATACTGATATATCGGCAGGTGCCAACCATCTATCGGCTCATTCAACTGAACTTTGTATGTTTCATATGTTGGTACCATTATGACTGACCATACTATATCTGCCGAGGATATTCTGCCCTGACAAGAGTCTTGTTTGGCTAAGGCATCTTCTCCTTGATTCTTTGTTCGAAGTATCTGCTCAATCGACCATGCACCTCCCATTTTCTCCAACTGGAATAGTAATAGGGCAATGAGCTCCTTGTATCGAACCATTGTATTCTCCTTAGCCTCAAATTTACCAAGCAACTGGCTTACGACCAACTGCGAGTCAGAAAAAATGGATAATGAATTAGGCTTTACCTCAATGGCTTGCAGTCCAAAACAGAGAGCCTTGTATTCCTCCTCATTATTAGAGGCCGAGAATGCTATGTGAGCCATTCCTCTAATGTTTATCTTTTCTTGCCCAATAAGGACTACCCCGACACCAGCTCTTTCAGACGAGCAGGCTCCATCTACAAACAATTCCAAGAGTGGGTTCCTGGCTCAGGAGGTGGAGCATGTAACTCGGCCACAAAATCAGTTAAAACTTGAGCCTTCATTGATTGCTGAGCCTTATACCGAACATCTAATTCTCTAAGATGAGCTGCCCATTCAGTGAGCCTCCTGGATGCTTCTAGCCTCTGGAGTACCTTTTTGAGATTAGAATTTGTCCGGACTACCACAGTGTATGCTTGAAAATAGGGCCGAAACTTGATGGATGATATCACCAATGATAAGGCTAATTGCTCCAGAATGGGATAATTCAGTTCGGTGCCTCTCAGCATCTTGCTCGTGTAATACATTGAGAACTGCTAACTGCCTTCCTCTCTGATCAAAATCGAACCAACTGCCCTGGACGATACTGCAAGATACAGATACAAAACTTCACCCAACTGAGGCCTACTTAATACTGGCGGTGTGCTAAGAAACTGCTTAAGCTCCTCAAAATCTTGCTGGCATTTCGGGGTCCATTTAAACTTCTTCAGGTTTTTGAATGTCCTGTAAAATGGAAGACAACACTAACAAGAGATAAACCTGTAATGGCCGCATTACACCCTAGTTGTTTCGGTATGACATGTGAAGTATGTAGGTATATTTATTAAGAGATAATTTTTGATTTAAAGAGTGTTTAGATAATTAATTATAGGGGTGGATTAATCTGAAAATAAAAGAAGGATTTAATTGCAAAAATAAAAAGTATGTAAGTGAGTAAAATGACATTATGCATGGGTAAATCAATGGAGGGTTAATTAAGTTAATTAACAAGAGATTAAGGTAGAAAATAATGGATAAATAAGAGTAGTGGGAGCAGATTTTTTTTAGTGGGAATTAATGGAAAATTTGAGGAAATATTATAAGGGTAGTGGAAGCTAATGGGGGATAGCTTTTCTTAGTGACATTTGTAGTGGGTTGTGATGAGTGGACTCATCATCATTTAGCATTAGTTGAGTGGGAAATTTCAGTGGATTTGAGGTCTTTATTTTCTGTATCTTTGTACAACATTTGAGTCTTCTTCTTTAGTCTTCATTTTGTGAGAAAGAAAGAGAGAGGGAGAGCTAAAATTCGTATGTCTTAGAAAGTCACTCTTTTGTACTTATTTTTCAGCAAATTAAGCTCTCTTCTTCCTTCAAAATTCTGCCTTGAGTGAGTGTTAGTTGGAAGGGTTGTATACATGTAAATTAAGAGCAAAGATCAAGGATTTGTAAGGTAAAATGATGGTATAATCATGCATGTAAAATTCTATTTCATCTACCTATTCTTAGTGTGATTTTATGAGGTTATTATGAGGAATATTAATGCTGAAAATACATGCTTAATAGCTGAAGAAAAGAGGAAGCTTAAAGGCAAAGCAAAGGTTGGGGAATCACGTGAACAACAACCCCATTAGGAGCTTAGGAGTGTGAGGTTTGGGAACTAAATTAAAATGTGTTGCATGTGTGACTTGTATGTTTGAAATTGATGAATAAATGAATATGTGATGCATGTTGGTTTGTGTTTATAAAAGACCAAGTTAAGGTAAGAAGAAGGTAAGTTTGGTGTTTATTTTACCCTTAAAATGTGTATTTTGGATGTGTGAAAGATTCTGGTTATATGTGTCACATGACCTCTGTGTAGTAATTTAATCATATATAAAGTTTGGTAAATCCAAATTCAGTTATTCTTGCGCCATTAGAACCATTATTTCCGTACCTACAAAAGTCTAAGAGGGACCAGGAACCAGTTCTGTCTCTAAGAGCCTTAAAAACGATAAAATCCGACATGAACCTACCTAGTCAGGCTCACTGGAACAGTCTGTATTGTTTAATGTATATCTGATGATTTAGAAGTCCAATTGACCTGAAACTTGTTCCATTTGAAAGATAAGACATAGGGGAAGAAATGTTAAGAAGGGACCTTTGCCTGAAATTTAGTGTAAGATATCGGTTTAGGCTGTACAAAGTTGTGGTGTGAACCAGTGTCGAAAGTTAGCTTCTGTTTTGCTTAATTTAGTATGTCACGGTCACAATGAATTCATTGTCACCGTGACCACCCCCTGTTTTGTCTATTTAGGGTGTTTTTCTTCCCGAAATGCACCCAAACTTCACCACGAGTTCCCATAACTTGTCAAATACATATTTATCATTATAAAATGAGTATTTTAAGCATGAGGAAATATGCATGCTAATGTGTACAAATATGTATAAGTGTTTTAAATGTGATAAATCAAGTATGTGAATGATTCATTAAGTGGCCTTGATAAACATATAAGCTCATGTGAACTTGATTAATGTAATTATTCAGTGGATAATAAGAATGTGATAATGCATATTTGATGTGATTAATGAATGAGTATGAGCTTGTCATGATGTGAATAAGAAATAAAATAACTTAAGCCTGCGAGTCAAGTATTGGATAGGTAGGCATGCCTATAGAGGGTCTCTGAGCTGCAGCATAAGTAAGTTAAAGAAAGTTTGATTCTGATGATATGATTTTGATTGAATCCTTGCTGGATTTCAAGCTATGTAAGAATGAATAAGAAGGGTACCCATAAGTATGAAAGTTTTATATGATGAATGTACCCAAGGGGTACCAAGATATATGAAAATTCTGTCTGAAAGAAGTACCTTTGAGGTACCTATATTTCTGTCTGAAATTTACCCGTTATCCATGACTTTGAACTGCAGGCAAAAATAATATACATAAAGGAAAAAGGGAAATAAATGTGTGTGGTAATAATGGGATGAAAAATTAACTTATGTGATAAATGGTAATATGACCGCATAGTTTAATTGGCATGAATATATGTTATGAATTGAGATGCTAAATATGCTTATCTTATCTGTTGCTGATGCGTATGTTAATATACCATATTGCTTGTTATGTGTGAGTTCCCCACTAAGCGTAAAACGCTTAGCACGGGTTTTCTTTAATCCGTGCAGGTACGGAAGTAGGTATTCGAAGGAAGACTCCGCAGGTCAAAGGTCAACACTAGGATTAGTGTAGGTTGGGTTATCCTTTGGGATATGCGTGTTGTATGTACAAAGCATGTTTTGGCTTGTAAGCATAAGATAATAACATAGTATATGCAAAATGGAAAGTAAGTAAAGCTGTATGCTCATGTGATATATAAGTTTATGTGTATCGTACAAGTATGTTGGCATGTAACTATAAGGATAACAACCTAACATGTTTATGGTGAAATATATGTTTATGTGTGCTGCATGTGGATGGCATGAATAAGAATAGATAAAAATTTATTTGTACCGATTTTTATGATCACCTTAAGTTCAGCATATGTAAGTAATTTTGCGTGCGCGGTCACTTCCTATCGTTATAGCTGCATCAGCTTTAGCGAGTGGAAATGGGCGTCACAAGTTGTGGTATCAGAGCATTTGGTTTAGTCTTTTCTGGGAATAATGGGTAGATAGGATGTGTATAGTATGTTGACCTAATGCGGAAGTCCTTATTTAATTTGTGTAGTTTCAAAGATGGAACTTAACCGCCAAGTGATAGAAGAAACAGCTGAAAGTGTCAACCCTCGAGAAGCTGAAAGGACGGGCACTAAACAGACTGAGCCAGATAGGCAAGGAAATGAGGTTCCAATAGGACCTATGGAAGCAGTGCTAAAAATGACACAGGATATAGCAAGGTTTATGGAGCGTATGATGGCACCTAGAATACCAACAGAGTCCTTAAGAAAGCATGGAGCCGAAGAGTTCTTTGGGACAAAGTTAGATGAATCTGAAAAAGCGGAATACTGGATTGAGAAGGTAGAGAGAATTCTCAAGGAGATACGGTGTCCTCAAGATCAGTGGCTTGAGTGTGTTGTGTCTTTGCTTCAGGGCGCTGCTTATGACTGGTGGAAGTTGGTATTACAGAATCCTGAGCTTCCTGATCCGGTGGATTGGAATTTCTTTGAAAGTGAATTCAGGCAAAAGTTTCTCACCAAGGCATATCAAGAGGCAAATTGGAAGAAATTCTTAAGTTTGAGACAGAGAACCATGTCTGTTTCTGAGTACGAAGCAGAATTTTGTCGATTGAGTAAGTATGCTCCAAAAGATGTCCTGACTGTGGGATTGAGGTGTCAGCAATTTGAGGAAGGACTAAATGAGGAAATAAAGGCATTGCTGATTTCATTAACTACAGATCAGAATGTGAGTTATTACAGGATAGTACAGGCAGCTTTAAGAGCTGAAAAGAATCTTGAGGCTCAGAGGGAATGGAGACAGAAAAGAAGTGCCAATAGAGGAGGATACAATGCGGGAAAAAGGCCACGAGATTCTATCATGGTACCACCAGAGGAATCTAGGTATGGTCCTTCAGCAAGAGGAAAGAAATGGGGAAAACCTCCAGTAGCTCATCAGAGTCGAGGAACAACTAGTGGCAGGAGTGAAATACCTGAGTGTTCTCATTGCAGAAAAAGACATTGGGGTGAGTGTTGGAAGGTTATAGGTGCTTGTTTCGGATGTGGAAGCACGGAACATTTTATTGCCAATTGCCCTCAACCACGTGTAGCAGTGAGTAATCAACAGAAGCAAAGTAGAGGTGGTTCAAATATGCCTTCTGTTAACAGAGGAAGAGGTAGAGGACGTGGCAGAGGAAGTCAGTCAAGGTGGGCAGCTGATTCTGAGGCTGTGGATAGGCCTGGTGCAGGGTCTATTCGTGCTTATGCAATGAAGGCTCGTGAGGAGCAAGATGCACCTGAAGTGATAGCAGGTACTTTTCTGTTTAATGATATGGAAATGTTTGCTCTTATTGATCCTGGATCTACTCATTCATATGTATGTTCTAATAAGATAAGTGAAAGAATGTCTAAAGCTGAATGTTTAGCATATGATATATGTGTAACAAGTCCTCTGGGGAGTTCTGTGTATGTGAATCGGGTACATAGGAATTGCGCATTACGAGTGCAAGGTTATGAATTTCCTGCAGATTTGATTGAGTTACCCTTTGATGAGTTTGACTTGATTTTGGGTATGGATTGGTTAACTAAGTATGACGCTGATGTGAAGTGTAAAAGAAAGATTGTGATGCTTAGTGATGACAAAGGGAATAGAGTGGCAATAAAAGGGGTTTGTACTAATCCTCTTGTGAATGTGATAACTGCGATGCGAGCCAGTCGATGTTTAAGAAAAGGATGTGAAGCTTATCTTGCTTTGGTTTTGGATAATAAGAGAGAGAATGTGAAGCTGCAAGATATACCGATTGTAAAGGAGTTTCCTGATGTGTTTCCAGAAGAATTGGGTGGTATACCACCACTAAGGGAAGTAGAGTTATCTATTGATGTGTTACCGGGAATGACACCAGTGTCTAAGGCACCATACAGAATGGCTCCAACAGAATTGAAGGAACTGAAGGTTCAATTGCAAGAATTGTTAGATAGGGGTTTTATAAGACCCAGTGTGTCACCATGGGGAGCACCTGTTTTGTTTGTTAAGAAGAAAGATGGCACGATGAGAATGTGTATTGATTACCGACAGCTGAATAAGGTGACAGTGAAGAATCGGTATCCCTTACCACGGATTGAAGATTTGTTTGATCAGTTAAGAGGAGCATGTGTGTTCTCTAAGATTGATTTGCGTTCTGGGTATTATCAGTTACAAGTAAAGAAAGATGATATACCTAAAACAGCATTCAGAACACGGTATGGACATTATGAATTTTTAGTAATGCCATTCGGGTTGACAAATGCGCCTGCTGCATTTATGGACTTGATGAATCGAGTATTCAGGCCTTATCTTGATCAGTTTGTAGTGGTGTTCATCGACGATATTCTGGTTTATTCCAAGGATGAGAAAGAACATGAGCAACATCTAAGGATGGTACTTCAGACGCTACGGGAACATCAGTTGTATGCCAAGTTGAGTAAATGTGAATTTTGGTTGCGGGAAGTATCTTTTCTGGGTCATATAATATCTTCTGAGGGGATTAAAGTGGATCCAGCTAAGATAGAAGCTGTTGTGAACTGGAAGCCACCTAGGAATGTGCTTGAAGTTCGTAGTTTCTTGGGTTTGGCAGGATATTACAGAAGGTTTGTGAAAGGATTTTCAGTGATAGCTTCACCTATGACCAGGTTGCTACGAAAAGGAGTGAAGTATGTGTGGTCTGAAAAATGTCAGCAGAGTTTTGATCAGTTGAAAAAGATATTAGTAGAGGCCCCGGTTCTTACGCAACCTATGTCTGGTAAAGAGTATGTGTTGTACACAGATGCCTCTGGAGTGGGATTAGGATGTGTGCTTATGCAAGATGGAAAGGTGGTAGCCTATGCATCCAGGCAACTAAAGCCGCATGAGCAGAATTATCCAACTCATGATTTAGAACTAGCTGCAGTAGTGTTTGCCTTAAAGATATGGCGACATTATCTGTATGGTGAAAAGTGTAAAATCTACACCGATCACAAAAGTTTGAGATATCTGCTTACCCAAAAGGAGTTGAATTTGAGGCAAAGAAGATGGTTAGAGTTGTTTAAAGATTATGACTGCATAGTAGATTATCATCCGGGAAAAGCAAATGTGGTAGCGGATGCATTAAGTAGGAAGATAGTTTCAGCGATGCAGTTGAAACAGGTAAGATGGAGATGTGCAGCTGATGAAGCTTTGCTTGTTCATTTAAAAGCAAGACCTGTATTGATAGATGATCTATTAGTAGTTCAGAAAAATGATTCTAAGTTACAACAAGTATGGCAGTCAGTTGGCAAAGGTGATAACTGTGATTATACGGTGGATAAAAATGGAGTAATACGGTATAAGAACAGGATATGTGTGGCTGATGATAAAGAATTGAAGAAAAGATTGCTTCATGAAGCACATAACACAGTTTTCACTATGCATCCGGGCGGAAATAAAATGTATCAGGATCTGAAACCACTGTATTGGTGGCCGGGTATGAAGAAGGATATAATTGAGTATGTATCTAAATGTCTTACCTGTCAGCAAGTTAAAGCAGAGCATCAAGTACCTCAAGGGATGTTGAATCCACTTCCTATTCCACAGTGGAAATGGGATAATCTCACAATGGATTTTGTCACAGGATTGCCTTTAACTTCAAAACAGCAAAATGCAGTATGGGTGATTGTGGACAGATTTTCAAAGTCACCACATTTCATTCCAGTTCGGATGGACTATTCTCTTGATAAGTTGGCTGATCTGTATGTTAAAGAGATAGTTCGTCTTCATGGAGTACCTTTGACAATTGTGTCTGATAGGGATCCCCGGTTTACTTCCAAGTTTTGGAAGAGGTTACAAGCTGCTTTGGGAACAAGGTTGAATTTCAGTACAGCTTTCCATCCACAGACAGACGGGCAATCGGAAAGAATTATTCAGATTTTGGAGGATTTGATGCGGGCATGTGTTATGGATTTCTCCAAGAGTTGGGACAAATACCTTCCACTCATGGAGTTTGCTTATAATAATAGTTATCAAACCAGCATTGGCATGGCACCATATGAGGTGCTGTATGGAAGAAGATGTCGTACACCAGTATGTTGGACAGAGTTGAATGAAAATAGAATTATTGGGCCGGATCTTGTGAGAGATACTGAGGAAAAAGCTAAGATGATTCAGCAAAGGCTAAAAGCAGCAAGTGATAGACAAAAATCTTATGCTGACTTGAAGCGAAGGGACATTGAGTACCAAGTAGGCGATAAAGTATTTCTGAAGGTGTCGCCTTGGAGGAAAGTATTGAGGTTTGGTAATAAAGGGAAATTAAGTCCAAGGTTTATTGGACCTTATGAGATTTTGGAAAGAATAGGTTCTGTGGCATATCGTTTAGCTTTGCCTCCAGCATTAAGCAAGTTACATGATGTGTTCCACGTATCTATGCTGAGACGATATAGATTAGATAAATCTCATGTGTTGCATGTACAAGAAGTAGAAGTAGAAGTGCAACCGGATTTCTCCTATGATGAAAAACCAAAGACAATTCTAGCACGAGAAGTACGGCAACTTCGAAATAAGCAGATACCACTTGTTAAAGTACTATGGCAACATCACGGAGTAGAAGAAGCAACTTGGGAACCAGAAGCTGCTATGCGTGAACAACATCCTCATTTGTTTGATGCAGGTATGAATTTCGAGGACAAAATTCTTTAAGGAGGGGAGAGTTGTAATGGCCGCATTACACCCTAGTTGTTTCGGTATGACATGTGAAGTATGTAGGTATATTTATTAAGAGATAATTTTTGATTTAAAGAGTGTTTAGATAATTAATTATAGGGGTGGATTAATCTGAAAATAAAAGAAGGATTTAATTGCAAAAATAAAAAGTATGTAAGTGAGTAAAATGACATTATGCATGGGTAAATCAATGGAGGGTTAATTAAGTTAATTAACAAGAGATTAAGGTAGAAAATAATGGATAAATAAGAGTAGTGGGAGCAGATTTTTTTTAGTGGGAATTAATGGAAAATTTGAGGAAATATTATAAGGGTAGTGGAAGCTAATGGGGGATAGCTTTTCTTAGTGACATTTGTAGTGGGTTGTGATGAGTGGACTCATCATCATTTAGCATTAGTTGAGTGGGAAATTTCAGTGGATTTGAGGTCTTTATTTTCTGTATCTTTGTACAACATTTGAGTCTTCTTCTTTAGTCTTCATTTTGTGAGAAAGAAAGAGAGAGGGAGAGCTAAAATTCGTATGTCTTAGAAAGTCACTCTTTTGTACTTATTTTTCAGCAAATTAAGCTCTCTTCTTCCTTCAAAATTCTGCCTTGAGTGAGTGTTAGTTGGAAGGGTTGTATACATGTAAATTAAGAGCAAAGATCAAGGATTTGTAAGGTAAAATGATGGTATAATCATGCATGTAAAATTCTATTTCATCTACCTATTCTTAGTGTGATTTTATGAGGTTATTATGAGGAATATTAATGCTGAAAATACATGCTTAATAGCTGAAGAAAAGAGGAAGCTTAAAGGCAAAGCAAAGGTTGGGGAATCACGTGAACAACAACCCCATTAGGAGCTTAGGAGTGTGAGGTTTGGGAACTAAATTAAAATGTGTTGCATGTGTGACTTGTATGTTTGAAATTGATGAATAAATGAATATGTGATGCATGTTGGTTTGTGTTTATAAAAGACCAAGTTAAGGTAAGAAGAAGGTAAGTTTGGTGTTTATTTTACCCTTAAAATGTGTATTTTGGATGTGTGAAAGATTCTGGTTATATGTGTCACATGACCTCTGTGTAGTAATTTAATCATATATAAAGTTTGGTAAATCCAAATTCAGTGATTCTTGCGCCATTAGAACCATTATTTCCGTACCTACAAAAGTCTAAGAGGGACCAGGAACCAGTTCTGTCTCTAAGAGCCTTAAAAACGATAAAATCCGACATGAACCTACCTAGTCAGGCTCACTGGAACAGTCTGTATTGTTTAATGTATATCTGATGATTTAGAAGTCCAATTGACCTGAAACTTGTTCCATTTGAAAGATAAGACATAGGGGAAGAAATGTTAAGAAGGGACCTTTGCCTGAAATTTAGTGTAAGATATCGGTTTAGGCTGTACAAAGTTGTGGTGTGAACCAGTGTCGAAAGTTAGCTTCTGTTTTGCTTAATTTAGTATGTCACGGTCACAATGAATTCATTGTCACCGTGACCACCCCCTGTTTTGTCTATTTAGGGTGTTTTTCTTCCCGAAATGCACCCAAACTTCACCACGAGTTCCCATAACTTGTCAAATACATATTTATCATTATAAAATGAGTATTTTAAGCATGAGGAAATATGCATGCTAATGTGTACAAATATGTATAAGTGTTTTAAATGTGATAAATCAAGTATGTGAATGATTCATTAAGTGGCCTTGATAAACATATAAGCTCATGTGAACTTGATTAATGTAATTATTCAGTGGATAATAAGAATGTGATAATGCATATTTGATGTGATTAATGAATGAGTATGAGCTTGTCATGATGTGAATAAGAAATAAAATAACTTAAGCCTGCGAGTCAAGTATTGGATAGGTAGGCATGCCTATAGAGGGTCTCTGAGCTGCAGCATAAGTAAGTTAAAGAAAGTTTGATTCTGATGATATGATTTTGATTGAATCCTTGCTGGATTTCAAGCTATGTAAGAATGAATAAGAAGGGTACCCATAAGTATGAAAGTTTTATATGATGAATGTACCCAAGGGGTACCAAGATATATGAAAATTCTGTCTGAAAGAAGTACCTTTGAGGTACCTATATTTCTGTCTGAAATTTACCCGTTATCCATGACTTTGAACTGCAGGCAAAAATAATATACATAAAGGAAAAAGGGAAATAAATGTGTGTGGTAATAATGGGATGAAAAATTAACTTATGTGATAAATGGTAATATGACCGCATAGTTTAATTGGCATGAATATATGTTATGAATTGAGATGCTAAATATGCTTATCTTATCTGTTGCTGATGCGTATGTTAATATACCATATTGCTTGTTATGTGTGAGTTCCCCACTAAGCGTAAAACGCTTAGCACGGGTTTTCTTTAATCCGTGCAGGTACGGAAGTAGGTATTCGAAGGAAGACTCCGCAGGTCAAAGGTCAACACTAGGATTAGTGTAGGTTGGGTTATCCTTTGGGATATGCGTGTTGTATGTACAAAGCATGTTTTGGCTTGTAAGCATAAGATAATAACATAGTATATGCAAAATGGAAAGTAAGTAAAGCTGTATGCTCATGTGATATATAAGTTTATGTGTATCGTACAAGTATGTTGGCATGTAACTATAAGGATAACAACCTAACATGTTTATGGTGAAATATATGTTTATGTGTGCTGCATGTGGATGGCATGAATAAGAATAGATAAAAATTTATTTGTACCGGTTTTTATGATCACCTTAAGTTCAGCATATGTAAGTAATTTTGCGTGCGCGGTCACTTCCTATCGTTATAGCTGCATCAGCTTTAGCGAGTGGAAATGGGCGTCACAAAACCTGCCCAGGGCTGTTACCTTGCAATTAAGTTTCTGCACATCTATAATGGACTTTGGGGGTTCCATCTCTAGAATGGCTTGGATCATGGCCGGATTAGCCTCTATACCCCTCTTCGAAATCATGAAATCCAAGAACTTGCCGGACTATACTCCAAAAGCACACTTTTCTGGGTTGAGCTTCAAACCGAACTTACTGAGAATCGCGAAAGTTTTTGTGAGTTCGGCAGGCAGATCACTGGATGCCTTGCTCTTAACTATCATGTCATCCACATACACCTCTATATTCCTCCTGAGCTGATTAGCAAACAGCTTGTTCATTAACCTTTGATATGTAGCCCCTGCATTTTTCAACCCAAATGGCATAACTCGATAGCAGTAAGTAGCTCGATGAGTAATAAATATCATTTTCTCCTCATCTTCTGGGTTCATTGGAATCTAGTGGTACCCAGATGAGGCATCCAGAAAAGCATATTCTTCAAACCCCGCTGTCGAATTAACTAAGAGGTCGATGTTCGGTAATGGGTAGCTGTCTTTGGGACAAGCCTTATTTAGATCAGTGAAATCTACACATATTCTCCACTCTCCATTGTCCTTCTTCACCAGAATAATATTGGACAACCAGTCTAGATATAAGACCTCCTAGATAAATCCATTCCTAAGCAAGGTATCTATTTTTTTCGATATTGCTATCTGCTTTTTTGGAGCATGGTTCCTTTTTTCTGCTTGACGGGCTTAGAGTTCGGGCTGATATTCAGTGAATGGCTTATAAGCTCAATGGATATCCCTTTAATGTTCGAAGGCTGCTAGGCGAACACATCGGCAAATTCTTGCAAAACTGCAATAAGTGCTGACACTTCTTCCTCTTTCTTGCTCGCTCTAATTTTTACTATTTTGCCTGGTGCTATTTTGACCTCTAGTAATGAATCCAATGGCTCAGCTTTGCGAGCGTTGTTGGTGGAAACATCCAAGGAATCGAACGAGAGAGCCTGGTTTGCTTCTTTTAGCATCGTAACATATGTTTCTCGAGCCACCTTCTGATTGCCTCGAAGCACCGCAATGCCTCCAAAAGCAGGAACTTTAAGCAACAGCTTTCGCATAGAGATATATGCATGCACCCCAGCTAGCAATGGCCTTCCGAAAATGGCATTGTAGGCTAGTGGAATGTCCACGACCATGAAACATCTTGTACAAGTTCGAACAACCTCATCATCCCTGAGCTATATGGACAATTTTACAGATCCTTCTACCTTGACCGGCTGACCAGATATTCCGATGAGTGGGGTGAAAACTGGTTCTAAGATACTATTCAACATTTTCAATGCCTTATACGCCTGCAGCATGATGAGGTTAACCGCACGACCCGTATCTATTAGAATCTGCTGGACTAGGTAATCCTGCATTAAGGCCTCTATGACCAAAGAGTCCGTGTGCGGTTGTCGGACATGCTTGCCATCTATATATGAGAATGTTACTTTATAATTCATGATAGGGGGACTAGAATCCAAGGAGAACACCTCCTTTGCTTTCTTTTTTCGGGAACCATCAAAACATTGTAATGTTTCCCCCCCACAATAACATTTATGACACCAGCTGGAGCCTTCTTACTTGTACTAGCTCTATTATCTTGTCTCCAAAGTGAGTGAGACCGATCTCTGCCTTTATCACTTTTAACGAACTGGGAGAGCTTACCCTTCCAAACTAGGAATTCGCTCTCCCTCTTAAGATGGTTACAATAGTTAGTCTTGTGACCTTTGTCCTTGTGAAAAGCACAGTAGAGGCTCTAATCTCTGTTAGAGTTATCCCTCATGGGTCTCGGCCAGTTTACCTTGTCATTATCTTTTATCCACTTCAAAATTTATGCCCTCGAGGTATTGAAGGGTGTCCACTTCTCATTGTTCTAGTCCCTAGATCTCGATGAAACTACATAAGCTCGATTTGAGCCACCAGACCCTCGATTTCTCGACTCGGTTCTCTCACTGCCCCTCTCCTACCTTGACCTATACGAATCCCTACCCGTATCTTCATACAGAGTGCTACTATGGAGGCATCGAGCCTCATCCATTCTTATATATTTATGAGCTTGGGACATGAGCTCGGTAAAATCACCGAGTGGTTTCTTGCTCAACGAGTCACTAAAATCTTGACATCGGGTGTTACGTATCAGGGCATTATTGGCCACCTCCAAGTTTAGGTTCTGAATGTCCATTGCCACCGTGTTGAACCTTTCCATATAAGAACGTAGTGTCTCCCCTTTATCCTGCCGAACTAGGTTGAGGTCAGATGAGACTTTCGTGGGCCGAATAGCTGCCATAAACTTTGCAATGAACATATCGCTGAACTACTCAAAACTTGCAATGGAGTGCTTGGACAAATTCTAAAACAAAATCTGAGCGGACTCAATCAGTGTTTGTGGGAAGATCTTACACATAGCAGCATCATCCGAGGTGTGGACGAGCATAGTGTGGTGGAATTGGTCTAGATGAGCCTGAGGATCCGTATTGCCAATGTATTTGGGTAGGTTCAGTAATTTGATCTTTGGTAATAGAGTAGCCAAAATTTTCCTGGCTAGCGGTGATCGAAAATTGCTTTGGTATTGCAAAGTATTTCAATTCTGGTATTTTTGCATCCGTCTCTCAAAGAACCTCTCAAATTAATCCGAGGTAAGGGTTATGGTCGCGCTTGGGGACAATGTGGGCGAAAAAACTGGTAGGGCAGGTGTGGAAGCCTATGGGGCTAGCGAAAAGAATTGTGTGGGAGCTTGAGGGATAGGTGTTTGGGCATGAGGTTGAGGGACAAGTGCTTGAGCGGCCATTGCACTCAGAGTAGCCAAAAAGGCTTGAGCAGTTTGGGGAGTAAGGCCTGGAATAGCGCGAATGGGAATAGCTTGAGGAGCTGGATTTTGTGTGTGGTAGTAAGGTTGAGGAGCTGGTAGCAGTGGGATTGGCTCATATGGAACCGGTGGGGGTTGTATTGTTTGCCCAAATAATTGGACGGGGGTTGGCTGGATTAATTAGGGTTGGATTTGTGAAGGTTGAATTTGTAGGGGCTGGCTGGCCGGAGGAGCGACAGCAGCAGCTAAATCAGGGAAGAGATCCATTGAAAAACTTGAAAGGTTCACGCACACCGCACGAAATGATAACAGTTCAAATTTTTCGAGCTGGCAGCTTGAACCAGTCACCTAAAAATAAAGAATTTCGGCGGGTTTCCGATCAACGATACTCTGACGATCAAGTCAGGAATATTGACGATAATTATGGTATTGTAATTGGAAAGAAATTAAGAAAAAAACATACCTGGATTCCCCCTTTTATAGAGTTAGGAATCAATATTAAAGTAGGAATCATTTTCCGCGTGGGACAGATATTCCCAATGGAGCTTGAGCTGGGAGCTGGAGCTAGGAGTCCTAACTGGAGCAGGACTTGGACTCCGAGTAGATAAGTATACTTTTTGATCAGATAAGGGTAACTCCCGTTTAGATAAGGATGAATTACAGACTGGATAAGATTAATCACGTAGAAAACGCATTATAAAATAATGGAAGTCTTTGAAGAATTCCAACAATCCTGATGATCCTAGGGGATGAGCTCTTTCCGAGCTTATGGATGATACCGAACTGTTATTGAGAGATTTCAGATCAGTTCGGCTGTTCGGACTTAAGAGTAAGATGAAACCGAACTCATTAAATAAGATAAGATCGAACTCCTTATAGGGTGTCCGGTTATCATTATATAAAATTAATTTGAAAAAAGTTGTATTTTTCTAATCAACTTTCTATATTTGTATAGATATTATTTAATTAACTGTCAGTTTCGATTTCGATTTCTGACTCGCTTCAAATTCATAATCATTTTTCAACATATCTCATGTTTATAATGTTTTTTTAAAAAAATTAATTTAAAAATTGTCCCTAAAAAATTGCCAATTTGTAGAACAAGAGATTCTGACCCTGCTTTTCAGGAAAGGCAATACTTAATTTGGTTTTCAAATTATTAAAAAAAACAAATATAATTTCTCTAGTATTTTGCTAAAAATGACTCTACAAGAGAGTTTCGGATTTCTTTCCATTATAATTTCAATTAATATTGCTCTAAAGTGAATAAATATATCTATATATATAAATCAATTTTATATTAGATTAGAAATTTGCATTATGTACTTTAGGATAAAAAAATTTTGTACTGCAATATCACACATAAAAATAAATTTTTTATAATTAGTTTATATCTCTAAAATAATATTTCTATTTTTACATATCCATATATTATAATTTCAATTTATAAATAAAGATAAAAAAAAATATGACTTAAAGGATAAGATTCTCTCTCAAAAGAGAAGCAGGTATGTCTTAATTTGCAATCTATGATTATCAAATTATAACATTTTATAAAAAAATACAACATTAACGAGATATTTTGGAATGGGAATCGATATTCAGCTATTTTAAAATTACTTAAGCCATTTTGAAGTAATAATAGAGTCTCCAATTATGAAGCACAATTCTCCAAGACCTAGCTAATTCTAATATAGTAAGTAAAGAAAATTTTGATTTATTATGTTGGCATATTATCAAATGGCTAAAGGTGCATTTTTGCCCCTATCGTTTGTCAAAATAGACAAATTTACCCTCAACGTTTATTTTGGTGCAAATTTGTCCTTAACGTTTGTAAAATTAGAGATTTTTATCCCTGCCGTTACGGTCAACAAACTTATTAACGGTCAAAGTTACCGGTAATTGACGGCATAAGCAAAAATCTCCTATTTTACAAACGTTAGGGTCAAATTTGCACGTTTGAAAAAACGTTAGAGGCAAAAATACACGTTTGGCACCCAAACGTTTGATCCACATGTCCAATGGATGTATGACACGTGTCCCACTAATAGTCAACTAACATATTAACAGTCAAAGTTAGCGGCAATTGACGGTAGGGGCAAAAATTTCCTATTTTATAAACGTTGAGAGCAAATTTGTATCAAAATAAACGTTAGGGGCAAATTTGCCCATTTTGGCAAACGATAGGGGCGAAAATGCACCTTTAGCCTTATCAAATTAAAAAAACAGGCGGTACCAACTCAAATTTTAATGATGTCCGACATTGGTGCAAATAAAGCTAAAGAATTGGTGGTTAATTTACTATATATAGTTTGTTGCTATGTCTAGTTAAACTACAAACTATATCTTTTCCTAAAATAAAAAAAAAAAAACAATCTATATCTTTTTAATTTTAGAAGGGCATGCAATTGCAACTAGAACCGGTCCATGAGCAAAAAAAAAAAATCAGTCCATTAAATTCGATTTTTCAAAAATACTAACCGTTAACCAGTGCATTACTATCGGTTATCCAGTACATCGGTTTCGGATTTCGGACTGATTAACTAATATTTTTCGGTTAACCATTAAAATTATAAAATACATTCATAAAAAAATTAAAATATTCAAGTTAATTAAAAATCAAAATTTCTCCATTATAATATAAAATCATTGTTATTAAAATAAAAATTTTTAGTGGATATAAATAACTTTATTTTTGAAAATTAAGACTTAATAAGTAAATAAATTAACAAATCATGATTATTTTAATTAGATTGACGGTCACACTTACTAATCGCCAGTTAAAAAAATTAAAAAATTCAAAATAATTAGAATAATGAAAAAAGTGTAGCAAAAATATTTAAAAAATACAAGATTATTAAAATAAATCAATCCAATACTAACAACTAATTTTCTTTATTTATATTTTTAATTTGACACACATTATTTTCACATATATTAAAAAAATTAGTTTTTTTTTTGAAAATTTTAGTTAATATATTAATATCATATAACTTTTCGAATATATTTTGATTTTAATTAATGGAAATTGATATATAAGAAAATAATAAGAAATACTAAATATGATTATATTGAACAATTAATAAATTAACTAAAATGTCTTTAAAAAAACTAAAATAAAATTGAAATACTTTAAAATAAATTAAATTAAAGGAATATAAATAATTAAATATGAAAATAATGAAATAAAAAATTATAATAAAAAGAAAAAAAGAGTAAAATAAAATAAATAAATTATAGGGGTATTCGTATATTGGTTTCGATTCGGTTAACCATTTTATGAGTTTAAAAATAAAAATTAGTCCATTAATATCGATATTTGCAAAATATTAACCGTTAACCATAAAAATTGGTTCAGTTAACCTATTTTTCGATTTCTGTTTATCAGTTAATCAAGTCCAACGGTTTTTTTGATTACCCCTAATTGCAACAAATCAAAATTATTAAAATTAGTATAAAGGAAAAATACTATTAATTTTGATTAAATGGATATATTTTCTTCAAGATTCATTATATATATATTTAATATATAAAGTTGATATCCTTACTTTAAAAAAAAATAGAATAAATGTATCATTACAAATCAAATAATCTAGTAATTGGACTATGAAGTATAATATATAGTGGAGCATACTCGAATAGTTAAAGTGTGCAATATGTGTTTTTGGTCAAGGTTAAGGTGCAAAATATACATTAAACTTTTATTTAAGTTTTGATACACTCCCGGCACGTGCATGTCAAATGCAAGGACACATATCTAAATAGCGGGGTGATCGGTACATTTCTATCAAATTAGAGTGTTGATGTGAATGCCAAATGTTGTCTTTTTACCTTTAATAATCAGTCCTTTGTGTTGATTTAATGAATAAATACGTACACTCATTAGTTTGTTATTTTGATTTAGGAACTGATTGAAAACATCAAGAGCAAAATAAAGCTAATTGAGCAAATATTTGGCAGTTTGGACACAACATAGTAATCTGGGCATAACTCTCTCATACGGACTCCAAATGAGCTGATTCAAATTGTTATGGAACTACGGGAAAGAGCTCTACAACCTTTATGTTTTTAGTTTTGTGAGATACAGATTGCATCAAGGTCAGAATCGGGCCTGAACTTTTTTTTTTTGATGAATCAGAAAATCATTGAAATAAAATAGTTACAGCCAAGGATACCCAGGCCCAAAAACCTAACAGGCCAGCAACAAAAGACCCAAAATCCCCAAAATCCAAAATCCAAATAATACTACAAATTAAACCCTCCACTAAGTCTGGATATCCAATTCTGCAAAGAAGTTTGCAGAAAGGTATAAATCCTTCTATTAACTGCACTTAGGAAATAATGCAGAAAGGTATAAATCCTCCTATTAACTTCACTTAGGAAACGATGAGCTACCATTTTCTCAAAACCAAAGACAGACCACCAACAACAATATAATTATTTGGCCACCTCATTCAACCTGAATTCCAACACTGGAACATGCCATCCTTAGTCCAACCCAACAGCAATCCGAATTCAAGCCAACACCAATCTTAATAACGTCAATAATTCATCCTATCAAACCAGATGGCAACTCCCAGCCTCATATGCAGGTAAGAGATCAAAGCATCAAAGATTTCCAAAAATGTAAGGATCCCTAAAGGTATCAGGACCCTTCTGAATATAAGAATTAAGGCACTCCACACCCAGATTGGACAAAGAAACCAGCCTATACAGCAAAACCCACTGGGACAGTAAAATAGATTCAATTCAGATAAGCCATGCCACAAGCTCTAAGCTCCTTGCTTCGCAAGACTATCAGTAACAGAGCCCCCAACTCTTAAAGGACCCGGCTTCCCAAATGCTGAACCATCCGTATTCCACTTGAGACAAATATTATCCATTTATATTTTTTGTTCAGCCAAACCAATTCAAAAAATAAAAGATCATACACCAGTCCAGGAAGGCCATACACCAGGCTGCCCAGCAATCAGCCAACTCAACAGAAATGAAAACGCCAGGTAAAACCCAGTAAAGACTTCAGAGCCCCATGAGTAAGAACAAAGGTAAGCACCACTGCAGGACAAAAGGACAAAGGAAGGCAAAACCAAAATAAGATGAAAGAAGCCCATAAGATAAGCGTGCAGGCACAGCTCCGTTGAACATCTTGTATTAGAATCTGCTGAGAAGTACAACAAACCAGCAGCAGTGAAGATCAGCAAGACATCTCCCCACCAAGACAGAGCAAATACTTTCAAACCAACCAAACAGATAACTATGGATTTAAAACTCTAATAACATCAAACCCCAAACCAGGTCTAAAAATCCACCAACCCGAGGGAATCTAGCAATTCTGCTACACCACAAAGATGAGTGATTCTCAAATATAGAAAGTCCATCATCAAAAAACATGGCCTGTAAGATCACCTAATTATAAGAACTGTACAAAATCACACAATATCCGAATAAAAGATTCAGTTCATATAAGCCAAGCCACAAAATCAGAGCTCCTAGAGACACCCTGCTTCGCAAGACTGTCTTCTCTAGGCATATGCTGAAACTCCACCTTGCCAAGAGATAACAAATGATTATCTATTTTGATAAAGATTGAAGATAGATTCCAAGGCCTTTGAAGACTACTCTTAGTCAACCAGTGATACACTACTAGTGAGTCCATTTCACAAATAAGTATAGAACCAGAGGCTTGAGGAGATTCACATGAGATTTGCAAGGCCTTCTCAATTGCCAAAAGCTCTGCTACATTAGAGTCAGTTAGCCCTACAAAACCAGAGAAAATGCACAAAAAAACACCATCATGATTCCTCAGAACACCCCTAACACCTGATGGCCTAGGCTTCCCAAACGACGAACCGTCAGTGTTCCACATAAGATAAGGCGCAGCAGGTGGAGACCAAGACACTAATGGCCTTAACTTAGCAGGAGGATGGAACCTTTTAATAGCATCAACAGCTAGACCCAGACTCTAGCTTTTGAGGAATTCTAGTTCCTTGATATTATTGATCCAAAAAGATGATCTAGCCAATATTACATTAAATAGACTATCAGAAGAAGCTTTTCTCCCCAGGAAAATCACTGCGTTTCTTTCAAGCCAAATTGACCAAATGGAGGCAAGGGTTATAATAAGCCATATTTTGCCTTGTGTCTTTCCATTAACCAGATTTACCCATTGTGGAAAGAAATCACCAAAGGATTTAGGAAAACATAAGAAGATTCCCCACCAATTTGCGATCTTATACCAGATTGAGCAGGTAATAGGACAATGAAGAAAGAGGTGATTAACAGTCTCAGGTTCCAGCAGGCAGAAGGGGCATGCTAGAGAGTTGTAATCAAGAATACCCCTTTTAAACAAGAAATCTTTTGTTAAAATTTTGTTGAGTAAAACTCTCCAGACAAATACATCTACCTTTGGAGGAATAAGATTTTTCCATAAGAACTTGAAGCCAAGCGGCAAGGAGGAAGAGGAGCATTGAATTTCTTACGACTTTATGCAAAAGGACACTGAAAAAGCACCTTTGGGATCATGAGTCCAGATTTTCCTATCACCAATTACTTTAGAAAGCGGGACTTGCTCCAGAAGGATAAGAAGTTGATTCTCTATATCATTGTCCCAGATCCATAAATTCCTTCTCCACACCAGCTTCCACTACCACCTCCCATTGAACCATCGGCCACAGTCTTTAACCAAGGCTGAGGGGTTAACAGGAAGAGAGAAGAGACGAGGAAAGAGCATCTTTAGGGACCTATCCATAATCCAAATATCCAGCCAGAACCTGCACATATCTCTTTTGCCCACGCAAATCCGAACACTATCAGCACAAGGAGGAAGGGATGAAACCTTCATAATGTCCTTCCAAACCATAGACATGTTTGCAGGAGCAGAAAATTCAGCTGGATAGAGGCAATTACCCAATCCGTATTTAGCTTTGACAACCCGTTGCCAGAGAGCTTTATCTTGTGGGTTTAGACGCCAAAGCCATTTATAAAGAAGGCCTTTATTTCTCAAGGCAATGGATCTTACACCCAGACCCCCAAAAAGCTTTGCTTTCTCCAAGATATCCTAGCTGACTGCACACATTTTAAGCTTCTCTTCAGACCCACCCCAAGGGAATATTCGCATTAGAGAGCTTATGGTCTTCAAGACCCCTTCCGGAACTTTGAACACGGACATGTAGTACATAGGGAGGCTGGAAAGAGATGACTTTAAAAGAGTGATTCTACCATCAAAGGAGAGCAACTTACCTTTCCAACCCATTAGCTTAGTTCTGAATTTATCAATCACCGGTTTCCAAGTTGCTATTCTATTTGGCTTTGCCCCCAAAGGCAACCCCAGATAAATGAATGGCAAGGAAGAAATGCAGCATCTCATTGCAGCGGCAGACAAGGAGAGCCCGTTATCTTCAACGTTAATGCCGACAAGGAAGCTTTTCAAGAAATTAATTTCTAAGCCAGATACAGAGGCAAATATTATCAAGATCCTGTTTATGTTCAACAACATTTCCTTATTTGGTTTTACAAAGATCATTGTGTCATCTGCGAACTGGAGATGAGTGATTCGTGGAAGTGAATGAGATGCATTTCCCCCATCCAGACCATCAAACAGATCTAAATCAATTGCCTTTTTTTATAAGACTTGAGAGTCCTTCAACAGCCATGTTAAAAAGGAAAGGGGAGAGGGGATCCCCTTGCCTAAGCCCTCTAGATAAGGAAATTTCCTCTGATGGACAGCCATTGATGAGAACTGACACCCTAGCTGAAGATAAGCATTCCATTATCCATTCCCTCCATTTAGTACCAAAACCCATTTGCTCCATAACCGAATCAAGATAACCCCATGACACAGAATCGAATGCTTTGTAAAAATCAATTTTAAATAATACTCCGCTGCTCTTAGAAGATTGGATGGAATGGATAAGCTCATTGGCCACCATAACACTATCCAAAATTTGGCGACCTTTAACAAAGGCGCTTTGTTCCTCAGATATGATCTCCCCCAATACCGACCTTAGTCTATTTGCTAGAAGCTTCGCAACAATTTTATAGATGCATCTAAGGAGGCTAATTGGTCGAAAATCCTTGATAAGATTAGCGCCAGGGATCTTGGGAATGAGAGTGACAAATGAAGAGTTTATGCCTCTTGGCAGTTTACCCGATGACCAAAAGTTCTGAGCCAGCGAAAAAATATCATTTCCAATGGTCTTCCAAGCTGCCTTAATAAAGCCAAAGTTAAACCCATCAGGACCTGGAGCCTTTGTGCTATCACAGCTCCAAATTGCAGCCCTTACTTCTTCAAACGAAAAGGGGCATTCTAGCAGCTGGGCTTTATCCTCAGAAAGTTTTTTGAAGGAGTTTTGGGGAAGTTTAGGCCTAATAGGACATTTTTCTTTATAAAGATCTTTATAAAATGACAGAATTTCATGCTAAATAAGCTTCTGCTCACTCACAAGACCCGAGGGATTCATTAAATTCCCAATGAAGTTCTTAGCCCTCCTATTGGAGACAGTAACATGGAAGAACTTTGTATTTTTATCCCCTTCCTTGAGCCACTTGATTCTAGACTTTTGCCTCCTGATAGACTCCTTGTATTTAAGCTTATTCCATAGGCAACCCAACAGCATATTTCTTTTTTCCCGTAAAATCTTTTTTGACTCTTCATACAGGTCAACTTCCTCAAGGCTAACATCCACTTCATCAATATCCTTCTCTAATTTTGCTATGGCATCACTGATATTACCAAAGATATTTTTGTTCCAGCTTCTTAACTTCGACCTCAAAAATCTAAGCTTATTTAACATTCCAAGATTCTCTGAATTATCAGCCTCCCTCCACCATTTTTCTATTAGCAGCAGGAAACCGGGTTCCATCAACCAACAATCAAGAAATCTGAAGGGCTTAGGTCCAGAGTCCAGAGTAGGCTTGGAAAAGAGAACAGGGGAGTGATCGGATATACCTTTGGAGAGACCACTTTGAATGTGGTTTGGGAAGCAAGACAGCCAATGACAATTGACTAAGAATCTGTCCAACCTGCTCTTACTAATTTGATTAGCCCAAGTGAATCTCTTACCCGCTAGAGGTATGTCAATAAGATTAGAGCTGCTGACAAATCTAATGAAGGCAAGATCCTTCTTGGATAAAGTCGACTTCCACCTCTCCTCAGCCTTCAGGACAGCATTGAAATCACCTCCACTGACTACAGGAACAGAGTCTGAAATAGCAGTACCCAGAGCAATCCATAGACTCTGCTGAGATTCTTCTGACGATGGAGAGTAAACATTGATAATAATACAGTCAGCCTTAGATGGTAAGATTTGACCGTACACAACAATCTAGTTCGCTCCTGATTTACATTCCTTTAAGTTGAAAACCCCTCTATTCCAAGTCGTCATTAAACCCCCTTGATTGCCATTTGAGTCCACTGCTACCCAATCATGATAAATCGAACCCCACACCTGGTTTGCCACCACTACAGAAGGCTTCCTTAATTTTGTTTCCTGTAATAGCAAGACATCCACATTGTTCTTGATCACTAAATTGGCCACGCATTTCCTTTTGATCCCAGTGTTTAAGCCCCTCACATTCCAAGATAATAGATTCATCAAGCTTCAATATCCCAAAGAACCTATAAAATCGTAGTTAAGGTAATTAATTCAATGGTTCCACTGCTACGGGACCATGGAATTTGCTAATGTCATTAGCTTCCCACTCAAGAACTTCCTCAGTTTCCATGTTGACCATCCTTTTGATAAAGGATTCCTTCCCTTCAGGCAATACATAAGACTAGCTACTTCCCAGATTCTAATAGCTTTCGATAGGGCCAGATTGCTGTTGACGACTTCAGTTTGCTTCAAGAGTCGGGAGTTATTATTTCTAAAACAACCATCAGATAGGGATTCATCAGCTATCACACCCCTTTTCGAACCATTATTCCCCTCTAGATCTACTTCCTGTTCCTGGCCCCAGACAATCTTTAAGGCTTTTCCTTTCTTTTTCTTATTCTTTTTTAGAAGGGGAGGCTGCAGCACCAACAATTTTTCTTGGATCAAATAACACAGAGTTCTAACCTTTTTGGAATTTTTTGATTTGACCTTCACTGGCCTATCATTCACCGTTATATCATGCCTTTTCCCTTTAACGTTTGTCTTTTTCACCCTGACAATGTCTGCATATGTTCTACTATCCCTAGTTTTGTAGCTTCCCATCTTTTGATTTTTTGGTAATTCTTCCACTACCTTTTTGCTGTTCTGTTCACCAGACCTCCTATCAAATCTCACTAGATTGACCTTTATCCTTTTGTTCCCCAACCACGAACCATCCAGTCTATTTAATAGCAAGTCAATCTTCCTTACCCCATCAATAGTTACAAACCCAAACCTTGCACTCCTCTTACACAGCTTTTTTGCAACAAAGACCCTTTTGACTATTCCAAACCATGAGAATATTTTTCGAAGACCAAAAGCAGGCCATCCGCTAGGAAGATTGTCCACAAAGATTTTGAAGGTACCAGGTCTATTTTTGGATTGATCGACATCATAAGACGGATCAAAACCTGACCTGGAAGAACCCTGCCTTTTGTACTCCGAAGACGGAATACGCGGAGGGGTTCGCAGAGGGACAAAATCCCGGGGATAGTGGAGGATTTGAGGTTGAGGACAGAGGAATGGTGTCGCTGCAGAAGGGTGAACCTCAGGGAGAGGGTGGTCGCCAGGGGGAAGAGAGAACGCCATTTTTTTATCACTTTTTCGGGCCTGAACTTGCTATGCATGATTGTCTGAAAATTCCAGGTTTCCAAGTAAAGAGCAAGTTGGGTGCAACCTATTTTGGGAACCAAATTGCAGACCTGGCATGTGGGATTATAGCTGGACTATCATTCTCCTATTTGCATTTGCATTAGAATTCTCTTTATTTTTTTTAAAGAGTAAGCTTTTTATTGAGAGATAGTTGTTGATATCTTTTAGGATAATTTTTATAGGCTTCTTTGTTGGGAATCAGTTATGAAGATAAAGCAGAAGTGGAGTTTAAAGGAGTGGAGGGCTGTTCTTTTTCGGGATGCTTCTTTGTTGGTTTTGTTATAGCCTGTAGCTAAACTCTCTATCTTGGTTGAAGGCTACGGAAACCATTGATTGTTGATTTACGAGAATTTTGTTCATTCAATTCCAGTTATTTTTTTCAAGTATTGATTTTTCTTCTATATTAATTTTATGATTACTTGATTGAATGGCTAAGTGCTTAATTGGTTTATTGAGTCAAATAATCTATCGCTAGATTGAGAACCTATATCTGTAATTGTATAGCAATTTTGATCATTAGTAGCATTTGAATTATATTATTTACTACGTTAGATTTAATGAATTCGGGAAGGAAAATCATTTAGGTTAAGTAAAGCACTGTGTGTTTTATTGTCTTGCTCGTTAGTTCTTCTAGATCATATAGCTTTTATTTAATTAAATATTAGATCGTATCTAATGCGATTGGATAGCAAAAAAAAGTATAATACATATTTTTGTTCAATTAATTATAAGGAAGGACATATATTAATATCATGACGAGTATTTAAATTGCGATTGATTAGCGTCGATGAACAAATCAAATTAATGGTGGATGTGTTAGATTTCAAAGGTTTCTTTATTTTGATTCTATTTTTAGTATTTATTTACTTTATTCCTTATAGATTCGATTCAATTTTCTCACACATAAAACCCCTCATCTTATAATTTGTTTGTCGATTTTAGTGCGTATTGATATATACTAGCTCCTCATGGGATTGATCCTTCTTGTCGCTAACTATATTTGTTATTAGTGCAGTTGGTTAATTTGGTATTGTAAGCGACAGTTCTACCAAATTTTGGTGCCGTTGCCGGGAAAGCTTTAGTTTATGTATGATACGTGCTCTCCGCGAAAAGGAGAATTGAATTTTGACTCAGAGATTGAGAAAACAACAAATATTTGAGAAAAGAGGCTCGAAATAGGCAAGAAACCAGCACTTTTGAATTTAAAATTTTTGAAGAAACTGACCAGCTAACACCTGAAGTTTTTGGTCTAATTTGTGAGGCGATAATGAGTGAAAATAGGACACTGAGACAACTTGCGATGCCAGATTTGGATCATCAGCCCCATTGCATAACTTTTATGGCTTTAGATGCTAATGCCACATTTGAATTGAAGTCGGGGCTGATTCATTTATTGCCGATATTTTGAGGTATCACCGGAGAGGATCCAGATAAGCATTTAAAGGAGTTTCATATTGTTTGTACTGAGATAAACCAAATGGAGTGACATAAGAGCAAATAAAATTGAGGGCGTTTCCTTTTTCACTAAAGGATGACGCCCAAGATTGGCTTCAGTACCTACAGGCTGGAAGCATAACCACTTGGAATGAAATGAAGAAACAATTTTTGGAGAAATTCTTTCCAGCATCCCAAACTCTAAATATTAGAAAAGAAATTTGAGGATTAGACAAATAAGTGGAGAATATTTACATGAATACTAGGAGCATTCCAAGAAGCTTTGTGCTAGTTGCTCGCATCACCAAATAAGTGAGCAATTATTGATCAAATACTTCTATGAAGGTCTTCTTCCCATGGAGCGAAACATGGTAGATGCTGTAAGTGGAGGAGCATTGGTGGATAAAACACCCGAGGCTATTAGACAATTGATAACTAATATGACATCGAATTCTCAGCAATTGGGAGTGAGGAGATTATTCAACACGACGAGTGAATGAAATAGGAACATCTTCGATGGAATAACAACTTAGCGACCTCAGTTCATTAGTAAGATAACTTGTTATTAGAAAATCTAAAGTTGCTAAAGTCTGTGGTATATGTTCTTTTGTAGGTCATCCTATTGATATGTGCCTTACTCTTCAAGAAGAGATAACTGAACAAATGAATGCTATTGGGAGTTTTTCAGGACCACCACAAAGGAATTACAATCCTTTCTCGAACACTTACAATCCCAGATGGTGTGATCATTCGAATCTAAAGTATGAAAACTCACAAGTTAATTCAAAGAATGCTAATTTTCAATCTTATCGACAACTAATGTCACCTAATCCAATGCAACAATCTAATTTGGGGACATTAATAGAGGAATTGGTAAAAAATATGGCTGAAAACACTTTCAAATTTCAGCAAGAGACCAGGGGTAGTATTCAACATCTTGAAAATCAAATGGGACAAATGGCCACAACCATAATTCGCTTGGAAGCACAACAATTCAACAGACTACCTTCACAAACTGAAATAAATCCAAGGAAAAATGCAAGTGCCATCTTGTTAAGGAGTAAAAAGGAGGTTAAATAGCCCATAAAGACACCAAAAGAGCCAAAAATCCAAGAGGAAGAAAGAAAATCAGTATTGGAACAACCTTTGAGCAACCACATTAATTTGTAAGGTAAGTTTTATTCTCAAAGTCCATTAGAGATTAAGCCTAATCCACTTTTTCCTGAAACTTTGTCAAAGGATTGAAAGATAGAAAGAAATTCAGACCTCTACGAAATATTTTGAAAGTGTGAGGTTAACATCGCTCTCTTTGATGCCATAAAACAAGTACCTCAGTATGCAAAGTTCTTAAAAGAAATATGCACAACAAAAAGGAAACAAAATTTCAAACGAAGTGAGAAAATTAGAGTGGGAGAAAGTGCTTCAGCGATTATTCAAAAAAATATTTCGAAAAAATGCAAGGATCCAGGTATGTTCTCAATACCTTGTGCATTTGAGGAACTAAACCAGAAAATACTATTCTTGATTTAGGGACGTCTATAAATGTAATACCTTATTTAATATATTTGGAAAAAATTAGTGTAGTCATACAACTAGCCAATCTATCTAATGCTTATCCTAGGAGGCTAGTTGAAGATGTTTTGGTTTAAGTTAATGATAAATTGATTTTTTCGGCTGAATTTTATGTGTTAGACATGGAGAATGGAGAAAAGCATGCACAAATTATTTTAGGACGACCATTTATGAAAACAACAAAAATTGATATGCATAATGGCATTTTAATAATGGAATTTGATGGTGATGTTGTTCAATTTAATATTTATGACGTTATGAAATAACCTGATGATAATTGCTTAATTTATGCATTGGATTCAATTGATTCTATAATGCAAGATGTTTTTGAGATTTTAGGGATGGATGAGCTGGAAGTGACCGTAAGAGAGCATTTATTTGGTGAAAATCAAAATTTAGAGTTTAGTTTTGATTTGCAATAGTGAATGGCAGTAATGAGCACTTTTAAAAAGATAAATTCATATTGAATTGCCTTTGCCTACGAGAAAAACTAAAACCTTCTATTTTGTAGCCACCAATTGTAGAATTAAAAACACTTTCTAGCCATTTAAAGTATGCTCATCTTGGAGATGGGGACACACTTCCAGTTATATTTTTTAACAAATTGAGTGAAGAACAAGAAAGAAAGCTCATACAAGTATTGAAGAAGCACAAAACAACCATTAGATGGAGTATTGCAGACATCAAAGGAATCAACCCTTCCACTTGTATGCACAGAATTTTGCTAGAGGAAGGTACTAAACCTGTCCGCCAACAACAAAGGAGGCTAAATCCTCAATTGATGGAGGCGGAGAAGAAAAAGGTACTTACGCTACTTCAAGTAGGGATTATATATAATATTTCCGATAGTGAGTGGGTAAGTCCAGTGCAAGTAGTTCCAAAGAAAATCAAAATTACTGTAGTGAAAAATCAGTTTGGTGAATTGGTCCTACAGGAGTTCAAAATGGGTGGCGAGTTTGTATTGATTATCAGAAACTAAATTTAGTTACTCGTAAAGATCACTTTCCATTTCCATTTATTGACTAAATGTTAGAAAGATTAGGTGGTCGTGTGACGCCCCTTCCCAACTGTCATATTAGGTCAGCTAATATAGTCAGGAATGACCGTTACACACACAGAACACATGCACTTTCTTATCATCAAACTCTTATTGAAATCTGTACAATAAAATTTCTCACTTCGCATTCACATTATCTTGCATTTCATGCCAATTACTTATAGATCATTCACTATAAACATACACTTACTAAGCATACATATATAACCCATAAGTTAGTATACTTAGTCATCACATTATTACATGCCTTTACATACTCGTATACACATTAGCTATACCAAACTTATACATAGTTATACCAAATTCCATAACACAAACCCCAAAACCTACACTGGTAGCACTCCTAATGTTGACCGTTGTTATGCGGGAGAGTCCTTCGATCACCTCACTTTCGTACCTACACGGATTAAGGTAAACCCGTGCTAAGCGATAACGCTTAGTGGGGAACACATGCACATAACAAATAATACATCACACAAATAGAACATCCTACATTATACGCAAGAGATCATACTTAAATGACCATATCACATTAAGTACCATTTTTAGGCATGTCATGATTTATTTAGCATTCTCATACACACAGAGCATTAATCAACCCATCTCATAATTCCAGAATATAACATGCATAATGGTTGTATTATTATTATTTCCATTTTATCATTAAATTGCCTGCAATTCAAAGACGCGGATAATGGGTTTCGCATTGGTACCACCGAGGTACTATAATCACATTTAAAATCTCATTTATGCATTGGTACCCTCAGGTACAGTAATATCATTCCACATATAATAAAATTCAGCAAGGATTATACGCATTATAATCGCATTGTGATTCCCAAGGAATCAAACACATTAAACGCATTGGGCTGCAGCACTTTAACCCTATAGGCATGCCTATCTATCCACTACTTGACTCGCAGGCTTAAGTTATTTGATTATGTCATCCATTTCACATTGATCAATCTTCATAACACATATATCATTCATCACTTGAGCTTAACATCGCTCTCATACACATATATTTGTCATTCCATTTGCTATCCTTCACATAATTATATATTATTACTTTATTAGTTAAATTACCAATCTTAATCATACTCATTTATACATATTTACATACTTGATTCATTACACTTAAAACACTTATAGCTCATACATATTTATACACATTAGCATGCATAGTTCATCATGCTTAAAATACTCATTTTATAATGATAAATATGTATTGGACAAGCTATGGGAACTCGTGGTGAAGTTCGGGTGCATTTCGGGAAGAAAAACACCCTAAATAGACAAAACAGGGGGGGGGGGTCACGGTGACAATGAATTGGTTGTGACCGTGACATACTAAATTAAGCAAAACAGAAGCTAACTTTCGACACTGGTTCACACCACAATTTTATACAGCGCAAACCGCTATCTTACACTCAATTTCAGGTAAAGGTCCCTTATTAACATTTCTTTCCCTATGTCTTATCTTTCAAATGGAACAAGTTTCAGGTCAATTGGATTTAAAATGAAGGAGTTATGGCCAAAGGAACACAACTGGTTCTAGAAGCACTACTACAGAATTGCAACTACAGTTATCATCAATTTTGATGACCTTAGAGTCCTCAAATCAACAGATCTATTTCTACAACATTTAAAGACACGGATATTATGGTTCTAATGCAATTGGTCTCACCCTTTTTAGAGTTGTAAAACTCAACTTACAATATAAACAAGTCTCGGGGGTCAGTATAGACTTCCAAAAACAGATTTACACAATCAAGCTTGTAAAGCTTGAAAATAGCCAATTTGACCAAACCAACACTCCCAATTCAACTATAGTTTCTATACACACTTATATGAACATTTATACTCAATCAAAATATCCATGCAACAATTACACACCATGATCAAATAGATCAGCAAACACAATTTACACATTTAAGGTTTGTTCCCAAACCTTGTCGCCTCAACTCCTATTTTCGTTGAGTACTTGGCTCCCCGATAATAGCTTTCCCCTTGTCCTTCTTCACTTCCTCAGCTACCAATACAACATAAATTTACAGACTTAAACTCAATCCAACATTATCTCATTCAAACTAATCAAAACCAGGAAGAAAGGAGTAGATGATAAGAACACTACATACTAATCACTTACCCTTTTCAAGTTTGCACTAACTCTTGAGCAACCAAATTTCTTAGTCTCCTTAACAATAAGCATGCACTCTTTAGTTCTCTTAAGCTCACTCTCACGTAGGAAAGAAGGGAAAGAAACAAAGAAGTTGACTGAATTATGCACAATTGAATCATTCACATTCCTTTAGGGAACACATGCATCACATGGTGGAGGTGGCAGCTCAAGAGTAAGCCAGCAGATTCCACTACCAAAAATCTGCCTCCACTCACTTAGTTTAATATTATTTTATTCCTTAAATAAATCCTTAATTTTCTTAATTAATCAGCTATTAATTCAATCATGCATAATTACCAATTAGCCACTCCTTCTTTCCAATTAAGTCCCTCATCTATACAACTAAGTCCCAAAACACACATTCAATTACACACACATCCCGAATTAGGTTAAAACTATTAGGACACATTTGCGGGTATTACAGGTCGTGCTTACTTTTGCTTTTTAGATGGATTTTATGGCTATTTTCAGATTGCCATTACACTAGAGGACCAAGAGAAGACAACTTTCACTTGCCCATTTGAGACATTTGCATACAGGCATATGACCTTTAGAAAATGTAACGTACTGACTACATTTCAATGTTGTATGGTGAGCTTTTTTTATAAGTATGTAGAACAAATCATTGAAGTTTTTATGGATGATTTTATAGTGTATGGTAATTCTTTCTATAATCGTTTGCATAATTTGACATTAATTTTAAAAAGGTGTGTTGAATCAAACCTTGTTTTGAATTATGAAAAATGCCATTTTATGGTAAAGTAAGGCATTGTATTAGGTCATGTAGTTTCTACTAGAGGAATAGAGGTAGTTAAAGCTAAAATTGACGTTATACAATCTATGCCTTACCTGTCACTATGTGGGAGATTTGTTCATTTCTTAATCATGTAGGGTTTTATAGACGATTCATGAAATACTTCTCAAAAATAGCTCAACCTCTTTGAATTCAACGATGATTGCAAGGTTGCATTTGACAGGCTAAAAAAGTTGTTGGCCAGGGCTCTGATAATTCGGTCACCAAATTGGAGTTTGCCATTCGAGTTGATGTGTGATGTAAGTGATCGAGCCACAGGAGTTGTTTTAAGCTAAAGAATGGATAAGGCACCCCATGTGATCTATTACGCATCAATGACTTTGAATAAAGCTCAAAAGAACTACTCAACAACTGAAAAATAATTTGTTGCAATAATCTTTGCATTAGAAAAATTTAGATCTTATTTATTAGGAACTAAGGTTGTTGTTTATGCGGATCATTCAGCTCTAAAGTACCTAATGTTAAAGAAAAAAGCAAAGTCGAGATTGATGCATTGGATTCTTTTGTTGAGTGAGTTTGACTTAGAGATTAAAGACAATAGTGGAGCTAAAAATAAGGTAGCAGAGCACTTGAGTAGGCTGCCACATGATGCTTCAAGTGAATTTTTCACCGAAAAATTTCCCGATGAGCAACTCTTTCTGCAAGTGTAAAAATGCCATGGTATGCTGATTTGGTTAATTATTTGGCCACTAATATGCTTCCTGTAGGCCTCTTCAAGGCAAGTCAAGATAAATTGAAAAGCAATTATAAGTATTATGTCTGGGATGATCCGTACCTATAGAAACATTGTTCCAATCAAGTAATTAGAAGGTGTGTGCCTAACTTTGAGATTTCTTCTATTCTCACTTTTTTGCCACGCACAAGCTTGTAGAGGTTACTTTGGACCTAAAAGAACTGCAAGAAAAATTTTGAAGTGTGGATTTTTTTGGCCTAGTATGTTTAGAGATGCATTTCACTTTTGTAAGTCATGCGAGAGATGCCAAAAAATAGGTAATATAACAAAAAGGAATGAAATGCCTCAAGTACCAATTTTAGTTTGTGAAATATTCGATGTGTGGGGCATTAATTTCATGGGTCTTTTCCCATCATCTTTTGGTAACTCTTACATTTTACTTATTTTGGATTATGTTTCAAAATGGGTGGAGGCTAAGACCACAAGAACTGATGACTCTAAAGTTGTTGAAGGTTTTTTGAAATCTAATATCATTAGCAAGTTTACAGTACCACGGGCATTGATAAGCGATCAAGACACACATTTTTGCAATCGCACAATTGAGGCATTATTGAAGAAATATGGTGTCAGGCATAAGGTAGCAATAACTTATCATCCGCAAACAAATGACAAGGCAGAAGTTTCTAGTCGAGAAATCAAATTGATAATTGAAAAATCCTTGAACCAACTAAGAAAGATTAGAGTTTGCATTTTGAATATGCATTGTGGGCTTATAGGACTGCATACAAAACTCCAATTGGTATGTCGCCATACAGGTTAGTTTACGATAAGTCTTGTCATCTGCCTGTTGAATTTAAACATAGAGCATTTTGGGTTATAAAACAATGTAATTTTAATTTGAACGATGCCTGTGAGGCTCGAAAATTGCAATTGCAAGAATTAGAGGAGATCCATAATGATGCATATGAAAACTCTAGGATATATAAAGAGAAAACTAAAATTTTCCATGATAAAATGATATGTCGGAAGGAATTTTCGGTCAAAAGGTTCTCTTATATCATTCTAAGTTGTAGTTTTTTTTTGGAAAATTACGATCTCGATGGATAGGTCCATTTTTTTTTTTCTTACATGTTTCCTCATGGTGCAGTGTAAATTCAAAGCTTAACAAACTACTCTAAATCATTCAAGGTGAATGGTCATAGGCTGAAACTAATTTTTGAGAATGCGCAGGTGGAATGTTTTTCAGAGGTGAAGTTGGTTGATCCAATTCATTTGCATTAGCAAGTGGCACTACATCCATATATTAGATGAAAAAAAAAGCGTTGATTTGGGACCCAACATGTTTTTTTTATTTTTCTTAATATTTTGATATTTTTATTTGTTTAGAATTTACTCTAGAAATTATTTGTTTTAAATCCATACCTGCATCTCTATTTTAATTATTTTTATCTGGAAATGTAATTCTGAGTCTTCTCTTTCATTGAGACACTTTGGGCCTGTTCACTTACAGAAAACTGGTCCAGTTTTCCAGAAATTTTTTTTACAAAAAACAGAAAACAAATATCATATTTATTTTAGTCAATTTTCTAAAATAGAAAATAGAAAATAAATTTTTCAGTTTTCTAAAATAAAGAAGAGATTGGAGAACTAATAAAAAATATTTTCTAAATTTTCTAAATCATTTTAATATATATATACATGTGTGCGTATATATTCACACATACATATATATACATGTATGTGCATACATATATATGTGTATGTATATGTATGCATAGACATGTATGCATGTATTTATGTATGTATGTATGCATGCATGTACATACATACATACATATACATATATGTATGTATGTACGTATATATATATGTGTATATATATATATATATATATATATATATGTACGTAGACACACACACACATATACACATATGTATGTACATACATATACAACACATACACATACTTATATATATATATATATATATATACACACACGTGTGTGTATGTATATATACATATGTATGTATGTATGTGTGTGTATGCGTATCATACACACACATACATACATACGTATATATACAAACACACACGTGTGTGTGTATATATATATATATATATATATATATATATACATATATACATACATGCATGCAAATGCGCGCGCACACATATATATATATATATATAAATACTCTAATTTGCCATTTATTGATATGTATGTGTATATGCATATGCATCTATGTGTATGTATATACATAAATACACATATATATAGAAAATAATTACTCTAATTTTTCATTTATTGATATGCATACGGATATGCATATGTATATGTATATGTATATATATATGTATATATATATACATACACATATATATAAAAAATAAATATTCTAATTTTCCATTACTTGATAAATAAACGCGTTTTCTAAATTTTTTATAGAAAATAAATACTTAAATTTTTCAAGAAAAAACTGTTTTCTGTAAGTAAACGCACCCTTTGGTTTTTAAGAGTGATGGTTTTTTTTTTTTTTTTTTTTTTTCATTTTAATGGGGTTTAGTTTTCCTGGGTCTATTACAAGATGGGCTTTTGTATGAGGTTTTCTTGTTTTAAGTATTTTGTTTTATTTTGAATTTTATTTTTTACTTTTTTTTTTTCAAAAAAAAAGGTCTTCTTTTATTTAGCATTTTAACGTTAATCCCCTTCCAGGAGACTAACGCTTCCTTTCTTCTCCACCAATGGAAATCTTGCCGGAAGTTCACCAATTGGCACTGACCCTCTACCATGTCCTCGCTGCTGCTCCATCTTTAGTCATTGGTATGTTTCCACTGGGTTTTGAAAGACATAAATAACGGTGGACATCTCAGCCCTAACTCCCCAAATTGCAAATCATGGCTAATCAACAAAGCAATTCCAGGTACTTTCTTCTCTAATCACTCACGATTGATAAGATTAGAAGGATTTCTTGGTCATTGATTTTTTTTGGGTCTTTATAATCTACTCTGGGTTTGCAATTCTCTTCCATTTCTATTCTCTTTTAAATAAATTGGGTTGAGTTTTGTTCTAATTGTGTTAAGGAGAATTGAGAATTTCATTTCGCTTGATTTATTTGCTTTGAAATTGGCTTGGGGTTTGTTGCACTGTTGGGTTTCATTCTCTGCATTTTTTTAATAAATGGGTTTTGCTTCATTTATTTGGAAGAAGAATTTCAAAGTAAACCATTAACTGCTATTAAGTTTTCTCTATTAGTGAGTTATTTCAGTAGGGATTTATAAACTGAGCATAAGTTGATGCATTCTTTTTGGATCCTACAAGCTGCACTTGCATACCAAACAGAGAAGTTTTCTTGTCCCTGCTTTTAAATTTTTGAATTTTGTTGCTTGTTTATTCTGCTAACAACATTAGGGACAATGTTGACTCTAGGTGTGGGGGTGTTGATGGTGTAAGAATAATGATTGCTACTCTTTTTATGTTGTCCAATTTGTTTAATCTAGTTTTTTTTTTTTTTTTTTCTAATCTAAATAGAGGTTCTTATATGACTTGATGGCTGATTGAATCTAGATTTTGCATGAATTCGATTAGTAGTAGCTATATCCTTAGTTGCATAAACAAAAAAAATTTTGGCTTTCATTCGGTAGGGTTGACTCATATGTATGCTTGTGTAATTGCCTAATTGTTTTGAAATAGATTAGGCTAAATAGCTAAGTAGTTGGGTTCTTATTTTGCTTACATTCTTGATGATTGAATGATAGATTTTGCATGAGCTAGGGTGAATTACAAAATGAACAAGTGAAATTTTGAGCCTTGGAAGATTGATTCATTATTCTAGTCTCATTTTTTTCTTGGATGTGTGATGTTCTTTGGAGTAAATTTTTCTCTAGAACTTGCTTGGAACAATTTTGAGGTCACATTCTACATAAGTGCATGAAAATGATTAAGGTCAAATTTGTTTAAGCCTTTTTAGCCTTTCAAAAACCCATCCCAATTATATCCTTTCAGCCCTTTTGAGCCTTCCCATTTCTTGTGAAAAAACCTCTATATTATATCGAGCCTTGTGTTAAATAACATGTCCCAAACTATGGATGCCACCAAGATTGTTAAGCATGTGTAGTGAAATGGTTTTATGCTGTTAATAAAACTAATTTAAGAAGATG
Organism: Excoecaria cochinchinensis; assembly: GCA_947683425.1. Taxonomy (NCBI): domain Eukaryota; kingdom Viridiplantae; phylum Streptophyta; class Magnoliopsida; order Malpighiales; family Euphorbiaceae; genus Excoecaria; species Excoecaria cochinchinensis. The sequence goes on along the minus strand of CANTUQ010000049.1, from coordinate 2,568,595 downwards.
AAAACTCTCATTAGATGTGGCAGCTTGATCAAAAGTTTAAAGCTGCATCTTGACCTCTCTATTTTATTCAATTGTTGTAATGATTATTATTTTGATTCGTTTCTTTAGTTTATTCAAGTATTAGAAAAAAGAAAAATAAAATAAAAAAGGGTTAATTATAAAATCAGTAATGAACTATAGGGTATTTTTCAATGTTTGTACCAAATTTAGGAAGCTTACAATGTGAGGTCTCATCTTTGTGTCCCATTTCAATTGAGGAACTTCGTCAACAATTCCATTAATTACTAACATAATTACTGACTGGGCATTAAAGTTGGTCCCACCTATGCCAAATAAGATGCCAACTCAACCTATTCATCTGTCCAGTTCTCTCTCTCTCTCTCTCTCTCGGACTTTGTCATATTTTATAGCTCTAAGAGACAAAAACTTTCATTTTTTTTTTTGTTTTGAGAGATGACAAGTGAAGAAACAAAAGCCTAACAAATTCATTGATGAAGCTAACCTTACCAAATAAATTAATACCAAAACCATGGACCTCGTAATTTCATGAACAGAATATATATTCTGGTTTGCTGCCAAATTAGAGTACCAACACCACTGATGAAGCTAACCTTACCAAATAAATTTGTCTTTTTAATTTATTTTTCTTATTACTTGCTGCTTATCTTATTTTATTTACTTGCTAGAGTAAAAATAGAAGCATTAGCAGCAGTAGAGCAATGGATAATATTTCTTTGGAAATTAATCGATACCCAAAAGATCTATTGCAGAGATTTATGTCCACTAATGCACAACAATACAAAACGACGCCGATGAGTGAAGGAGAGGAAGCAGAGGAGAGTGAACCAAGAAAAATAGTTTTAGAGGAATTTTAACAAATAGGTAATGGGCACTCAGAAATGTAGAGCAAACAGAGGAAGATCGATAGCTTCAATAGCGCCCATTGTCATTGTCACACATACTTTCTTTTTTGTCTTAAATTGAAATCAACAAATCCAATTCTCTACAAAATAACTCTTACAGTTTCGGGTTTAATTATTCATATTCTTTATTTATTATGATTTTGGGATTCATATAATAAATAGAAAAAAAAACCCATCAATTGAAGGAAAAAGAAGAACAAGAAGACAATGAGTTGGAGAAGAGTGTTGAAGTCTGTAATTGGCTGCCAACGGATATTCTTTGTCTTTGATGGAAAGCGAAGAGGCGGCGGAGGCCACAGCAGCTTGGCATCTTAGTTTTGGCATGACGATAGAGGTAGGACCTGGTGCGACGGCGAGAGTAGTCTGGCGCTACTGGTATGGTGTAGCGGCGAGAGTGGTCTGGCACTGCTAGTGCGATGGCAACGGCGGAGGTGCTAGTGGGTGGTGGTGCGACAGTTGTCTGGTGAAAGAGCAGCCATGGCACGAGAAAAAGAGAGAGAACGGCAAGAAGAAGGAGGAGAAGAGGAAAAAGGGAGAGTGCTGAGTTGGTGTCTAATTGGGCAGCAGTGGGATCAATTTTTAATCTGACTTAGCAAATCTGTTAGTAATTAACAGATTTGTTGACGAAGTCCTTCAATTGAAACGGTACCTAAATATGGAAATTGTAAGCCTCCTAAATTTGGTACAAACATTAAAAAATACCTTATAGTTCAGTCCTGATTTTGTAATTAACCTTATAAAAAAAGAGAAAAGAGAAGTGGTTGTTTGATTGTAAGATTTTTGGGCACTGTTGAATTGCAGTAAGTTGTGCCGTGAGTTTAGATTGTCAATGTAGAAGAGTGGGTTGTCATATCCTATTTTATTATGCTCTACATGTGTTTCATAATCTTAACGGCATTTATGATTTTTAACCTATTAATCCAATATCCTACCCTTAACCTTAATTTCATTATAACCTTATTAAAGTCCTTTTGATTTGTATACTTGTGTGTTTAGAGTGGTGAGATTTGGTGTAAAAGCAAGTATATGCGATTTAAGTGACATATGTGAGGTAGTTCATCCATGTTAATGCGAATCTGAAATGCAATTATCTTGATTTATTTGCTAGCATTAATCTTAATGAAGTAGTTGTGAAGCTTGAGCAATTGGAAATTCAGTTAGATTCAGTTTACATGTTTTCAATGTTTAGAGTGTGAACTGATGCAAAATTGGTCGTTTGGTAATGATGTGCTGCCGAGTAATTCGATTTATTTTTGCCGATGACGTGCAAAAGCTAGGTGTGTATAATAAGACTTTGGAAAAGTTCAGTTGTAATAAATATCTTTATTTGGGCCAAATTTAAAGTATAAATTATGTATTATGCAAGTTGTTAAATGTCTAATTTTGCATATTTATATTTGAATTTTTCTTACTTTATTGCATTTATTTTTAGTCAATTTGAGGACTTTTCACTTGTTTTTATGATTTTGACCATTACAGGGTGAAATTGATGAAAATGAGCAATTTATGGACAATTGGAATTGATTTGGAATAGCTAAAAAAATCTAGAATAATTTTGGTGCAAAAAAATAAAAGCTGAAGAATTGTTTCTTAGCCTTGCCGAGGGCTAAAAGAGAAGTTGACAATGTAGAGTATCCGATCCGTCGCTCAAGGCTAAGAAAAAGTTGGGATAGCATGGTATTTTGCTAGTCATATTTGAAGTGCGGTTGCCCTAGCCACCAGGGATGTTCTAGCTGTGTTTTAAGGAATTTTAGTCTATAATTTAGGGAATTAATTTAAGGAAGTTTAATTTGTATTAGTTTGAAAGGGATTAAGACTTTAGAATTTCTTTATAAAAGAGAGAGAGGACAACATTGGGGTACTTCATCTTCTTTCTATGTTCTTCCAAGGCTGTAACAGGTGTTTTCTTTCTAGCTTTCAATTTTTACTTTGTTTTTGTTCATGGCTATGAGTGGCTAAACTCTTTTATTCTAGTTAATGGTTAATTTAAGAGCAGAATTCAACTAATATAGTAAGATTATTCTTGCTTAATTTATCTATATTTTTCAGTATTACTTACTATGATTTAGAGAAATTCCATATCATTGTTATTTGTTTTGTGATCAATAAGGACCATTGTTCATTTAATTAAATAATATATAACTAATTGAGGATATCAAATCCATAATTGTTTTGTAGATTCAATAACAAATGCTAATTAGTATAACAACATTGGAAATGATTGTTGTATTAAATAAATGCATGATTTGCTTTAAATTAATCTCACTAAGAAGTTGGTTGGCTTAGGTCGGGTCTTTCTAATTTCTAAAGTTGTCAATTAAATAGAATTATTTTGCTTGTAAATGGTTGTTTGTTGGTTAGGGGGTTAATTATAGTCTTATTTGATTAGCCTATTAATGCGGAAAGATTGGTCGGGAACGATAAGCCGACAACTATAACTGGTCCACTACATGATTTTAGATTTATCTTTGGGATCTTTACATAATTATACACAAAAAAAATCAAAACAACAAAAATAAAATAAGCTTCTCTAATTATTTCAATAATACCACATTTTTAAATTTTAGTTTCATTTATACAATTTTTTTTACAAAAATATCACTTTTCTTTTCTCACTTTCATATTTCATTTCCTATTTCGTTTGCCTCTCCCCGCCTCCTCTAACTTCCTACCTTCGTACCCATTTTCAGATCACCGGTGATGACCACCGGCACTCTTGATCCAAGCCATCAACTCTCCATCACTCTCGATTTCTAGACTATCGGCACTCTCCTTCTCGACCACCGCCTACTCTCCTTCTCTCCAAATCTGCTACACAGGTTACTATTGTGAATGGATAATTCATGTTTGCTTCTTTTGCAGGCTGCAGTTTCTCAAATGGTGTCCAACCACATCAAATTCACAAGCCCATCTACACAGACCCATCTCTCTCCTGTTCAAGACCACATCAATTTTACTATTCAGGTTTGGATTTGTTATCTGTTTTTAATGGCATTGCTCTATTTCTGATGAAGAAATTGAGTTTGGCGGCGATTTTTTTTTTCTTTTTTTTTTGTTGTGAGAATTTTGATATTTAATATTACAAGTCTTCATTTAATTTTAGCTGTACAGTATGTTTCTTTACTGCAAATTGGATTAAGAGTTGACATTTTCTTTCTTTTTTTTTTTTTTTTTTTTACATGTGGGTTTATAGTTTGAATCCTTGTTTAAAAACAAGTCAAATACATCATGCTCTTTGTATATAAGAAAGTTACAATATAGAAAAAAAAAATAAGAAAAGATCTAATTGTGGAAATTTGATTATGGAGGTTACTGGGGAAAGATCTGGTCATGAAAGAGGTTTTGGCATGGAAGAGAAACATAAATCTGCTCATAATTCTTGTGGTGATGATGAATCAGCAGCTTGCAGAGATGAGGTTCTCGTTGTTAAGGTGAATAATTATATGATTTACAGCTAAATTTAATTAATTTTCTTCTAATAGTATTTACCAACTTAGTTGCTTGATGAGGTTTTTAAGGTAAGGAACTATGGTGGCTTAATTTCTCAGCAATCTTATTTTTGAATTTTTGATTTTGAAGGTGACCTGAAAGAATCTTAGTTGTTTGATTTCTTCTTCTTTTTTTTTTAAAAAAAAGTCACCGAGATTGGTTGGTAGAAACATCACACTTATAGAATTGATAGTGTTTGTGAGAGAATAATAAGCAAAGTCAATTTGGACAGTAATTCTATGTTCTGCTATTTTTAGATGTGCAATTATTGGTAGAAACATCACGCTTGTAGAATTGATAGTGCTTGTGAGAGAATAATCAGCAAAGTGAATTTGGCCGGTAATTCTATGTTCTGCTATTTTTACATGCGCAATTAGTGCTCAAATTAATATGCTATTCCTTTGTTGAATAAATGAATGTAAATGAAAGCAATTCTTGAATAATTTCATATTTTCCAACTAATTAACATGCAGCCCTCCCCTCTTTTCCCATGGTGTGAGAATGTTTTGCATATTATCAATACTCATATCTTGTGCTCAACAATTTACTGCCAGCATCAAATTTGTCACTTTATTTTATTCAAATGATATGATTTTGTTACTTTACTGGTGACTGCTATTAGAAATCTTTTGGACTTCTAAATACTTTGCTATGAATTAGATTGTTTTTTGGATTTTTCTAAAAAACTGTATGTATTGCACATACCCAAGCTTCTGCATGTTCCAATTGATTCAATTTTACTTCTTTGTCAAAAAGGATCCCTAGATGCAGTAATATCATTAACTGATTATTTGAGCCAAAATTTTTCAACACAAAATTGTAGGTCACAAATGATGAAGCTGTTAAAATGTCAAGGAGACTAGCATTGGAGGAAGGGTTACTGGTAATATATAATTCCCCATATCTTCTGCTGATATTACTTCTCAGAGGCTTTACTATTGAGGTTTAGCTAAGTAATTTCATATTGAAAGAATAATTTAAGCAACTCAAGGGATTTTCTTTTCTTGATCTGTATGTGTCCTTTTCGATTATATTGTTTGGTAGGTTAAGTATTAGCAGTCGGTTATGATATTTTGTTATTCATGAACTTTTCTAGCAGGTAATGGGGACAAAATAATTAAATTATCAATTTTGTGTTTTATTATTTTTTTCTTATAGGTACGTAGGTGCTAAGAGTTTGAAATTGAGAATTTAAGATAACATTAATACCAAAATTCTATTTTATGTCTCATATTAAATGGGATTTTTTTTTAAAAAAAAATCCCATTTAAAATATCATTTTATAAAATTGATACAACATTTATCACAGTTACTTCAATTTTTCCTTCTATTAATATCAACACTGCATTAGTGCATTAATGTTTTTATTAATTTTTTTTATTTTTTATGTATTTTTTCTACTATATTTATTTTCATTAAATATATGTGTATTATAGTATTTTTAAATTACTCTTTGATAAAATTGAGAAAAAACAATGATTATTTTAATCCATGTGAAAAAGAAAAAAATGACGCTTGACTTAACGATGAAATGAGTCACCATAATATACTAGATGTGTACTAAATATATATTGTGCGTATACTAGATGTATATTGTTGATATATTAAATGTATATTGTGGATATATTAGAGGTATATTGTGTGTATACTAGATGTATATTGTGCATATATTAGATGTATGTTGTGCGTATATTATATGTGTTTTTGATGTATATTTTGCATATGTTAGATGTGTATTAGATATATATTGTGTTTATACTAGTTGTATATTGTGTGTATATTATATTTGTACTTGATGTGTACTAGATATATATTATGTGTCTACTAGATGTATACTAAATGTATATTGTGCATATATTAGGTGTGTATTAAATGTATATTGTGTGTATATTAGATGTATATTATGTGTATACTAAATATGTATTAGATGTATATTATGCATATACTACATGTATATTATACTTATACTAGTTATATATTGTGTGTATATTAGATGTGTACTAGATGTATATTGTGCGTATACTATATTTTTACTTGATGTGTACTAGATGTATATTGTGTGTATACTAGATGTATATTAGCTGTATATTGTGCGTATACTAGATGTATATTATGCGTATATTAGATGTGTATTAGATATATATATTGTGTGTATACTAGATGTATATTAGCTGTATATTGTGCGTATACTAGATGTATATTATGCGTATATTAGATTTGTATTAAATGTATATTGTGTGTATACTAAATGTATATTGTTCGTAAATTAGATGTATGTTGTGCATGTATTAGATTTGTACTTAATGTGTACTTTATGTATATTGTTCGTAAACTAGATGTATATTATGCGTATATTATATATGTACTAGATGTATATTATTCGTATACTAGATGTATATGTACTAGATGTATATTATTCGTATACTAACTGTATATTGTGCGTATATTAGATGTGTACTTGATATATATTATAAGTTTACTAGATATATATTGTACGTATACTAGATGTATACTTGATGTATATTGTGAGTAAACTAAATGTATGTTGTGCGTATAGTAGATGTGTACTTGATGGATATTGTTAATAAACTGGCTGTATACTGTGTCTATACTTTGGTCTGGTATTTATATTGTTTTACAGATTATATTTTTCTTCAATTTGGGGATTTGAATTCAATCTCAATTTGACTTTGCTGCTATGCTTTGGTGTCCAATACATTGAATAAGTGGTCCTCTTTGCCCTCACCATCCACTGCAAATATTATTTGACCTTTCTGTCCAATTAGAAATGGCGTCATCTGGACCCTGTTGATTACCATTATATAGTTCAAACTCTTTTTGGGTCATAAGATCTCATTGTTATAAATACAGTTCATTTATTATTTTCTTTTTTAAAATTCTCTTTGTTAAGTATTCCTTCTGTTTTAACTTTGGCAACTTTTTTAACATCAGAAATGATGGCAGAACGGGATCCAGCTACTCAAAATTATAGACCAATAAAATCTGCTGTTCTCGGACCTACCTTGGGTTCAATTTAGATTGATGCCTTTCTTGGATGAGGGGTATGCTCTTATTATTACTGAACTATATGTTCATTATTAGTTTGTCCTTTTGTGGTTTATAATTTGTGATAGTTTTCTAGCACATATAACACACCATTCGGAATCCTGGTAGCATTTTCTTAGCACTGTGTGATATGTCCCAGTTAATGCTTGGAAGCTGATATTTAAAATCAAAGGCTTGTGGTGGTTGCAGATTTTGACAACTGCTTCATGTGCTCTTATTAACTTTCTTTTTATTTTTTTTATTTATTCTTATTATATATTTTTCATCTGCATCTTGCTTTATCTAATTTGCAAATGAATCCTGAAAAAGAGATTAGCAATGCTAAAAAACTTATATCAAAAAAAGATACTGAGCTATGGTTGCTGAAGAAAGTCTTTCTGGATTACTAGAGGTATGCATCTTAAACTTGATATGCCCAGATCATTTTCTGGATATGGCAACTCATGGCATCTAACTTTGATTTTTTAATATGGTGTTGCTGATTCAAGTACTTAGGACAACCATTTGAAATGAAAGCAATTTATTTTCATGTATGTTTTATCAATAAGATTAGAATAAAGATATAGAAGTTTATTAGATTGGGAGAATTGTGCTTTGTTTATTACTGCAGTTCAGTTTGCTGTTATTAGAAATTTTTTTAAGCATGATAAGATTTTGAGTAAGACATCAAGTCTCAGTTTTATTAGTCATATAGTAACATGGCTATCTAAATTTGCCTTATGAAGGATCATATACTTACTTTTTTTGGCTTGTTGCTTGCAGTGCAAACATCAGTTTGAATTAGTTCAAATTTTCGAATTAGAGGGTGGGACGAGAATTTTAAGTCTTGGAGCCTGTATAAATTTTATAGAAGGATAAATAAGTGACCTTGTACCCTGCAATTAAGGATCTCAGCCTTCAACATCTGTGTGCAAATTTTTATATTCAATGGAATAGTCTAGCTATATAAATAAGGATCTCAGCCTTCAACATCGTTGCATATAGTTTTAGAACAAAGTCAAGATGATTTTATTGGATCAGTTAGACTGATCATTTGTATTATGATCAAATTAAAATGATGTTTTTTTTTTCTTCTTCTTCTCGCAAGCGTATGATTTTTGTTTGAATTGATTCATAATAAATTCATACAAAAAAAGAAATATAATTATTTAATTATAATTTTAAATAATATTACAATAAAATGAACTCAGAAAGTTTTCATATTTTTTAATATCTTAAACTTAAATTGAGGAATATTTATTAAAATGGACAGTGAAGTCGTGAAGATGTCATGTATAGCTAAATTATACCTGGAAATTGATAATTCTACATGTCTATGTAGGCCATTGCTTTGACATGAGCTTTTGAAAGTAAAATGGTTTTTTTTTTCTTTAAGAAAAAAGATAAATAAACTTTTTTCTCTAATATTAGGGTTGTTCATGGGTTGGGTTGGCTTAAAAATCAAATAAACCCAACTCAATCCAATATATATGAAGATTGATGGTTTATCTATTGAAAACCAACCCAAACCATTACAATCTATAACGGTTTGGGGCGGTTTGAGAATGGTTTGAAAACGGTTTGAGACGGTTTTTTTTCCTTTTTGAAACTCTAACTTTTTAAATTTGTTATAAAATAAAATAAAAAATAAAAAATAATCATATTAAATTATAAATTGCATTTTATTTTTAAAAAATGCAAATTTTATATTTTCTATATATATATATATATATAAACGGATTCTATCCTTTCTTTCATATCCTATCCTATCTTTCATATTCATATCAAGGCTTGTACACTTGAAATGCTGCCAATAACATACAGTAGTATAAAATTAACACACATAAAACATATAAACACACATAAATTAGACATTGGACATTGGCATATAATATATTAGAAGCTATAAAGTAATTTTGTACAGAACTGTACAGCAATTTGTTTGTGTCCCGTGATAGTACTCGGATTGAGCAAAAGCAAGAAATTTAGAACCTTGCTGTAAACAAATGAATACCAACGGAAGAAGCTAAAGACATCAGGATTTTCGTTCGAAATCTTCAAACAAACGTCTCCATCTCTATCTCATCTTGGTTATTGCTAACAATTTCAGACTAAACAAGCCTGCCTTTTGATAGAAATATGACATTGAGCGTATGATCAGCTTGCTTTTGAAAGCAACCTCTGTACAGAAATTTGTAAAGCATGCCGCTTGGGAGAATGAACAGCCAACAGAACCATGAATTTTATTTAATATTTTTTCTTTTTCCTGGAACAATCGTCGCACGAACATAGAATAAGAATATACTCAAAACACCCTTAAAACAGAATTGGGATCAAACCTCAAAATGATCTGCTCTCATTTATGCCCCTTGAAGTACATGTAAATTTTCTGCACAAAAGTTACAAACCCAACTCAGATAAACAGAAAATAATTATATTGTGATAAGCTGGCTGTCACATACACCATTAACTTAAATAGAAAAACAAGCTAAGAAGAGACTCCAAGTAGAACAAGCCATAACACAAATGCAAGTTGAACACAGATACTGTTTGAATTGATTAAAGGATGACAACTAACATATAACCAACCCAACTTGGCAGTCCTTTTCTCCCAGCAAAGGGTATCAGTCCCGAAATCACATATCCAAAACAAAGATAAATGACAGTCTTTATTGTTCTAATCCCAACGTTTCACAGCAATATCAGCATTCATCCATCAAACCTCTACAAAATTTATATTAAAGCTACCTTGGAGAAATCAGATTCAAATTGGACCCAATACCAAGGAAATTTGATAGCATAATATACAATGGCAATCTGGAATCAAATTTTCAAATCGCCCATAAAAAATCAAAATCAAAATCAAGCTTCAAATTTAGATCTCGAGCAAAGAAACGTCAACTGAAAATGGTAAAAAAACAACAAAATGAAATAATCAATGGCTGATGAACACACAGATCTAGAATTACATCATGTAGAATAAGTAGAAAAGCAAAATCTAAAGCCAATGTCAGTCAATATCATAAATTCTCAAACACATACCTGGTTGATGGCACTAAACCGAGTGAGAGAGAGTGAGATCGAGATAGAGAGCAAGAGCGAGATTAGGACGGTGAGAGAGCAAGATCGGGATAGGGAGAGCAAGAGCGAGATTAAGAGGGACAGCGAGAGAGATATCGAGACAGAGAAACCGTATTTTTCTGGTTTGGTCGGTTTGACTCGGTCGGGTTGGTCGGTTTGACCCAAAATCTGAACAGCCCTATCTAATATAATAATAAAGAATAGAATTTGGAAATTTATAGGGGCAAAGACTGCGCACAAGTTGGCCGAGTCAAACCATTTGGCCATCAAACAATCAGAGACAGCAAAAAATTTCAGATAAGAGAGAGATTAAAAAAAAGTGATATTTTTGAAAATAAAAATTTAAAAAGTGAGATTTATGAAAAAGTTAAAAAACAGGTTGTATTTGTGAAAAAAATTTTAAAAAAGTGATATTGTGTGTAATTTCCTCTTTATCTTTTCGTCCGTGATTAATAAAATAGAAATAAAATAGAATCATGCGCCGCGAATACCTTTAACTAGAATTTTTCCATCATTAATTATATTTTCAATTATTTTTCTGCACTATTATTATTATTATTATTATTATTATTATTATTATTTACTTATGTCCTATAGATTTTTGATCCATAAAAATCCCCAATTTATTTTTATTATTTATTTTCTGCTTGTCTTAAATTAAATTAATAATAATCTCTGTGGATTTGAGCCTTACTCTTCCTATTTTCAATTTATTTGGTTAGGAAAAGTTTTGGACCTTTTTAAACTCATATGTTGCAAGTCCATTTTAATAAATTTTGATGACAGGTGCTCTATCTAGTTCAGAAAAGTTCAGACGTGTTCTACATTCATATAAGCATCAGACCTAATGATCTGTGGAGTGTTATGATGATCAAGACTCCTTAGGAAATAAATTGTAAAATCATCATGGAGGTTTCACACACTCCCTTACATATCATTCACTGCATTTGAGGAATTTTCAGAATCATATCTTAATTTATTTGAATTTATTTCTTTCCAAAAATTAATTTTTCATATACATGATTCTTATTTTTCACATTGGATTTTATCTAAGGAAATACACTCCAAATCTCTTATGATTATGGAAACATTTTTGAAATTAGGTTCACACTCAATGGCTATTTTATTTTGTCTATAAAATAAATTTCGGATGAGGTGTTATGATAAGAGAGTGAAAACACATTTCTATTAAGGTTTAAGCAGTTTGTAGTATTTAGGTTTATTTATCTTGGAAAAAAGGGTTAAGTATTTGGATCCTTTTACTTGGTAAAAAAGGATTAAGTATTTGAGAGTTTTTTGCTTGGTAGAAAAACTTATAATCAGCTTTTGACTCTTACCCACTAAATAGAATCACACTAGAAAAAAAAAACTTCTTAAGGAGAGGATGTAAGCGATAGCCGAACTTCTATAAATTACGGTATCAAATATCTCTATTTTTTACTCTCTTTAAATTCATTCTTTATATATTTATGCTATGCTAAATCTGTCTGTTTTATACCTGTTACGTGTTCTATAGAACAGAGTCAAAAAAAAATTCGTGTTTTACCACGGGATGAAATTGAATTTTTGCATAAATTATTTTGGCAAGTTTTAATATGATTTTTGCCCATCACACTACAAGAAATTGTAAGATTTGCGACAGAAAATTAGAGGCGAAATTCTTTTCCATAGCTAAATAGCAACAGAAAAAGAACTGAAAAGTAATTCCGTCGCCAAAAATTGAGGCAAGTACTCCCACCAGTTTTTAGCAACGGAAAAAGTTAAACCATTGCTAAATGTGGCGCCACATATTCGTTGGAGAAATTTATACGGAAATTAGTGACGGCAGTTATGTTTTCGTCGCTAAATTTTAGCGACGAAAAGATATCCATCACTAAATTTGGAAATTAGCGACGGAATATTCTTTTCTTTGCTACAAATTTCAATTTGCAACGGATAGTGAAAATTCTGTCCCTAAAGTTAGCAACTGAATTGTTTGTCCATAAAAAAAACAAAGGGGCTTACCGACATATATGAAATTCCGTTGCTAAAAAATGCCATATGTATAAAAAAAAAAAAAAAAAAAAAGAAAAATTCCCTCCCCTTTTTTCCCTCTCCCTCCCTCCCTCCCTCCTTCTCTCTTTCGGTCTCTTGGCCTTGATCTGCACCTGCAGATCTACTCCGCCGTGCCCCCTCCCCCTGCCACGCCTCCGCTCGCTCCTCCGCCACCACTCGCCCCTGCCGCTGCCTCTCTCCCTCGTGCAAATCCGCTGTCTCCCTCGCACAAATCCGCCCTCCCTCGTGCAAATCCGCCGTCTCTCTCGGGCAGATCCACCCTCCCTCGCATAGATTCGTCATCCCTCGCTCCCCGCTGCTCCGCTCATTGTTGCCCCCGGCCCTCCCTCGCCACCGTCGACTTTATTTGACGGTCAGTTGGCTTTTTCTGTTTTTTTTTTTCTTTTTTTCAGTAATCTTTTTTATTTGTGGTGTATAATTTATGGGCTATTTTGCTGTTTTTTTTTCATTTATTTTTATTTTTACATTAATTTTTTTTATTATGAAAGGTTGGATTAAATATTTAAATAAATTAGAGAACGTTAAATTAAATAATTTTTTTTGTTAAGTTTTTTCTTAGACCACATTCATTAACTAATCTATTGAAAAAGTAGCCTGTAGGTGAAATAATAATTGCTTTGCTTTCTTTTGCAGCTTCCAGCAGTTGGTGCTTCTGTGCTGTCGACGGATAAAGTTGGAAGAATGCCACTTATATTGGTTAGCATCTACAAATTTATTAAGTTTTATGATAAACAATATTGACTACTTAGTTTCTTTTAAATGTTTGCAGATTTCAATCTGTGGCATGTGTGCAAGTTGTTTCATTGTAGGACTGGCATTCTGGTTGCAGGTTTGTGAGCAGACCAAACTAGAAAATTAGGATTTAAATTAAATCGTTAAATTGTGCAATGCCTGAAAAAGTTTCCCCAATATATGATCACTTATTGTTGATTTGGTCTTCTAAGTCATCTTGTAATAATCTCTTCTACTTCTACAGATCATGATACATGCTGGAAAAGGGAAAATAAATGTGAAAGAGCCTCTAGTACTTGGTTTTGTAGTCAAAGCTGCCAAGAGGTACTTCCAGCCAGTTTCCGAAGTTAATTATTATAAAGTGTGAATTATTCTTTTTTTTCAGAATATTTCTTTTGATATTGCCTTTTTTGCATTTTGTTTTTTTTTTTTTTTTCTCTTGATGCTATTTTCTTTTGATGTCAAATTTGTTTATTTATTCTTTTTGCTACCATGAAATATTGTTTAGTCGAATTACTTGCAGCGGTTGAGGTTCCTATTCCAGTACTTGGAGCAGAGAATGACCACCTTTTCCAACAGCTCTTGTGAAACAGTTTGAAGAAGCCCTCACCAGATCACTATGATTCGTAATTAGTTAGAGATTTTTAAACAATTTATAGTATTTGTATTTATTTTATATGATTATACATTACTGTTATATTTTTGCCAATATTATTTGCTATAATTAATACTTTTTTAATTATATTATTTTTGTTAATTATAATTTTTATACTACAGGTGATTTAATCATTTAAAAATTAAAAAAATAAATTAAAAAATAAAAATTATATAAATTTGGCGATGGAATAAACATTTCCGTTGCAAATTTAGCGATGGAAATGTTTATTCTGTCTCTAAATTTAGCAGCCACCAGAATATCGACAGAATTTTCCTCCACCGAATTTCATCGGTAATGTGGATTAGCGACGGAATTCCGTCGCTAATCCCTATTTTTCTTGTAGTGTCGTCGCTAATCCCTATTTTTCTTGTAGTGTCAAAAGTTTCAGTTTTTCTTGTAGTGTCAAAAGTTTCGTCCATACATATGTTTAACATTAATAAAAAGATTGATTAAAAATATTTTAAGTTGAATGCATGAAATTAATTCATTATGATCTTGGTGTTCTACTTATAAAATTACTTATATTCTAATTTGTTTCAGTTATAACAAAATTTGGTAATACTCTATTAACCCCCCTCTAGAATATATATTTGGCACTCACACGATGCGCTATAATTTCCATCCTACTAAAAAAATCTTCTAGATTCTGCAAAATGAAGACTTGTGGGGTCATCAGCATCCACCAGACGTATCTCCCTGCTAACATACAATTCAGAAGTCACAAAAGCTTCTCCATATTTTGAAAACTCTTAGCTGTAAAAACTGCAGATTTTATGGGAAAAAAGAAAATAAAAAAAAATAACTAATAAATATGCATCCAATTTGTTAATAGAGGTACCACGATCCTTTGAGATTCGCTTCCAAAAGTTGTTGCCCTGCCATTCTACCTTGTACTTTTCCTAGTTTTGGTGCGACTAAGTCTCCACCATAAAAAAAATTGTGCAATTATCCCTTGAGCAAAAGCGGTCGAGTCTAGGTAAATAACTAGGCCTCAATCGCTTGAGTTGACTGAAAATAATCTCATGCTCTATATCATCTCCATCATTAGCCACAATTTCTATCACCATCTCACAATTCTCAATTCTCAATTCTCAATTCCATGAGATGCACCATATATAGTTTTAACTTTTGATAGTGGTACCAAGTTTTCCAACTTGACACAGTATGATACATGCAGAGCCGTCAGATTTTGGAAAGAAACTGAGAGGCTGCTATTTTCATGAGATGAATATTATCTGGTTTATAGTTTTAGATTCTGAGAACATATTTCTAAGTTAATTTTTGTTAAATAATTGATTGATTTACCTATATGAACTTATTTGAATTGTGTATCAAATTTGTCTGAACTTATCTGTTATATGTTAAAATTATTGATATGTTGTTTTAGTGAAAAAGAAAATTTTCAAACCGGTACATGTGATCAATTATTATTTGTATCTATATCTAGCTTTATTTGAGCAATTTGTTATCTGAATATGAATATGATACTGATGTGAGCCTAAAGTTGCATATTTTGGTCTGTTTTTCATATCTTTAATGCACTTTATTTTGGCTTAATTTAGTAATTTTCACTTGTTTTGTAATTTTTGTTATTGTAGGATCAAAGTGATAGAAATGAAGTAATTGAAGCCAAATGGGGTGAATATGGAACAGCCAAGGAAAATCAAAGAATTTTGAAGTGAAAAGCTGATCTTGGGCTTAGCCTTGCCCAAGGCTAAGGGGCAAGGGTAAGGAGCTGCCTTGCCCAAGGCTAAGGGGCCAGAAGCGACAGCAGATGCAGATTTAGGGTTTTAAACTTAAAAGTTGACCTAGCCGCCAGCTGGTTTTCATAAGATATTTAGGGATAATTAAGCTGTAATTAAGGGGATCATAGGCAGTATTTTTAGGAAGATTAAATTGCTTTTAATATTTTTATTTTATTTTCCAAGTTTGAATAGGAATAAACTACTTACCTAAATTTTCTAGGTTTTCTTTTAAAAGGGATAGAGAAAAACGTGAATAGTAACTTTGGCTGCCGCCGCAGCCTCTGTTCTTCCATTTTCTGTGTTAGGAATTTGTTTAGTTTTATTTTGTTTTTGTTCTTGGCCATGATTGGCTAAATTTTCTTCTAGTTAAAGGTTTAATTCAAAGCCAGGATTTTTCGTTACTGTGAGATTGTTCTTGCTTAATTTTCTCTTTAATTCATATGATGTTCATGTTATTTACTGTGGTTTAGAGAAACTATATCTCGATTGTTATTTATTATTTGCACAATAAGGGCCTATTGTTCATTTAATTAAATAGCATATAACTAATTGAGATTGTCAAATCCGTATTTGTTTGATAAAATCAATAACAAGTGGTAATCAGTGTAGCTTTCTCACAAGGGCTGTTACATTGAGTAAGTGCATGATTTGGTCTAAATCGGTCTCGCGTGAGGTCGGTTGGCTTAGGTCAGGTCTTTTTATTTCTTAATGCTGTCAATAAATTAAATTCTTGCGCGTGTTAAGGGTTGTTTATTGGTTAGGAATTAATTACAGTCTTACTTGATTGATTCATTAATACGGAAAGATTAGGTCGGGAGCGCGAAGCCGACGACTATAACTGATCCATTGCATGATTTTAGAGTATATTTTCGTCCATGATCAGTAAATTGAATTCTGTGCTGCGAATACCTTTAACTGGAGTTTCTCATTTTTTATTTTATTTTTATTTATCTTTCTGCATTTTATTTGTTATTATTTTAATTCTGTATTTTCATTCTTTATTTACAAAACCCCCCTTTTTATTTTCATTGTTTGTTTTTGGTTATTTAAAAAAATTAAAACTCAACCAATCCCTGTGGATTCGACCATGCTCATCGCTATTTACAAGTTAAATTCAGTTAAGAGTAGGAATTTTATTTTTGTTGGTTTCGACAACCATCAAATTTTGGCGCCGTTGCCGGGGATTGGTGTCTGTTAGTTTTAATTTTTTTTTTTATAACTGAATAAATGTATTCTCTTGATTTTATTATTCAGACTTTGGCTGCAAGAATTAAGCAACGGGATGAAGCTTATTACCATGAGGATTATTACGAACCTGAAGGATTTCCAGGTCCACCACAATGGAGTTATGATCCATATGCGCAAACTGAAAATTCATGGTGGACGGGCCAATCAGACTTCAGTTATGGAGCAAGGCATCAATATTCACCACAGCCCTCTCAACCAGGTCCTAAACAAGGTAGGAGTCTTGAGGATATTGTTCATTTTTTAACCACTAGTATACAGGATCTTCAGCAGCATGCAAAGAAATTAGATTCTAGGCTTCAGAATTTGGAAACACAAATGGGCCAAATGGCACAATGTTTGAGTAGAATAGAGTCTCAAGGACATTTGCCCTCACACACTATAGAGAATCTAATGCAAAATGATGTGAGTGCAATCACCTTGAGAAGTGAAAACGAGCTGGAACAGCCCCTGCCAAGTGAAAGTGGCCAGAATAATGAGGAAGAAACTGAAAAAGAGATGACAATTGTGAAAGATGAACAACCCAAGGAGGACATTTCACAACAGCTCCCCAATTTTATCATTCAACCCCCTTTTCCAGAAAGACTTGTAAAATCTAAGAAGAAAAAGGAACAGAATGATATTTTTGAGATTTTTCGCAAAATTGAGGTAAATATTCCTTTACTTGATGCAATTAATCGAATGCCTCAATATGCTAAATTTCTTAAGAATTTGTGTGCTAATAAGAAAAAACTAGTTGGTAATGAAAGGGTGAGTATGGGAGAAAACGTCTCTGCAATGATTCAAAGAAAATTGCCTTCAAAATGTAAAGACCAAGGTATGTTTGCCATTCCTTGTACTATAGGCAATGTTATGATAAAAAGAGCTATGTGTGATTCAGAATCTTTAATAAATATTATGCCATTGTCTATTTGTTCTTCTTTGCATGTTGGTCCATTAAAAGAGACAAATGTAGTGCTTCAACTTGCTAATAAATCTTTTATTTACCCTGAAGGAGTATTAGAAAATATTTTGGTAAACATTGATGGATTAGTTTTTCCTGCTGATTTTTATGTGCTTGACATGGAGGATGATAAGTTCTCAAATTTTTCAGATATCTTGTTAGGGAGACCATTTCTTAGTACAGCCAAAGCAAAAATTGATATGCATGAGGATACACTCAGTATGGAGTTTGATGGAGAAATTGTTAAATTTTATGTTCTTGATACTAAGAAAAACTCTACTGATGTGTTTAGTATTTTTAAAGTGAATGTTACTGATGGATATTTTAAATTGGATGATAATTCTAATAATTTAAAATTTTCATTTTGTAGGGATTTCATTTTTAGAAATACTAACAATTTTGAAAAGAATCTGGTAATTAATACCAATCTGCAGGAGGTGAAGAATGGAAGGATATTCAAATGGGATTTAAAACCAGATTGAAGAGGCCAAAAATCTGAAAACGTCTGGCCAAAGACGTTAAATAGAGGCGCTTTTGGGAGGCAACCCAATATTTAGCCTTTTCCAAGGCTAAAATGTTTCTGTTTAGATTTACATTCTAGTATTTAATTTTATGTCACTGCCTTCTTCTTCATCTCTTTCTTATGGCTAACCTAATTTCTTTTTGAACTTACAGGTAATGGTGGCATATAACCAACACTTTCAAGGATGGTAGCTCTAAATAATTTAACCGCTAATTTTTTGGCAAATTGGATTTAATGGCTATAGCAAATTAACGCTATTTTTCATGAGTAATGAGCAGTTAACGGTGATTTTAATGGAAAATTAGCGGATTCTTGGTTTAATTTTATTTAAGTGCAGGCTATTCTCGTTATATTTTTGAGTTTAATACGTTTAATGGGTTATGTTATAAATTGTGGGCCTTTGTTATCTAATGGGTTTTAATTTCATTTTACCTGTGATATTTTATTTTTACCCATTTTCCCCTGTTCAAATTTTTTCTACTGACCTAATAAATTTATTTACTCAATTTGATTTTACATTCACAGACCACGGACCGCCGCCGACCAGGTTGCTCCGCGCCGTCGCCGCCCACCACCGATCGCGTGACCCTCCAGCCACCGGCGCCACCGTACTCCCGCCGTTGGCACCGAAGATCGACACCTCTCTCCAAGAGCGCCTCACCGCCCCGACACCAAGATCCACCGTCTCTCCCAAGCGCTCATCTCAAACGCCGATCGCAGCCCAAGCACCACCCTCCGTCGACCCAACCTCCAGCCGCCGTCGATCGTCGCCCCATCTCCCCACACCGCTCACCGTCGCAGACCAAAGCCCACCACAAATCCCAACCCACCTCCCACGCCAAAGACACGCAGCGCCGCTCCATCGCCTCTCAACGCCGACCACCACGCGCAGATCCTAAGCACACTAGCGAGCAACGACCACCGCAGATCCAGCTCCCTTCACGCACATTGCTCCAACCAGCCACCAGTGCCACCAATCAATCGACCCAACATTCAAGTTATGCCCAAAATCAGGTTATGTGGTAATTTGAATTTGCGTTCTTCTTAGGTGGTTTTGTTGTCTGTTAGTTTTTTATTCTGTGTTAAATGATGCTTATAGATTGCCTTTCAAATTTACTAAGATTTTGATTGAATTAATGAGCAACGATGCATGGGATTTGAAATTGGCATTTAACTCAGTTCATGCTGATTTTGAATGTGCTAAAAAGGAACATAATCACTTTGCTTTTCTCTCATATGTTCATTTGGGGCATGTCTAGTGGTTTTGATTTAAAGGAGTTTAGCTGGATCAATAGTTCATTGAAACGTCTAACATTCCTGTGGAGTTGATAAGCAGAAATCTTCATGTGAATTTTCAAAATTTTGAAAAGCAGAATCAAGAGCCTATACGAAGAAATATCAAACACTGCCAAAACAGAACCTACTCCAACATCAAAACAGGGCAGTATTTTTCCTCTTTTCTTTATTTTTTGTTGCCCTTCGCCCCACGTTTGTGTGAAATTCCGCATTGGGGACAATGCGAGGAGAAAGTGTGGGGGAGGGATAGAAGTGCTGATTTTGTGGTCATTTCTGTTGATTTTGTGATCACTTTTACTAAATTGTTATGTTAAAATGATTGGTCTTTGCATTGATTTTTGCTGCTGAGGTTTTGCATATTATCGGGTAGATATGTGCATATTTTGGTCAGATACTGGAAAATAATTATTTTGAAAGAGATTGTGCATATATTTGTTGGCTTGTTGCTTTGATGGGAACTGAACTGGTCGTTGATTTTGAGTTGCCCTGCTGTTTTAGTGCTTAATTGTTAAATGCTTATGCTGTAATTTGGTTTATTTGGCTAATTATGTGCAAAAATTTGTGATCTATTCTATAGAGTATTATTTTTGTAGCCATTTTGAGCAGATCTGTACAAAAATTTTGGTTGGCATCTGAACTTTGCTAGTTTGATGTTTTGCCCATGATTTCTGTGAAACTGTCATTTTCATTAGGCTCTTAGAACTTATCCCCTTGATCAATGTTGCATCCCTTTTGTTCTTAAATATTTGTTAAGTTTCATTCACAATTCTAGGGAAAAGTTTTTGTCTAAATCAATTTCAAAGATCATTTAGTTCTTGACTTATTAATTTGTTAAGCAAGTTTGAGTAGTGTCCACAATTATTTACCCATTTTACATACAATTTATGGTGATCTTAATTATTTTTTGAATTAGAAATATCAAGGTACAAATTTTTAAGGTGAAACATAAAACTTATATGCGTGTATTAAAATTGGATTCTTTGCATATTAGAGATTTGTTAAAACTATTTTGGACACTTATTTGGTATTGTGTGTTGTTAGATTGAGTAACCTGGTTACCAGGAAAAAAATATATATAAAATAAAATAAATTTTACTCCGCTGTCCGCTAAAAATTAAAATAAAAAAAAAATAAAAAAGCGGTTAAGAGTAGAGCTAGTAGCCGCTTGAAACTGTGTGATCTGAGTAACCGGGTGTATGCGGGTCAGAACCGGGTACCCTCGCGTAAAAAGGATCTCTACATTTCTTGTAAGTATTTTAATCTTTTCTTTGACTGGAAAGACCGGGTGTATGCGGGTCAGAACCGGGTGCCCTCGTGTCCACTACAGTCTAAGAAAAAGAAAATGAAAAAAAAAAGAGACAAAGAAATCGAAATGAATTTCCTGGTTTTCCTTGTTCCTTTTTCTATTGATAATTATGAAAATTTAAAGTGTCTAATTTGGTTTGATAAGTTCTCTTTTATGTATTGATTTAATCTTGAATTGGGATATAAATTTTTGTGTGCGTGCTTAATGTTCATGAACCTTACTATATCTAATTTAAAAAGGCAGTTGAGAAATCCATGTCTTGTTATGATTTTGTGGTAAACTATTTTGGACTTTTATTTCTAATTTGCCTTGCATTTTGATTTATTGGGAACTTATGAGATTGGAATTTGATTTTTGGGTGAATAAACTTTTGAAAGGATTGTGATTGAAGTTTAATTTATGCTTGAGGACAAGCATTGGATAAGTGTGGGGGTGTTCCTACTCTTAACTGAATTTAACTTGTAAATAGCGATGAGCAGGGTCGAATCCACAGGGATTGGTTGAGTTTTAATTTTTTTAAATAACCAAAAACAAACAATGAAAATAAAAAGGGGGGTTTTGTAAATAAAGAATGAAAATACAGAATTAAAATAATAACAAATAAAATGCAGAAAGATAAATAAAAATAAAATAAAAAATGAGAAACTCCAGTTAAAGGTATTCGCAGCACAGAATTCAATTTACTGATCATGGACGAAAATATACTCTAAAATCATGCAATGGATCAGTTATAGTCGTCGGCTTCGCGATCCCGACCTAATCTTTCCGTATTAATGAATCAATCAAGTAAGACTGTAATTAATTCCTAACCAATAAACAACCCTTAACACGCGCAAGAATTTAATTTATTGACAGCATTAAGAAATAGAAAGACCTGACCTAAGCCAACCGACCTCACGCGAGACCGATTTAGACCAAATCATGCACTTACTCAATGTAACAGCCCTTGTGAGGAAGCTACACTGATTACTACTTGTTATTGATTTTATCAAACAATTACGGATTTGACAATCTCAATTAGTTATATGCTATTTAATTAAATGAACAACAGGCCCTTATTGTGCAAATAATAAATAACAATCGAGATATAGTTTCTCTAAACCACAGTAAATAACATGAACATCATATGAATTAAAGAGAAAATTAAGCAAAAACAATCTCACAGTAACGAAAAATCCTGGCTTTGAATTAAACCTTTGACTAGAAGAAAATTTAGCCAATCATGGCCAAGAACAAAAACAAAATAAAACTAAACAAATTCCTAACACAGAAAATGGAAGAACAGAGGCTGCGGCGGCAACCAAAGTTACTATTCATGTTTTTCTCTATCCCTTTTAAAAGAAAACCTAAAAAATTTAGGTAAGTAGTTTATTCCTATTCAAACTTGGAAAATAAAATAAAAATATTAAAAGCAATTTAATCTTCCTAAAAATACTGCCTATTATCCCCTTAATTACAGCTTAATTATCCCTAAATATCTTATGAAAACCAGCTGGCGGCTAGGTCAACTTTTAAGTTTAAAACCCTAAATCTGCATCTGCTGTCGCTTCTGGCCCCTTAGCCTTGGGCAAGCCAGCTCCTTACCCTTGCCCCTTAGCCTTGGGCAAGGCTAAGCCCAAGATCAGCTTTTCACTTCAAAATTCTTTGATTTTCCTTGGCTGTTCCATATTCACCCCATTTGGCTTCAATTACTTCATTTCTATCACTTTGATCCTACAATAACAAAAATTACAAAACAAGTGAAAATTACTAAATTAAGCCAAAATAAAGTGCATTAAAGATATGAAAAACATACCAAAATATGCAACTTTAGGCACACATCAGATACTGCCACATATATCACATGTTTAGTAAATTGCATAACTTGCCATAATGCATCATATGCCATTGATGTCTGCATTAGTGTCACGACCCAAATTTGGTCATGACCGATGCATAAACTACCTAAATAATAGTTCATGCCCTTACTAAACTATCAAAACTATATAAATTATTCAATTCATAAAAAGTACTGAATAAGCAAAAGTGCTAAAGTTCATAGTCTAATCTTAAAGCTCCAAATACATGTCAAAATTAAATTACAGAATCTTTATAGAATACAAAGAAATTATTTGAAATTCTAAAACTCCACTAACATGCTAACTGAAACATAATATTAGCTAATTTAGATCCAATAGCAGATGAAAATAAGGTCCTTGCCAACAAAAAGATAAAGGCTGAAACTAGCTGAACATAACTGCTAATCTGCAAAATAAAAACATGTAGAGGAGATGTGGTTTGAATACAGTGACTCAGTAAATGGTAACTACAGCACACAACAGACTGAAAACCGACAATAATTCGGAGTAATTTTACAAAATATATTTAACAACTGAATAGTATAATAAACCGCAAAATAAGCAGAAAAATTTTAATATATATAAATAATTGTTCAAAACCACGGTATAGTTCAACAGGATGACAATACTCTACACCACCAAAGGTCAGATAACGTATATCCTTGCCAATATAAGGATAAAGGTTGAAACTAGCTTAACATAATTGCTAATCTGCAAAATAAAAATATGTAGAAGAGATGTGGTTTGAGTACAGTGACTCAGTAAATGGTAACTACAGCACACAACAGACTGAAAATCGACAATAATTCGGAGTAATTTTACAAAATATATTTAACAACTGAATAGTATAATAAACAACAAAATAAACCATGAAATAAGCAGAAAATTTTAATATATATAAAACAATTGTTCAAAACCACGGTACAGTTCAATAGAATGACAATACTTGACCCCACCAAATGTCAGATAACAGATGTTCCCACCACAGATATTATGCAATACTTCTAATGCAAATGTCAATGGCATATGATGCATGATAGCAAATTATGTGATTTCCTAAACATATAATATTTGTGGCGGGATCAGATGCAAATTCAGATAACAAATTACTCGAACAGAACAAGATACAGATACAGATGATAACTGAACACATGTATCGGTTTGAAAATGATTTTTCATTAATACAACATATCAGAAATTTTAGCAAAAAAACATATATCATTTCAAAGCAAATAATAGATAAGATCAAATAAATTTGATACAGATTTTAAATAAGTTCATATAAGCATATCAATTATTTACTAAAATGGTCAATATATAAAAAATAATCCAAAAGTCTGTTTTCAGAATTTAAAACTCTAAAACATAAAATATTCAATTTAAGTCAAATTTAATGAATAAATAAAAAAAAATCAGTTAAATTAATATAATAAATAACAATTAAAACTTGCATGAAAATGAATTTAATAAAAATCATTAAACATACTACTAAACAAATCTTGTAGATTCTGCAAAAAAAAAAAGACTTTTGGGGTCATCAACATCCACCAGACGTCTCTCCCTGCTAAAATTCAATTCAGAATCGATCACAAAAAGCTTCTCTTATTTTGAAAACTCTTAGCTGTAAAAACTGCAGATTTTATGAGAAAAAAAAAAAGAAAAAAAATAACGAATAAATACGCACCCATTTTGTTAATAGAGGTACTACGGTCCATTGAGATTCGCTTCCAAAAGTTGTTGCCCTGCCAATCATCCTTGTACTTTTCCTAGTTTTGGTGCGACTAGGTTTCCACCATAAAAAACTGAGCACTCAACGATAGTTTTTTCTTCCAGCAATGGAAAATGGATGGTGCGATTATCCCTTGAGCAAAAGCGGTTGAGTCTAGGTAAATAACTAAGCCTCAGTCGCTTGAGTTGATTGAAAATAATCTCATCCTCCATATCATCTCCATCGTTAGCCACAATTTCTGTCACCATCTTACATCTCTCAATTTTCAATTCCATGAGATGCACCATAGTTTTAACTGTTGATAGTTGTACCAAGTTTTCCAACTTGTGACAGTATGATACATGCAGAGCCGTCAGATTCTGGAAAGAAACTGAACAGGCTGCTATTTTCATGAGATGACTACACTTGTCAATTTTTATTGTCCGAAGATATTTAGAAGGAACAAGGGAGTCTTCCTTCCAAATATACTCCAAATTATACACCTTAATTAACTCCAAGCATCGTAGTCTTACACTTTCAGTGAATAGCTCTTCCAAATTACTATTCTTCAAGACAAGTTTTTCCAAAGACAATAGTTGTCTAAGGAAACTACTATCTTCATCTAAATCAGAAAGTTCAACCACTTTTAATTTGGAAAAACTCCCATTTGGAAACTTACTATCTTGTATATCCTTCGATTTAATGTCATCTAAAGCCAATATCTGAAGGTTCGGACTAATCTGAAAGGAAAAAAGAAGAGAAAAATCATTGCTCATTGAACTGTTTATTCCTTTTTCCTTTCACAGACAGTGGCCTAAACGTCACTAATTAATAATCATTTATTCATTTTTAAACTAAGTAAAGGTGTATTCTGAAATTTTAAATTATATATTTCTAGAAATGATTATAAGTGGTTAGTTTAATGGAACGCAGAGACAAAATAATAAAATGGTGCAACTTCAAGTCCCACAAACAATAAATCTATTACAGCTTGTCTTAAAGAATCTCTCCCTTATTTAAAAACGTTAAAATCTTCAGCTTTATTTAATATACAAATTAATAAAAAAAATCTTATTATTTTAATAACTAAAAGTTATTACTTATTTATGCTAAATAACTCGACAAATATTTCTTTATCATGCAAGAAAAACTTTTTGTAAAGTCTGTATTTGAATTGGTTACCATGAAACCATTATTTGCATTATCTTTCAATAATTGTCCTTTTTAATTGACTCGTCTTCCTAAGAAATCATTTATCTTTTCTGCTTTCCAGGAAATCCTAAGATATGGTAACTCTTCACTTGCCGACCGAATTAGACATGATATTGGGTTGGGTCAGCATTATATCACCTGCCATGAATATCCAAGAAATTTCACAAAACCAATACCTTCTTTCCTTTCCAATCAATACCAAACATGATCTTAGTTCAATCTATGATTTTTAGTGTGTATATATATATATATATAATTCTTTTATTCGTTATAAGATCATTATAAATTAATTAAATCCAATTATATTTTATCATGTATTAAAATATGATTTAATTGATTTATAAAAGAAAAGTAATTTAAGCATCTATATCATTTTTTTTTTCAAATATTTCTGTCTTCAATTTTTTGTTCCATCACGAACTTGTTACTTATAAAATTAAATTAAAACGATGTAGAATTGAATGTAAATTTAATTTTTAAAATTACATAATTAAAAATCTTTGAGAATAAACAAGTTGTTTATTTTTTTCTTGGGATAAGAAGTTTTTTTGTTTTCGAACTATCGGAAATAAAGTAAAAATGCCTTCAAATTTTTTTTTTTGTCGATTTTTATCCATAATGTCACTTACATGGACGGAAAATATCCTCATTTTGGATGGAAATTTTAAGTGACAAATGAAGTTAACAGCAGTTAATCAGGCGTTGGTAAGTATCAACTTAATTTAAAAATAAAAACCGATCAAAATAAAATTTGAGTGCATTTCATATTATTTTTCATAATTTGCAGCCAAAAAAACTCTTTATAAAATCCAAATTAGCAATCTAACTAGAAAAAATAGTTGACACATATTGATGCATAATTAATTACGATTAATTTCATTTGTCAGCTGAAATTTCCATCTATAATGAGAGTATTTTTCAACCATAAAACTGAATTCAAAAGTAAAAATTGATCAAAAAGATTTCAAAATACTTTTACTCAATTTTCAACAGTTCAAGGGAAGAAAAAAAAAAAAACTTTTATCCCTTTTATCTTTACGTAACAAACAATTCGGTTGGTTCATTGCTAATTTCTTAGCATTGCATCAACTATTGAGCATGTGATATCAGATTTACCTAGCAAAAATGAAAAGTAAATTTTTCTATTAAATTACATTATTTCTTTAAATTCAGTGATATTATTATAAGTTTGTTGTATACGTAGAAACTAGCTAGGGCCATACGGTGTGAACAAAGAAAAATAGAAAAATTACTCATTTCGTAATTTTGTTTTAATTTTTCTGATGATTAACAAAATCATGTTTAAACTTTAAACCCATTTACAATTTAAAATTTTTTATTTAACAAACGCAACAATAAACCACTAACATTATCACTTTGTAATTTCGGCAACCCTTGCGCCAATTAAAAAAATTGCAAATTGCAAAACAAGAAAATAGCTCGGAATTGAGAATATAGTGAGAAAAAAAATTTATTTTAGAAATCAATTTAGCATCATTTTTTTTTTATCACTAAATATAAAATTCCTTACAATTTTGCCACGAAAGTGGACCATCATAATTTTCTGTTGCAATTTTACAATTTTCTTACATTGTACCTAGCAATGTATATCTCATAAATTTCAAAAAGCAATACTTTCTATCTTTGGAAATTTCTAAATTAAGCTTAGGAGGTTCATGGGGTCAGTGTCTTATTATTGGGTTAATTTCATAGTCAATGAACGGGTTGATTTCACCCACGGTTACTCAACTTATCACTTATCGCGCAAAAGTAACCGATTTTTTTTTTCTTACTTAAATGTCACTGAACTTTTAACATTTTTGCAAAAAAGTCATATTGACCGGAATCCGGCGAGGACCCTCGCCGGATTGATGACATGGCATGCCATGTCAGAAACTACATGTCGTTTAACAATATTTCCAACAAATGCTACATTTAAATCAATTTCACTCACGGTCACTAAACTTATCATTTATCGCGCAAAAATAACCAACCTTTTTTTTTCTAACTTAAATGTTACTGAATTTCTAACATTTTTGCAAAAAAGTCATGTATTTACTATTTGTCGCCACGTGTCATATGCCATGTCATTAATCCGGCAAGAGTTCTCGCCGGATTCCGGTATGCATGATTTTTTTGCAAAAATGTTAGAAGTTCAGTGACATTTAAGTAAGAAAAAAAAAGTCGGTTACTTTTGTGCGATAAGTGATAAGTTGAGTGACTATGAGTGAAATTGACACTCAATGAACTTATAATCAAATAATACCAATATAACGAACTTAAAATATGTATAAGACACTTTAATTATTTCGAAGAAAGAATCGTCGGAAAATCCAGTTGGTATATACACTCAACATTCCCTACACACGAAGCATGACACTTAGAAAAAAATGACATTTAAGCATGCTACGTGGATATTTGGACAATTCAGCTTGACAGGTGACATGCTTACGTGTTATTTTTTTCCAAATGGCATGCTCGTGTCAAGCCACGTGTACAGGAAGTGCTGAATATACGCGCCAACTGAATTTTTCAGCGATTTTTTCACTGAAAAATGGTTAAAATTACTTTTTTATATATATGTTCTAAATTCGGTGATTTTTGATAAAACAAATATTTTTTTTTATTTTATTAATATTATTTGAGTATAAGTTCAATGATAATGGGTAAAATTAACCCCTTATTATTGCATTCAAATATAAAATTTTCTCAAAAGGTTTATAAACATTTTAACCATCTTTGAGAAGCATGGCAATACAATCATAGTAATTTAACCAATGTCTGTAGATTTGGACTAACCTCAAAGGAAATAAGATCGATATAAATATAAAAATTTCAGCTAAACGGAGGAAGAAAAAACCAAAAAAAAAAGGAAATCACTCAATAAAAAGGAAAATCCTATTGTTCAATTTCAAATTTGTAATTAACCAAAAATTAAATAAAGTTATATTTGAATTTTTAAATTATATATTTTTAGACAATTATTATTATTATTAGAAGATCATTAAACTTTTCTTTAAAAAAGAAGAAAAGGTTAATCAACACCTATTGCAATTATCTTATTACTGCATTCATTCAATTGATAACTACGAAAACTTTCAGAAACATACCTTTGCAAGCAAAAGGAACAGTTGATTTGCTCTTTCGCAGTCAAGTAGTTTCAAATATTTCAACTTTCGCCACTTGAATACAGGGTCTACGCTTTCTGGCATTCCAACGATATGTTCCACCAGACATTTCTCTATTTTAAGCTCTTCCATCTGCCAAAGACCAGTAGCTATGCATTCTGGAAATACATATTCCAGAACATCACATGAAAAAACTTGAACTGATTTTAGATTTGGAAAAGTGAAAACCCCATTTGCATGCTTACTCCATATCCGCTTCAATGACTTCATATCCTCTATGTTCAAATGTCTCAGCTCAAATGCTATTTTGTCACCAAATGTGTCCAATTGATATATCTCTTCCATTCTAGAACAACCCTGTAGCTTCAATTCTTCTAAGCCCTGGAATCTTCTGCTCACATTGAATGTTGCAAAAACAGCTTCTAAATTTGAGCACTCCAAGATTCTCAATGATTTAAGTTTGCGGAAGGAATCAACTGCTGGCTGACTTTGCCATATATATTTCAAATTGTCCATGGAACATAAATCCATAGTATGCAAATTAGGAAATATAACCTGCCATTGCCATCATTAGTCAGCAAAAAAAAAAAAAAAAAGAGTAAATTACTAGCTAAATATAACTGAGCGTTGACAAAAATAAAGCAATGATTATTTATAATAAATTAAAAAGTGAGAATATATATGAAAGAGTTAAAAGGGAAGTAAGCATATGACCATTTTATTGAAGAGTGATTGAGTATCATTAGAGCTGTTGCTAATTGAAATGTTGCTGACAAAATTCTTCAACGCAGGACAAATCCTTATATTCATTTCTTTGAGCGACTGAAATTCGACTGGACAGCCATTGCTGAATCTAATGAGTTTATCAAGCCCACTGAGTTCAAGAAAGTCCAATTTTAGAAAGACTATCTTCTCGGTTCTCTCTCCTGTCTCGACTTCATCTGTTAGTATTATCTCTTCTATCAACTCACACTTTTCTATCTTAAGTCTTTTCAGTTCCGAAAGATTTTTAACTGTTGAAGTTTTAAATATACGCTTCAAACTCTTGCAATTCTCCACTTTCAAGCTTGTTAAATTCGGAAAAAGAACCTGCTCATTAAATTTATACTATGTTTATGATTTATAATAAATCAAAAATATATATATTAAAGAAAAGTGATTATAGGCAATTCACTATCAATTTTGTAATATTTGGAAAAGAAATCTGTTTATACTTGCTTCACTCCGGGATCAAATTTTCCAATAAAAACTGAAATAATTTTTTTTTTTTCATATATTACTGGATACACATATATAGCACATAATTTAATTTGTCCAAAAAGAATAATTTAATTTCTCTAAAAAGAATAATATAGAGCAAATAGTTTGTGTATAATGATATAAACATATAATGCATAAGAAAATATTAAAATATGCTAAATCTTATATTTAAAAAATAATATAATATCATATATTTAATTATTATTACTATGAGAGGAAACTATTATTTATTGTTATGCAAAACATAATTTATATTACTGGAAGATAGGATGACGACTAACTCTGACTTCACCTGAGATAAGAATTTTGAAAATTTTGACTAAGACAAAGCTAATGTTAATTAGAGCAAATAAACAGTGAAATGAATGAAGGAGAAAGGGAAGCAAGCATATCACCATTTCATTGAAGAGTAATTGAATGTCATCGGAGCTGCTGCTATTCCTCTCGGATGTGTTTGAAATGTTGCTGACAAAATTCTTGAATGCGCCACATTGGATTATTTGCATTTCTCTGAGAGACGGAAATTCAATAGGATAGTCATTGCAGAATCTAATGAGACTATTAAGCCCTCTGAGTTTAAGAAACTCCAACTCTTCAAATTTCTTTGTGAGTTTTGTCGCTTTAAGTGACTCATAGTTTTCTCTTTCTTCTTCTTCAAGCTTTTCTGTGTGTATTATCTCTTTCACTGAGAGACAACAATTAATCTCGAGTCTTTTCAGTTGCATAAGACTTTTAAACATTGAAGTTTCAAATATATATTTCAATCTTTTGCAATTGCTGACGCACAATCTTGTTAAATTGGGAAAAGAAACCTGCTCATACAGAATACTTCATTTTATTATCATGTTTCCAACAAAAGCTGACATTGTGTTTGCTGAATATAGACGGACATACACAATTGTCTAAAAAATTAATATAAAAGAAAATATTACGAGTAGATGGACAATATGTACAACATTAGTTGTTTATATATATATATATATATATATATATAAAGGAGAAAAGGGAGCGGGAGTTCATAATCGAAATCTTCCTAAACACTAGAACCAGTATCTAGCGCTAAAATATTTTCTTAGAGATAAAATTAGAAAATGTTATATATAAAACTAAATGTCTTCTTCAAGTTTATTATGATAGTCATTCAAGTCAATCATAATTTAATTGGATCAATTTCACCCATACATATATTTAAATTGTATCAAATAGACTCTTATTGAATAATGTGTTATACGTCGTATGAGAAATTACAGTATTAATAATTAATAATTAAAATTTTACTTCGTATGAGAAATTGTAGTATTAATAAATAATATAAACACATTATCGAGCAAAATGAGAAGGACAATGGCAAAAAGTATGAAAAATACCCTGTTTAGAAAACATGAATAATTTGATAAACAAAGTTTTCATTTTCTTATTACTAAACTTTTGACATGAAATAAATAACATCTATATCTGGTATATATATATATAACGTGCATCTTCAATTTATGAATTTCTTGATAAACAAATTCAAATAAAAGAAGGGAGAAACTACAAATAACCCCCTAAATTATAATCCCACAAATAAATGATTCCCAAATGAAAAATGTGTTTTAGCGACAATTTTTTGAGACAAATGTTATTTTTGTTACTAAGTGACAATCTATTGACATACTACAAATCTGTGGCTAAGAATAAATTTGAAAATAAAATACCTTATAACAACTAGGAACAAACCAGCGAAGAAAATTAAATATCTATTTTTCTAAATTATTTTTTAGAAAAACAAATTAAACTTAATTCCTTTGAACCGTTTCATTATTTTTGTATTATAATTCCTTTAAACCAAATTTTTTTTAAAAAAAAAAAAAATTCAATTCTTCCTTGTATAGAAGAAATTCAGTTAATTTCTTTATTGTTGCTAATTTGTTAATAGCCATTATTAAGAAATTATAGTTTTAGTTTATTTTTTGTTACAAAATCTGGCGTTAGTGTAATTGATAGCGAAAAAGAACTGCATTGTCACAAAAAATTGTTACAAAAAGTATACTTTTCTCTGAATTTAATGGTTATTTGATGGATTACCCTAATTGAAAATAGTATAAAAAGATTGGGGTGCTAGTAATTGTCCACCTTTTTTAGTTTCAGCGCCAATTATGAGCATGATGCTCATGATGGTCGTAATTTGAAGTGTTACTATAGTGTGCTTCTGCCGCGTGGTGTGCATGCTTATGTACTATTAAATTGATCAAATTGGGAGTCATCCAATTGATTGATGTATGCACATGCACTGTATCATAATTTAGGGGTAATTTATAATAAGAAATTAAGGTAAATATAAGAAAATATATTTAAAGTAATGAATGGGACAGAATGTGGATGCCAAATATAAGTAATTAATGTGATATACGTACCATTTCACTGAAAAGGCCATCTTCGCTTTGTGTTTCCGATTGTTGACCTCTCGCTTGTACATTTCGTTGTTTGCAAATGCCTCTGAGACGTTGTAAATCATACAGATCCAATGAGCTCAAATGAGGGAAGTTGATCTCTTCATTATTGTAATTGCCATCTTCACTTCCTTCAGCAATAATTGCTTCCAGCTTATCACAAGAACCCACTTTCAGTTCTTGAAGCTGCGACAAACATTTGGCAGCGCAAAATGAGAAGAGTTTCCTCAAATTTTTACACCCTTCGATCCTTAAAGTTCGCAGCTTTCTAAAAGACCCCTTTCCAAGTTGATCATCGCAAATATCCTCCAAGCTTTCTAACTTAGCCAAAGACAGCGTCTCTAATTTTGGAAAGGCATTCCATGAGGAATCGATGATATGTCGAATGACATTATTATCTTTAATGTGTAGATTCTTCAACTGTTGAAAGCCTTTCTCATCTAGATCATACAGCCCATTCTTCGTGCCTTCAACCTCACCTAAATAGAGATCTTCAGTCCCTCTTAACAATGCTGTAAGCCCATCCTCCAAATCAATACTTGCCTCAGGCATAAGCTTTAGTGTCCTTGAGGTTTCATAAGCCCCATCCCAGCCCCCTGCGCCTATTAATATTATATGCCTTTCCAATCCTCTGGAGAAGAGGCCGTTTGGTAATTTCTTGGCATCAGGGACTCGTACTTCTAAAGCTTTCAAGTAATCCAATTTGTCCAAATCCGTGACACTTGCGTTACCATTCAGATCCCATCCATCAAAGCTTTCTTTCACGTACAATTCTTCTAAAAGGGACAACTTTGATAAAATATTTGGAGAAATAACTTTGAGCTCAGTACAATTGGTCAAATTTATTGACTTGAGCTGATTCAGTTCCCCTATTTCTCTTGGCAACTCAACAATATAGGACCCTTCGAAACTAAGAAACTCCAGTAACTTCAGATGTCGAATGATGGCTACATCATCCAAATGGCATTGATGGAGATACAATGAACGGAGTTTTTTCAGGAAATAAAGTGATGAAGGCAGGCGCTTCAAACACACCCCTGTCAAATTCAGTACTTTGAGTTGCTTGATTTCTTTAAAAAGCACATGAGGGATTACCAAATTCAAATCTTTGGTGAAAAGAGAAAATAGCTCTGCCTTTGGACAATTTAAATCTCGAGGGAGCTTCCAGATATTGCAATAAGACAAAGCAATTCTTCTACAGTCCTCTATTGGCCGTCTCCTCAACTCAACGCCAGTTCTACCAAAAAATGCAGGCTGCTCATCGGTTGCAATCGTGCGAGCAAATGTTAGAACGAGATTGTGCATTTTCACGTAACCAGTCATGTCTCCATCCAGCAACAAGCTCTTGGTTTTGAGCTTTTTAATCAGTTCATTTACTGTATCTCTTGCATATTGGACTCTGTCAGTGGTCACTACACCCAGCCCCATAGCATACGTCAGCAAGTGACTAATTGGAATGTTAGATTGCCCGAAGAAGGGAAAGAGCAAAAAAAATGACTTCTCTTTTTTATCGCCCAGATCCTTATAGCTTAACTGGAGAGCATTGTGCAATTTTTCTTCCAACATATCTTCAGTATAAAGAGAGAGCCTCTCCAAGGTTTCACTCCATGCACTCAACTCCATTTTTGTTTTCAAACGTGCTGCAACTATTTCTGTTAAGAAAGGATGGCCCTCACATTTATTGGCAACTTCAATTGCTATAGGCCCTAGTTTTGGATCACTAGCGTTGGTCGCCTTTTCTGCAAATAACTTCCATGCTTCTTCTTTCTTTAAAAAATCGAGTTTGAATTGCTTTTCTGTGCCCATATCCTGAGTTAATACATCACTACGCCTTGAAGTGAGCAGTAGTTTAACTCCTTTGGATCCATCACCATCTAAAGGAATTCCCACATCATTCAACACAATTTTTTCCCAAACATCTTCGAGAATGATGAGTGCTTTGGACCCCTCCAACTTCTGCTTAAGGCGGGATGCTCTTGCAGATACTTCATGGGCATCGAATTTAATGCGCAAAGAATCAGCAATCTCTTGCTGAACTCTTCTGAGATCTAGTGTTTGAGACACAGCAACCACAACCACATCATCAAACAAGTTCTCTTCTGACGCTTTCCTTTGGACCTCCTTTGCAAGTATGGACTTACCCACACCTGCAGTACCATGAACCAAAATCAAGTTAAGCTTTGGATCTTTGAGCGCATCCGTTATTTGCTTCAAGATCAACACCCTTGATGGAAAGGCTTCACGACTATACACCGATGGCTCATCTATTGGATCTAGTGCACCATTATTCAGGTGTTCAATAGCTGAAGCTTTCTTTCTGGCTTCCTTGCCGAGCTGATAGCGGCTTCTCAGATTGGGACACAATCCAAAGAAGCACTTCTTCTTCTTGACTTCTTCTTTGCGTTGAATAAGTGTCTCGGCTTCAACAATCTCATTATTCGCACTGCTCAGCCACGTTAGCTGCAAAAATATATCGCTTTAACCTATATCTCTTCGACGTCAGCATCGCAGTCTGCTCCTGGAGTTTCTCGATATTGCAATCCCATTTGAAAAGATCAAAAATGTATAGCTTTAACCTCTCTGTTTTCGACTTCAGCATCGCAGTACGCTCCTCGAGTTCCTCAATATTGCTGTTCCATTTGAAAATATGCGAAATGCGTCGTTCGATGTGAGCGTCAATCTTTTTCTTAAAGTGTTTTTGAATGTAAGGAAGAGACCAATTGAAACCCAAAAGAATCAAATAATTCAAATTGAAGTTTCGGATGGGATCTATAATCCACTGCTTCAAAATGCGGACAATTATGTGGTTTTGGATGGGATCTGCAGTCAACTGGTCCAAAATGGGGAAAATTATGTAGTTTTGGAGAGGATCTATAATCCAGTGGTTCAAAATGGGAAGAATAATGAGGAGAAGAAGTAAAGTTTTGATGTGATTTGCAGTAAAGTGGTTGAAAATGAGAAGAATAATGGGGAGAAGAAATAAAGTTTGGATGGAATGCGTAGTAAAGTGGTTGAAAATGGGGACAAGAATGGAGTTTTGGATGGGATCTATAAGACAGTGCTTCAAAATAGAAAGATAAACAGACATTTTGAATGATAAATGGGAGTGAAGTGATGAAGAGTAGATAATGAAGGAGTTTTGATGGCAAAATCAGAAAGAAATGGAAGAGATGTTTAATAAATTGTATCCAGAAACCATTACCGAGTGAAAATGGTTAATGGGTTGTGAAGTGAGGAAGATAGAGAAAAGAGGGAGATTTTGATTAATGAGAAAACGAGGGATTGAAAAAGAAAAGAGCAGTTCAATGGATGAAAGAGGGAAAAGAAAAGATTAATAACTAAATTGGATCACTTATAATAAAATCATAATAATTAATAATTAATAATTATTGCATCCAAATATTAAATTGAAAAATAATTGTTTCAGAAATTAAAATTAGTTTTAGAATATTTTTTTACAAAGTTATTTACGCCAAATTAACTCGACAAATATTTCGTTGTCATGAAAAACTTTTTGTAGAGTCTGTATTTCTTTTTGCTGTTTAATAATTGTGCTTTTTAATTGACTCTTCTTTCCGATAAATCATACTCGCTCCGTTAATTAATATATGTCACTTTTAATAAAAATTAAAATTTTATTTATTTATTATTTTTATATTTTTAATATAATTTAATTTTATTTTTTTTAATTTATTTTTTTTAATGTAAAGTAATAAATTATATTTAAATTTATATATTAAAATACTCAATTTTATTTTAAATTTAAATTTAATTTTTAATTTTTATAAAAAATAGTAAAAGTAACTATTATTTAGAAATAGAAATATCCCTTTTCTGCTTTCCAGAAATCCTGAAACATAGCAATGGATATCCAGTGCTACCATGATGTATTCCCTATTTAGGATGGATATCAAACTTACTTAATTTCCACCGTCATGTGTCAAATGTGTAATATCAACCGTAGATGGAAATTGGTTACCTGTACCATCATTAGTCAAGGAAAGAGACTTGTCAATTTGTTTTTAATTACAATGCAAAACTTATAATCTCAAGAAGAAAATATATATATATATATATATATGGCAACGAATAATTTAATTATAATTTATTTAATCACTTTACTTAATTTTTTTTTATAAGAACTTTACTTAAATTTACATTGTTATGTAACATCACACGTAAGAATAATTTTTTTATAATTAGTTTATATCTGAAATAATATTTATTCAGGTAAATTTTTTCACTACAATTTGTTATGTCTGGTTGAACTACAAACTATTTCTTTTCCTAAAATAAAAAATAATAATAAAAAAATAACAAATTATACCTATCAGTTCATCTGGATGGAGATTTTAATCATTTATACATTCGTATTGATTTTATAAATTTAAAGTACATTAACTTCTTTTTATTTGAAAAAAAAAAGTTAATATAATTATGAAATTATTAATTTCCTTATATATTTCAGTGTGATCTTTATTTTTAATAATAGAAATTGATACACCGGTCCGCTTTTCACGGCCTGCATATATTGTTCGCTTTTGGCCTTTGATTCTCACAGTTTTATTTCTGGAAGCCTACCCCAAAACGCATATACGGGAAAAAAAATATCTATGGCCTCATAAAACCCACTTTCAGCTTATTTTTTTTAATGTGGGATAGAAGATAACGATACTATCAGAAATGTTCAAAAAAATGGATTAAATTTAAATTAATATACTGTTCATAATGTCTTGAATGGAGTTTTGGATTGGATATATAATCCAGTGCTTCAAAAGAGAAAGATAAACAGACATTTTAAATGATAAACGGGAGTGAAGTGATGAAGAGTAGGTAATTAAGGAGTTTGATGGCAAAATCAGAAAGAAATGGGAGAGATTACATAGATGAGTTTCATTATAATTTGCTGTGAAAAGTCCAATCTCTGATGAGTCATTCGGCACTAAAATCAGCATTTAATTAGATAAAGAAATAAATATTTTTCTATTAATTGGCAGTCTTATTTTGAATTGGCAAACGAAAAAGAAAGGTTAGGTAGGCTTGATGAGGATATTTTTTTTATTTTGTAATGTATGTTTTTTGTTCTTTTGTTTTTTTTTTCTTCTCTTATGAGGTTATACAATAATGGTATTCATCAAATTTGAAGAAGTAAAAAATAGGGGTGAACAAAAAAATCGATGGACTTGGTTAACCGAAAAAAATTCGAAATCGAACCGATAAACTGATTAATCGATTGTAATGAACTGGTTAATGATTAGTGTTTTGAAAAAACCGTTATTAATGAACTGGTTAACCGATTGTAATGGACTGATTAATGGTTAGTATTTTGAAAAAATCGATATTAATAATTTATAACAATTTCTCCTAATAAAAGGTGATCATATAATTTTTTTTCATTATACTAATTATTTTAAAATTTTTAAATTTTTTTAATTGTCTATTAGTAAGTATAATAATTTATCTAATTAAAAGTAATTATGGACCGGTTAATATATTTACTTATTAAATATTAATTTTTAAAAATAAATTTGCTGATATCCACTAGAAATTTTTATTTTAACAACAATAATTTTATATTATAGTAAAAAAATTTTAATTTTTAAGTACTTTAAACATTTTAATTTTATTTATAAATATATTTATAATTATAGTGGTTAACCGAAAAATATTAGATAACCAATCCGAAAATTCGAAACCGATGGACTGATTAACCGATGGTAATGGACTGATTAATGGACCGAAATTTCAAAACATCGATATTAATTGACTGATTAATAAACTAGGAGCAATGAACCGATTAACCGACAATGCTCACCCTAATAAAAAAAACAAGAAACAGTTGTGTTTCATTGACTAATGGGTAATATACTAATAACCAATCTGGAAGGCTAACGTGCATCTCCTTGATTTTTTCAATTTTTTTTTTTTAAATTATCTTGTATAAGCTCAAGTAATAAATAAAAGAATTAATATATAAATATGCGACTGTGGTGATAAGAAAGTGCCAAATATCTTAAAATATACACCCAAAAATCAGATTGTTGTGAAAGAAAATACAAGAAGATTGGGTAGGCTTATTATTATTTTTTTTTTTTATCAAAGATTGTTGTGACCTTTTTCAGCAGTCAAATAAACAAACAAAAGAAATTTCATGACACTAAATAGCCCATTCTTCCTTGAAAAAAAAAAAGAAAAGAAAAAGAAAAAAAAAACTTTCAGACCTGAAGCAGTGAAAACTTTTAAAATATTAGGGCACCTGCTGTAGTTTTTACATTTGCGTCTGTACTAAAATTTCAAAATCGCAAATATTTTTTAAAATACTTCAGCTTTGTAAATACTTTTTAAAAAAATACCATTTAAAAAATTATCTGAAGAATCTCTCCCTTATTTAAAAAAGTTGAAATTTTCAGCTTTATTTTATATATAAATTACTGAAAAATATCTTATTATTTTTAATA
Organism: Excoecaria cochinchinensis; assembly: GCA_947683425.1. Taxonomy (NCBI): domain Eukaryota; kingdom Viridiplantae; phylum Streptophyta; class Magnoliopsida; order Malpighiales; family Euphorbiaceae; genus Excoecaria; species Excoecaria cochinchinensis. The sequence goes on along the minus strand of CANTUQ010000049.1, from coordinate 2,529,518 downwards.
ACTAAATTAGATCACTTTTTTAAACTCTGAAATTACGAATAAATCCACAGTAATTAATAAATATTGAATTCAAATATTAAATTGAAAAATAATTTTTTTCAGAATTTAAAATTAGTTTTTGAATTATTTTTTCAAAGTTATTTATGCCAAATAACTAAAATTATTTTGATTATAATAATTATAAATACAATTTAGAGTATTAGTGTGATAAATCATGTCAATTTATAATCTTTCAAATTATGCCACATGATATTAATTTTTAATATAATATGCCTCGTTTATTATGTGTTAAATATAATTGGCTGCTATTAATTCTATTTGTTAGTTAAACTAAATTCTTTTATCCCTTTATAAAATATACTGCTACTTTATTGGGTGACAGTATTTACTAACTGGTGTAAATAAAAATAGTCAAAATAAAAGTTGGAAGAAAATAAAAATAGCCAAAATATATCTTTATATTTGTTTTTTTTTTTTTCCTTTACATCAAATGGAAAGCATTCACAACAAGAAAAACAATAAAATTTTTGGTACAGTTTAAAGGTTTGAAATTGGCAGTCATGGTGCATGTAAAAGTTTAGAGTTCTCAATATCCACACGTCTAAACTGTATGATTAATTGTGCACTATATATGAGCAAGCTATTATATTTTAAAAAAATAATAAAAAGATTAAAATCTAAAATTGTATTTTAAATTTAAATTAATATCCATCTAGCAATTTTTTTTTCTTTTAAAAGAACACTTATATAGGTCATAGGGGTGTGCAACACCCATCCCAAATAGCCTGATAAACCAGTCCCGGATAATCCGATAAATTTGACCCAAACAAGCAATTCGGATTCGGGTTCGGATCGGGATAAAACCACTATAAACCTAACCCCAAATACATAAATAAACCAAAAAATCATAAATCAGTTTTCTTTCTTCGTCTTTCCCAATTTCTCTCAAAATCCCTAACTCCCAAATACTTTTTGCCCTAGCGCTGCCGCCACCTATCGCCACCGCTTCTCACTGCCACCAGTCACCGTCTCGCCTCTCCATCGCCTATCACCATCGGAAGTAAGTATTGCCTCACTATGTTTACTTTTTCATCTCAATTTTGTGTTGCGATTTTGTTGGGTTGCAATTTTTTGAGATTTTTTTGTATGATTTTTATTTTTCCTCTCCTCTTCTTGCCATTAATGCATTATATTAACTCTCAAATAACTTATGCCTTGATGCTTTGTATGATTTTGTTGGTTGCGATTTCTTTGTATGATTTTGTATGAATTTGTATTAACAATCCCATGTCCCATTATTAACACCTCACAATCACAGTTGTTCCTTTGGCTACTCTACTTGCTGATGCACCTTAAAATGGAGCTGGAATTGCTTGAGCTGATGAGAGGGTACATTATTAAATTCATTAAATATAGATCTTACTCTAGTTTTACAATTGGCCTTCCAATGAGTTTTAAATTATATGTTATTTAATGGTAATTAATGTTAATTATATTTTATTTAATTTTTAATTTTTTTATATATATAATTCAAGGTTGGTTGGGTCTTTTAGGACGGAGCCCCAAAAAAAAGTCAGATTAGTCGGTTTGGGCCTCTAGTCATAATAAGAGTCGGTTCGGGGGGAATGGGGTGTCTCCCTCGAATTTTGAGTTGGTTGGATTGACCCGATCCCGACCGATGTACAGTCCTAATAGGTCATTACTATTAAATTTTCAATATAAATAAAAATGAATGCTTATAGAATGATATCAATTTATAGATAGTATTTTATATGCATAATGTTGGAGTCGGGATACGCCCATGACTTCTCGGGTTGACCCGGAATGTATATGTATCGGACCGGGAATCCTACTAATATGGAAGAATTCCATATTAGGGGAATATAAAGGGATTATGCCCCTTGATATTCCATAACCCTACATCTTCCCCTTTTAATTATGTAATTAAAAGGGGTAACTCCCCTAATGGGAGTTAGTGCTCCTATTTATGGGGCATTAATCTCCTTTGGGAGATGTATGCCTATAAATAGGAGGCTATTTCTTTGAAGAGAGGAAGAGAGAAACTTGTAGATACCGAAACTCTGTCGGTTTCACTCCTCGCCGGTTTTTGCACTTCAAGTGGTTTTTAGACTGTGAAAGAGTTGCCGTTATCCCGCTCGTGGATATCAGCCAGACCAGTGACGCTAGAAGGGATCCTTGTAATCGCTTCCGCCAAAGTATCTGCGCTACAAGAGGTAGGTAGCATATAACCCGTTTATGTTACCTCCATATATGCATATGGCATGTTGGTATATAAATCCTTCATTGGTATCAGAGCCAATATTTTTGGCGTCCTGGCATGTGGCTAAAATTGGATCTAAAATTTTATGTGTAAAATTAGTAGATCTAGGATGCATGAACCCGATATATATTTATTTCGTGTTAAAATATATATTTGTATATATTTTTCGGGTCTAAAAATACGTGTACGTGTACCGTAAATTGAGGGGATGAATATGGGTATTCAAAACGCTAGACTTAAAATTGAGATTTGTAATTTTTGATCATACCATTAAAATCACAGACCCCAAAAACCCCCCACCGAAAAAAATTCGGAGTCCAGAATCCGTCGGGAAGGCGGCGCGTGGCCTGCACGCGCCACCAGACGAAGGGCGCGTGCGCGTGGGCGGTGGCTCACACGCGCGCAACACGGTCCACAGCTGTGGACACGTGGCCCAATGGGATTCGGCCACGTGGCTGACCCAGGTCACGCCACGTGGCAGACAGGGTCCACCAGGTGCCACGTAGTCGCCACGTGGACCACTCCGGGGGTGACACGTGGACGAATGGGATTGTGCCACGTGTCGTGCCATGTCAGCACAGTGACATGTCACTTCCGCCACGTGGACCAATAGGTGATTGCCACGTGGCGGACAGGTGTCGTGCCACGTGGGCAATGACATGTCCGCCTTCTGCCACGTGGCAGACAGGTGGACCAACCGCGTTCTGACACGTGGCACCGTAGGGTTGTGCCATGTGGCGGGGCAGAAGGGGTGCGCGCGTGGGCGTGTGAGGCGCGTGAGCGCGTAACTACTCCTCCAGGCGGCGCGTGTGAGCGCGTGCGGCCTCCTCCGACCACCAAATCAGCTCTGGTTTTTTGCGAAACCATTTTTCAAAATTTTTCTGATTTTTTGGTTATTTTTCCAGATTTTTTGGATGACCAGAAAATAAATTTTTATTTTTAAATTATTAAAAATATTATAAAAATTATGGAAAATGTGTTTTCTGCCTTTAAATTATTTTGAAAAATATTTTTGAAAATTGTTTGTGGATCTGTCCTTATTGTTGGTTGAAATGAGTTTCAATTATATATGTTTATACATGAGTGTATTAACTACTTTTTTTTATTTCTGTGATGTGTTACAGAAATGGTGATGATAAGGACTCCGATTGTTCCTCGCACTCCGTTTGAGATTTCTTTAAGAAATGCAAAAGTGCATTTAGTAAGCAACTTAAGAATGCGAAGGAAGATCCGAGCTGATGACATTGATGCAATAGTGCATCACATAATGTTTATGCATGAAGAAATGCAGGAGTGCATTTGGTTAAGTGGTTTAAGTATGGGAAAAGATGATAGAGTCCTGATCAAAGTATTGGCTGACTCATTTGAATATCATCCAGAACTCAGGGAGTTATTGGAAACTACCTGGTACATTGGAGATAGAATTTATAGAAAATCTATCATCCACTTTTTGGCTAGAGTTGCCAAAAGAGGAGTGTTGAGGAGCAACACTACATCTGTGATGAAATTGAGAAGTGGACGTAATGTGCATCGTCTATGGCTTAATCAACGAACTTATGAGTTACCTGATGAATTGATGAAGTTGGTCAAAGAATCATTCCCAGTGTCAAGAAAGATTTTATGAAAATCTAGACTTCTAGATTAGTTGATATGAGTGTCAATCTTGGTTAGCGTTTAATTTTATTAAATGGGATTTATGTTTCCTATGGTTATTTTGACATGAGTGTCATATTTTGGATTATTTGATTTTTTATATTGGTTGAATGAATGAGTTTATTTATTATTATGGCATTTGACTTTATAATAAATATGTTTGTTTAACTGTTAATTGCTTTACATTATTTTATGAGAAAAATAATTGCATGTTTATTAAGTAAAGGCTTAATAAATTTAAACCAATGATATTCCCCTCTTAGGTTTGAGAACTTGATAATCCAATAATTCAGATTTACTATGCATGAAATTTTGACTTGTAAGGTTGGACATTAGGACTTAGAGGGTAATTGGATACTATTAGTAGCCTTTTCGAATTGAAGCCTGATAGAAAATTTTACTGAGTTATTATTTCAGATGCATAGTAAATAGCATGTATTGCCTTATATCCTTTTAAATTGTGCATTTTTGTTCCATTTGAGATCAGAGGATCCTAATGGATACTGCTTCCAAATCAATTATCGTAGAACTTCATACAAGTATTAAGATGAATGGTGATAATTGTGAATTCTGGAGTATGAGAATCCAGTGCATGCTTGAAGAGCAAGAGGCTCTTGGATCCTTAAGTTCGGTTATGGCTGAACCTAAGAACGGCACTACATCCTAGTATAGGCGGGACCGAAATGCCTATATGGCATGAAAATGAGAATTTCACTGCTCACATCATCTTACTAAGTGTAACGCATGATGACATCACTAAGTAGTTCAGCAAGTATCAAAATGCAATGGATACGTGAATCGCTTTGCAAGAAAAGTTTAGAGGTGTGTCTCTAACTAAGTTTTTTGATCATTAGTGATCAAATTTGATACTTATCAGAAGAAATCCGATTATTCGATGCGAAAACATCTATGAGAGATGAAAATGATTAGTAAGCTTAGTGAGGTTGGTCATACGTTGACTGATGAGTAACAGGTTCTAGCTGTTATCCGTTCTTACCCAAAAGTTAGGAGCATATAAAGATGCAACTAACTCAAACAGACAAGCATTGAGACATTTGAGGATGTTGCTTGTCATTTGAAGCTTGAATAGGACTATTTGGTACTGATCAAGGTCAATGTCATTGTGCATATGGCACAATATTATTCTGGTGAAATGAGTTATAACTAGAATAAGATAAGAAGCTTCAAAAGTAGGATAAGGCAAGAAGCAAAGAAAGAACAGAATTTTAAGAGGTCTAAAGGCAAGAAGACGATAAATGTTTTAAGAGTGAAATATTTTAATTGCCAACGGAAAGGTCACTATGCAAGAGGTTGCACTGTGCCCAAACAGATACAATATTTTGACTCAAGAGTGAGTGAAATTTGTGTATCTAACTCAGAATTTCATTCTTTGTTAGTGATAGATTCAAGAGCAAAGGATCAAGATACCTTTGTTAAGAGTTCTGTTTCTGTTCTTACTTTATTGAAATTCATTTTCAATTTATGTTTTGAGGATAACGGTATATGCTTATACTTAAATGATGATTATGATGGTTCTGGTTAAATGCTGAATGATTTCATTGTTATGGATGTGTACCATGACTATTTGAGGAAAATAATGAGAAAATCATTCGATAATGGAACTAGAGCCAAATTTCTATTGCAGTTAGTTAATTCTGATGAATGTGGTCAAATGAATGTGAGGGCAAGGCATGGGGCCTACTATTTCATCACCTTTTATGGATGACTATACTAGGTATGGTCATTTCAATTTGATTGCTCACTAGCCAGAAGTATTATGTTGCTTCAAAACTTTTATGAAGTTAGTTGAGAATCGATTAGATAAAAAGATCAAAGCTTTAACAACTGACAGAGGTCGGTGATATCCTACAGATAAATTTAAAGGTTCATGTGATGAAAAGTGATTGAACATCAGTTGTTCATTCTAGAAATTCACAACAAAATGATGTTGCGAAAAGGAGAAATAGGACTCTCCTAAATATGGTTAGATCTATGATGGCAGAGGCAAATTTGCCAATCTCATATTGGGGAGATAATTTATTGACTGCCACATATGTTTTTAAACCAAGTGCCTTCTATCTCTGTCACATCTATAACTTATGAGTTGTGAACTGGTCGACAAGCTGACCTAAGCCATTTACGACCTTAGGGTTGTGTTGTTTACATCCATGATACATCATGTAAAATTGGTTAATTGGGACCAAGAGATAGAAAGAGTATTTATGTGAGATATTATAAAGTATCAAAAGGATACATTTTCATGGGTGAGCAAGAAAATAGCACCGTGACAGAATTCAGATCACAAGTCATTATATTCTTAGCGAATAAATTTTCAAAGTTAGGCAAAGTGAATTAGGATTTCACTTTATATTAATCTCAGGAAAAGAATATCAGGATCACTCCATCTGAGTGGGAGGAAATTAGAGGAAAAGGTCAAGGCCTTCATCCTCCAAATGATCCGGATGTTCGAGATCCTGATTCAAGTGGGAGTATTTTTCACTCCAGTGGGAGGAAAGAAGATGGTATTCCTAACTCCAGTGGGAGTAAGGGAACATGGTTCCAGTGGGAGCATTTTGAATTACGATGAATATATGAGACATGTTTATCAAGATTCAGAATTGTGAAAATCTAAAAGGAAAAGAGTTATGCGCCGACGATTTGAGATCTAAGGCTCGAACAGAGTCCTTTTAGTTATCCCACAAGACAAAGAAAGAGCATAAAAATATTCGAGAGGCTCTTCTATGCCCATCTAAGGAAAGTAGATTAAAGCAATGGAAGAATAAATGGCATCCATGAAATCAAATCATGTTTGAGAACTGATTGATTTACTGAAAGGACACCAATTGGGAATAAATGGATTCTCAAAGTAAAGCGAAAGGCTGATAGAGGTATCGAAAGATATAAGACTCGGCTAATCGCTAAGGGATTTTATACAATAGGAAGAGATTGACTATGAGTAGACTTTCTCATCTGCTGTAAGATTTATGTACATACGGTTAATTCTGGCTATAGTGGCGAGTTTGAACCTAGAGCTACATCAGATGGATGTAAAGACTGTTTTTCTCAATGGAGAATTGTATGAAGAAATCTACATGGATCAACCTGTAGGTTTCATTGAAATAGGCAGCGAAAATAAGGTTTGCAGATTGAAAAGATTAATCTATGGCCTTAAACAGTTTTCAACACAATGGTTCTTGAAACTTCGTCATACAATCATGTCAAATGTGTTCAATATGATTGATGAAGACCATTGCGTTTATAGCAAAATCTCTAAAAGTAATTTTGTCATTTTAACATTGTATGTAGACGACATACTAATAGCTGGAAATAGCAAAAGGTACGTAAATGAAATCAAAGAATGGTTATTGTCCAACTTTGATATGGGTCTAGCATATTACATTCTTGAAGTTAAAATTTCAAAAGATCATTCGATAAGGTTGTTGTTCTTTTCTTAAGAGAAATATATCAACAAAGTCATTGAATGATTTAATATGCGAAATTGCAAGCCCATTGATACCCCTGTTGCTAAGAATCAGTTTCTCAGCAAAGAGATATGTCCTAAGATGCCGAAAGAGATGGAACGTACGAGGAATGTTCCATATGCCAGTGTTGTGGGTAATGTTATGTATGCAATATTGCATACAAGATATGATATATGCTATACAGTGAGTATAGTAAGCAGATATCGATCTAACCCAAGCAAAGCACATTGGAAAGCAGTTACGAGGATACTTAGATACCTCGAAAGTACAACACTTTATTCTCAATTTTCTGAGGCAAGGATTTGCAATTGAGAGAATAAAGAAATGTTGATTAGGCAGGAGATGTGGATGAAAGAAAATTCATTCAAGGTTTTATATTCTTGTTTGGCAAGAGTGTCATCTCGTGGAGAAGCAAGAAACAAGCCTATGTAGCCCTAACAACAATGGAAGCTGAATTTGTCGCTTCCTCAACTGTTGTACAAGAGACAGTTTGGCTAAAATGGTTTGTGAGTCATTTAAAAGTAACTACCTCAGAGGTACCAGAAGCAGTCTACAATGACAGTCAGTCGTTGATAGCTTATAGTAGAGCTAAGTATATTGACATTAAGTATCAATATACGAGAAATATTGTTGCACGAAGAGAATGAACTTACAGTACATTTTTTCGCATGCAGATCCGTTGAGAAAACCTATAACGAGAGATGTGTTTTGAGAAATACATTAGATCTCATGGTTTGCGTAAAATTTAATTGGTACTGTTATACTTTAATATAATCCCTTAACATTATTATTTGCGAATAATAACGAAAGTTCATTTTTGGCAATACATGAGTGTGAATGTTTATGTGTAAACATTTACTGTTATTTATTTATGATTGAGCATGTCAGACAGAAAAGTAGCCCACTCACAAGGGTGTTTACCTTAGTTTTGTCAATGAATTGATAAAGACTAAGATGAGGCGAATTTTGAACATATGAGATTGCTCGAGAGCCTGTTCAAAATAAAAGTGCCGTCTTTCAGAAATTATAAGATGAGTCTTATTAAGGTGTGAGATAAAGACATACATAAAGTTGTATGCTTTGGATTGAGATCCAAATAAGAATTGTATGGAATCCGATGGTAAGTTATATGTAACTACCATGTTCTGTCTAAAAAGCCAGAAGTAGTCCTTAAATAAACGGACTAAAGTTGGATGTTTCGGTGCATCGCAACCTTACGCTTCTGTATGGTGTTATATAAATGTAAGACATGCGCTCCTTTAAGGGAAGGAATGAACACCATAACACATGTTTTATACCATGTGTGCTTATGTGACCAAGGGATGGGAAGTCAATATCATTGATCTCAACTTTTCCTATTGTGAGACCCTACCATATTTCGACCCTTAGAACCCTTAACTTATCCCTGAAGTATGATTCAGTGTGGCTAGCTTAGTTAGTTTCCAAGAGGCCATGGAATAATTTTGGTCTGGCGGACCTGACTAGAAAAGCGAGCTGAATCTTGATGGATGGCATATAGTAAGAGGGGAAGATAGTTTTTTGATCACATTCAATTGTTTCGTGGTTCACCGGCATGCCTATTGTGGTTTCTATGAGTAGAGACATAATAGTGAACACGAAAATTGTTTTATGAGATCATGAGTTAAAACAGTGAATGTGAGAAGGCGGTCTAGGGTTTTGGCATACGTGTACAAGAGGATCTCGTCTTTTCGAGACGCTATATATCCCTAACAGGTGTATAGCACTAGTGCTCTCGATGTATGCTGGTCACACGGTCTATCTGCCTGTATAACTGGAGAACTCGACTGAAAATGGTTCAGTCATGTGCGAGTGGGAGATGTTGGAGTCGGGATACGCCCATGACTTCTCGGGTTGACCCGGAATGTATATGTATCGGACCGGGAATCCTACTAATATGGAAGAATTCCATATTAGGGGAATATAAAGGGATTATGCCCCTTGATATTCCATAACCCTACATCTTCCCCTTTTAATTATGTAATTAAAAGGGGTAACTCCCCTAATGGGAGTTAGTGCTCCTATTTATGGGGCATTAATCTCCTTTGGGAGATGTATGCCTATAAATATGAGGCTATTTCTTTGAAGAGAGGAAGAGAGAAACTTGTAGATACCGAAACTCTGTCGGTTTCACCCCTCGCCGGTTTTTGCACTTCAAGTGGTTTTTAGACTGTGAAAGAGTTGCCGTTATCCCGCTCGTGGATATCAGCCAGACCAGTGACGCTAGAAGGGATCCTTGTAATCGCTTCCGCCAAAGTATCTGCGCTACAAGAGGTAGATAGCATATAACCCGTTTATGTTACCTCCATATATGCATATGGCATGTTGGTATATAAATCCTTCACATAATTTATGCAAATATGAAAAAAATCTTTGAATTGAGGAATTTTTAAATTTATGTAATTAAAACATTATCAATAGAATGACTCCAATAATTTTATGACTCAAACGAATGAAATTACGAGCGAATTATTGATATACTTAGTTTTGTATCACTTTTATTTGATGGCTTGCATGAATGAGGCTCCAAAAGAAAAATAAATTACCCCCTCCGTTACTTTTTAACTGTTATTTTTTTAAAAAAATTAAATTTTATTTATCTGTCACTTTTAAATTTTCAATGCAATTTAATTTATGTTTTCAATTTAATTTTTTTTAATATAAGTTGACCAATTAAATTTAATTTTATATATTGAAATACTCAATTTTATCTTAATTTTAAGTGTAACTAATATTTTTTAATTCTAATGAAAATAATAAAAGTAACTAATAATAAGAAATGGATAGAGTAATAAAGTACTCACTCATTCTCTTAATATGTGTCACTTTTATTATTTTCACTAGAATTAAAAATTATTAATTAAAGTTAAATTTAAAAAAAATTAATGATTTAATAAATATTGAGTAATTTAATACACAAATTTAAATTTAATTAGTCAATTTTTATTAAAAAATAAATTAAAAAAAATAAATTATATTTAAAATATAAAAATATCAGATAAATAAAATTTAAAATTTTATTTAAAAGCAACCTATAAAAAAGTAACGGATAAAGTAATAAATTAAGGAAAGCATGAAATGTCTGAAGACAATGGGTATAAGTAAGAAATTATTATTGCAGGAAGAAACATACATCATAATGACGTACGTGATGATCTATCAAGCATAATATTAATAATTTAATATACTGTAATTATCCTTTGTTTTTTAGCTATTATTTGTTTGGGGTCAGAATCATTTTCATGTCTATGGAATTTTTCAAGTGGGAGATACTGATTGATAGTGAGAACAATTACAGCCACCCATTAATTTATCATATGGAACCACCCATTAATTATCCTGTTCCCTTGGTTATTTCAGTGGGCGATATATATCCACTCGACGATACCAAACAATTTAAATGATAGATTCTTTAGATTTCAAAGACTTACGAAAAATCTTGGTCTTACTTTATTAAACGGAATTAATTTTCCGATCCAATTGTATACATTGAAATATGTGTTGGAATTTGAAGCCATAAATTGTCTTTAGCTTGCAACTACAAATGGATAAACAATCTGCCGCAATGGAGTGAAAATAAAACGCATTCGCTTGTAACTACAAACTATTTTTTTTCCTAAAATAAAAAATAATTAAAAAAAACGACAAGCTATATATCTATTAGTTATCTGCATAGAGATTTTAATCATTTATACATACCTCTTGATTTTATAAATTTAGAGTACATTAACTTCTTTTTTTTTGGTTAAAAAAAATAGTGGATATAATTATTAAACTCTTAATTTCTGATCAAAAATTTTAACGAATATAATTTGATGCGAAAATAACATTAATAAATGTACCTACCTCTTATAGCGCAGTAACTCGTTGCGGAAGCGTTTATAAGGATCCCGTTTGTTTTTTGTCACTGACCTGACTTTTATCCACATGTGGTATAATATCAGCTATTTTACAATTTAAAAACTCCTGAAAATTAAGACAGAAAACTGTGAGTGAAAACGAGCAGTCTTGCGGCGTGTACGTTTTCTCGTTACCAAATAATGAGGATCTCACATCTATTTATAGAGATACTAATAGCTAGAAATCTAACTCTAGTTTAACTCAGACTCATTCACAGATAGGATTTGATAATATTTATCAGATTAAATGACTCAATTTAATCTGGATAGGAACTCAATCATTTATAGAGTTATGGGCGTATCCCAACTCTATCATCTCCCACTCGCACATGACGGAACGCATTTCAGTCTTAATTTTCAGTTATACTGGCAGATAGATTGTGTGAACAACATACCTCGAAAGCACTAGTGCTATACACCTATTAGGTATATATAGCGTCTCGAAAAACAAGATCATTTTTTCCATGTATGCCTAACCCTAGATTGCCTTCTCACATTCACTGTTTTAACTCATGATCTCATAAAATAATTTTCGCATTTACTATTATGTTTCTACTCATATAAACTATAATAGGCTAGCCAGTGAACCACGAAACCTTATGAAAGTGATTAAAAGGCTATCTTCCCCTCTTACTATATGTCATCTACGCTTTTCTAGTTAGATCCGCCAGGCCTAAATTTTTCCCGGATCTCTTGGACACTAACTAAACTAGCCACATTGAACCATATTTCAGGGATAAGTTAAGCGTTGTAAGGGTCGAAATATAAATAGGGTCTCAATATAGAGAAAATTGAAATCAATAATATTATTAAAATTCCCATCCCTTTGGTCACATAAGCACACATGGTATAAAACATGTGTTACGGTATTCTTTTCTTCCCTTAAAGGAGCGCATGTCTCACATTTTAATAATATATATATCAAACACCATACAGAAGCATAAGGTTGTGATGTACCGAAGCGCTCAACTTTAGTCCGCTTACTTAAGGACTACTTCTGACTTTTCAGACAGAACATGGTAGTTACATATAACTTACCATCGGATTCCTTACAATCCTTATTTGAATCTAAATTCAAAGCATACAACTTTATGTATGTTTTTATCTTGCACCTTAACAAGACTCATCTTGTAATTTCTGTAAGACATCACTTTTATTTTGAACAGGCTCTCGAGCGTTCTCATATATTCAAAAATCATCTCATTTTAGTTTTTGCCAACTCGTTGACAAAAACTAAGGTAAACACCCTTATGAGTGGGCTACTTCTCTGTCCGACATGCTCAATCTCATAAATAACAGTAAATGTTTACAAATAAACATTCACACTCATGTATTTCCAACAACGAACTTTGGTTATTATTCACAAATAATAACGTTAAGGGATAATATAAAATGTAACAGTACCAAATAAATTCTATGCAAATCTCGAGATCTAATGTGTATCTCAAAACACATCTCTCGTTATAGGTTTACTCAACGGATTTGCATGCGTAGAAATGTACTGTAAGTTCACTTCTCCTCTTGCAACAATATTTCTCGTATATTGATACTTATTATCGATATGCTTAGCTCTACTATAAGTTATCGACGACTGACTGTCACTATAGACTGTCACTGATACCTCTGAGATAGTTACTCTTAAATGGCTCAAAAACCATTTTAGCCAAACTATCTCTTATACTGTAGTTAAGGAAACATTAAATTTTGCTTCCATTGTTGATAAGGCTACACAAGTTTATTTCTTGTTACTTCACGAGATGGCATTCTTGCCAAACAAGAATATAAACCTGAGGTGGATGCCCTCTCATCCACATCTCCTGTCTAATCAACATCTCTGTATTCTCTCAATGCAGATCCTTTGCTTGATAATATAAAGAATAGTCTGCAGTACCTTTAAGGTATATAAGTATCCTTTTAATTGCTTTCAATGTATTTTGCCAGGATTAAATTGATATATGTTTACCATGCCCACAGCATAGCATATATACAGTCTTATATACAACACTGCATACATAAAACTATCCACGGCACTAGCATATATAATGTTCCTCATACTTTCATTTATTGCTGGCATCTTAGGACACATATCTTTGCTAAGAAACTGATTCTTGGTAATGGGGTTACATATGGGTTAATAGATTTTCATATTAAACGTTCGACAATCTTCTCAAACAAACTCTTAAAATCTTAACTTCAAGAATATAATATGCTTGACCCATATTCTTTATGTCAAAGTTGGACGATAACCAATCTTTGATTTCATTTACGTACCATTTATCATTTTTAGTTTTAAGTATGTCGTGTACATACAATGCCAAAATGACAATTTCACTTTTAGAGCTTTTGCTATAAATACAATGATTTTCATCAATCATGTTAAATACATTCGATATTATTGTATGATGAGATCTCAAGTACCATTGTGTTTAAAAACTGTTTAAGGCCAAAAATTGAACTCATCAATTAGCAAACCTTACGTTCGCTGCCTTTTTCGATGAAACCTATAAGTTATTCCATCCAATTCTCCATTGAAAAAAACAGTCTTTCCATCCATTTGATGGAGCTCTAGGTTCAGACTCGCCACTATGGCCAGAATTAACCTTACGTACATAAATTTTATAACAGATGAGAAACTGCACTCATAGTCAATCTCTTTCTGTTGTGTAAACCCTTTAGCGAGTAGCGGAGTCTTATATTTTTTGATACCTTTATTAGCCTTTCGCTTTACTTTGAGAATACATTTATTCTCAATTTGTGTCCTTACAGTAGATCAACCAGTTTTCAAACATGGTTTGATCTCATTGATGTCATTTTTTCTTCCATTGCTTTAGTCTATTTTTCTCTTAGATGGGCATGAAAAAGCCTTTTAAATATTTTTATGCTCTTTCTTGTCTTGTGGGGTAACTAAAGGGGTTTCGTTTAAGTTTTCAATTTTAAATCATCGGTATGAAACACTTATCCTTTTAGATTTTTGCAGTTTTGAATCTTGATAAACATGTCTTATATATTCATCGTGATTCAAAATGCTCCCACTGGGATCATGTTCTATACTCCCACTGGAATCAAGAATACCATATTCTTTCCTCCCACTAGAGTTAAGAATACTCCTACTCAAATCAGGTCTCGAACATCCGGATCGTTTGGAGGATGAGGGTCTTAACTTTCTTCCTCTAAATTCTTCCCACTCTGATGGAGTGATCCTGATAGTTCTTCTTCCTGAGATTAATAGAAAATGAAACCTTAATTCACTTTTCCCAATTTTGAAAATTTATTCTCTTAAAAATATGACGTCTAGTGATTCGAATTCTGTCATTATGCCATTCTCTTACTTATCCATGAAAATATATCCTTTTGATATTTCAGAATATCTCACATAGACATCCTTTTCACCTCTTGGTCTCAGATTTACCAAATTGAGGTATCATGGAAGTAAAATTTATAACCCAAAGGTTGTAAATGGTTGAGGTCAGCTCGTTGATCAGTTCACAACTCATAAGTTGTGAAAGTGAGAGATTTAGAGGGCATACAGCTCAGAACATATGTGGCAGTCAATAAAGTATCTCTCCAATAGGAGATAGTCAAGTTTGCCTCTGCCATCATAGATCTAACCATATATATAGGAGAGTCTTATTTCTCCTTTTTACAATACAGTTTTATTGTGGATTTCAAGGAATGAACAACTGATGTTCAATCTTTTTTCATCACATGAAACTTTAAATTTATCTGTAAGATATCACCGATCTCTGTCAGTTCTTAAAGTTTTGATTATTTTGTCTAATTGATTCTCATCTAAACTTATATAAGTCTTGAAGCAACTCAATGCTTCTGACTTGTGAGAATTCAAATAGACATGACTATACTTAGTATAGTCATATATAAATGTGATAAAATAGTAGGCTCCGTGCCTTGTCCTTACTTTCATTTGACCACATGCGTTAGAATGAACTATTTGCAATGAAAATTTGGCTCTAGCACCTTTTTCGAATGATTTTTTAACTAGTTTTTCCTTTTAGGCAATGCTTACACGTAGGCAATTTAACCTTAATTAAATCACCTATTAAACCTATTTTAGCTGATCAACTCATTCGGTCTTTCCCAATATGGTTTAATTTAGCATGCCATAATTTTACATTATTCTCATAACTATGTGAAAAATAAGAAATTAAAGGAAAAATAGTCATGGTCCACATCCATAACTAGAACCATAATAGAAATCATCCAAGCATAAACGTGCACTGTTATTCTCAAAATGTAATTTGAAAACAAATTTTAATTAAATCAAGAACAGAATCTGAATTCATAACAAAAATATCTCTATCGCTTGTTTCATAGTCCATTGGCCCTGAATCTATCATCCACAAAGGATGAAATTAAGAACTAGATACATAAATTTCACTCACACTTGAGTTAATTAGTGTATCTTTTGGGCATAATGCAGTCTCTTGCATAGTATCCTTTATATAGGCAATTGAAATATTTCACGCTTGAAACGTTTGTCTTTGGATGTTTCGTGATTTTGTTCCTTTTACTTTTTAGGATCTCAAGCATTTTTCTTATCCCTATTATTGAAGCTTATTATATTGTTCTAATGAGAACTCATTCTATTAGAACAAGACTGTGCCATATGCCCTATGCCATTGACCTTAATCACTGTCAAACTGTCCCTTTTAAGCTTCGGATGATAAGCGACATCCTTAAATGTCTTTATGCTTATCCATGTGAGTTAGTTGCATCTTCACATGCTACCAACTCTTGCGTAAGAAATTGATAACAGTTTGAACTTTCTGCTCGTCAGTTAACTTATGACCAAAGTCACTACGCTCACTTCTCTTTTCCATCTCTCTTAAATGTTTTCGCATTAAATAATCAAACTTTTCTGATATATATCAAATTTAATCATCAATGATCGGAGCTTATTTAGAGTCACATCTCTAAACTTTTCCTGCAAAGCGATCCACAAATTCATTGCATTTTGATACTTATGGAATTGCTTAGTGATATTGTCTTCCATCACACTTAGAAAGATGATCTGAGCAGTGGAATTCTTATTTTTTCATGCCACATAGGTATCTCGGTCCCGCTTATACTAGGCTATAGTGCCATCCTGATCAGGTTCAGCCATAACCGAAATTGAGGGTTCAAGAGCCTCTTGCTCTTCAAGCACATACTGGATCTTCGAATTCCAGATTTCATAATTTTGACCATCCAGCTCAATATATTTATTAAGTTTGGTAAAATTTGATTTGGAAGCAGCATCCATTTGGATTCTCTAATCTCAAATGGAACATTATTGCACATATTTAAAGAAAATCATGCAATACATGCAATTTACTATGCATCTGAAATAATAATCTAATAAAATTTTTCATTAGGCTCAAATTAGAAAAGACTACTTATAGTATCCAATTACTCTCTAAGTCCTAATATCCAACATTACAGATTAAAATTTCATACATAATAAATCTGAATTATTGGATTATTAAGTTCGCAAACTTATGAGGGGATTTTATTAAGCTTTTACTTAATAAACATGCAATCATTTTACTTATAAAATATTGCAGGGCAATTAACAATTAAATAAACACATTTATTATGAAGTTAAATGCTATCATATTAAATAAACCCATTTATTTAATCAATAAAATCCAAAAATAAGTCACTTATGTCATATATTAATAGGAAACATAAATTCTATTAAATAAAAGCTAACTTAATTGACACTTATGTCAACTATTATAAAAATCTAGATTTCATAAAATCTTTTTAGTTATTAGCATTATTTATTTGACCAACTTCATCAATTTATCACGGAACTCATAAGTCCATTGATGAAGTAATGGACAATACACGCTCTGTCCATTTCTCAATACTATCACAAATTTTAGTGTTGCTTTTCAACACTTTTTTTTTTTTGCAACTCTAACCAAAAAGCCATATTCATACTCAGACCACCAATCCAAATGCACTCTTGCATTTGTTCTCACACATTTACTTTATGATGCACTATTGCATCGATGTAATCAGTTGAAATCTTCTTTCGCATTCTCATGTTGCTTATTTATTGCACTCTTGCATTTATCAAAGCAACCTATGCGTAATCTAAGGAAAAATCAGTGTCCTTATTTAATATTTCTGTAGCATATTACAGAAAAAATTTATACACTCATGTATAAATACACATGATTGAAACGTATTTCAATCATTAAGTAAGGACAGATCCTCAAAAATTTTCAAAATATCTAAAAACATAAAACATATTTTCCACATTTTTATAATATTTTATTTTGAAATTAAACACATTTAAATATCAAAAAATACACAAATTATTTTATGGTCATTAAAAAATTTTCAAAACATGACCAAAAAATCAGAAATAATTTGAAAAACCAATTTGCAAAAAAATGGAGCTGATTTTGTGATCGGAGAACGCCGTACGCGCCATTGCACGCTGACGAAGGGGAGGAAGACGCGCTCATGCGTCTTCACGCGCATTCTCCCTCGGATCTGCCATGTGGCAACACCGTATTGAGCCACGTGTCCACATCCAGTCAGGCCACATGTCTAAATTATATTGGTCCACCTGGCACACCAGGCACATGTCATCGCCGCGTGGCGATATCTCATTGGTCCACATGTCAATGATGCCACATCATCACCAACGCATGGACTGACACGTGGCATTATACCATTGGGCCACGTGTCACGCAATTGACACGTCATCATGGCACGTGGCATTACCTCGATCAACCACGTGTCGGCCTCTGGTTTGTCCACGTGTCCACCCATCGCATCTGCCACATGGCATGGCCTCAGCCATCCATGTGTCGCTCAGCAATTGGGCCACCTGTCAGCGTGATGCAGCACAGCTGACACGTGGTGACGCGCGTGTGGACCACCGCCCACGCGCATGCGCCAAATGTATTTTGGCGCGTGGACTCATGCCGATCGATTCTGACGCTCTGGTTCCGGCCGATGAGAGGTTTTCGGGGCATGTGAATCCAATGGTAAGGTCAAAAATCAAAAATTCCGAATTCTAGTTAGCCTTTTTGAACACTCATATTCATCCCCTAGGGTTTCGGTATATACATACACGAAATTGTGCCGAAATATACATACATGTATATTTTTCACACAAAAATTAAATTTTTTATTGTGTTTATTGCATCTCAGATCTAATATTTTTACACATAAAATCTTAAATCCTTTTTAGCCACATGCCAAGACCCAAAAACAACAACGGCTCTAATACCAATGATGGAAAATTATAACGAATATAATTTGATTCAGATGTAACATTAATAAATGTATCTATCTCTTATAGCGCAGTAACTCGTTGCGGAAGCGTTTATAAGGATTCCGATTGTTTTTTGTCACTGGTTTTATTTTTATCCATATGTGGGATAATAGCAGTTATTCCACAATCTAAAAATCCCTGAAAATTAAGACAGAAAACTGTGAGTGGGAACGAGTAGTCTTGCGGCATGTACGTTTTCTCGTTACCAAATAATGAGGATCTCACCTCTATTTATGGAAATCCTAATAGCTAGATACCTAACTTTAGTTTAACTCAGACTTATTTTGAGATAGGATTTGGCAATATTTATCATATTAAATTACTCAATTTAATCTGGATAGAAACTCAATTTTTTATAGAGTCATGGACGTATCCCAATTCTATCAATTTCTTTATATAATTCGGTATTATCGCCATTTTTAATAATAAGTGCATTCGAAAATGAATTAAACTGGTTACAATTAGACTTTCTCTAAAAAATTGGAGTTGAACTATCATATCACAAAATATACTGTATAAATTACACTCAAATCTTATCATAACCCATCTAAACTATTTTTAAACACCTCTATTTAATAATAATAATAATAATAATAATGTATTTAATTTATCAAGATTCTAAATTATATCTTAGAGAGAAAAATAAAGAAAATTTGCAATGTATTGTACATTATAAAGTCAATATTATATTCTTAATTAGACATTATTATCTAAGAAATTATATATTTTGAAAATTTGGATAATTCTTCAGAGTTCAGAAATATTCAGTTCGCTTTATAATATCTATCATTTTTTGTTTTCATTAAAATTAAAAAATATTAATTAGATTTAAATTTAAAATAAAATTGCGTGATTAAATGCACAAATTTAAATTTAATTGGTTAACTTTCATTGAAAAATAAAATTAAATTGAAAAAAATAAATTGCATTAAAAATATAAAAGTGACAAATAAATGAAATTTAAACTTAAATTTAAATTTAATTGGTTAACTTTAATTAGAAAAAAAATTAAATTGTATTGTAAATCTAAAAATAACAGATAAATTAAATTTGAATTTTATTAAAAAAATGACAGATTTTAGAGAACGGATAAAGTAATATGAATTTAATTATATGCCAATTAAGTATATCTTTCAAAAGCCATTTTTTTGAAAAAAAAAATACTAAATATTTGAGCAAAACAATCTATCAACATAAGTTTGACAATTTCATAAGCAAACTATTAAATTTTATTTTAGAAATTCCTACAAATATTTTATTTTTTTTTTAATTTGAACTATACTCTCACATAGTTAATAGTGAAAATTAGGTGAATGCAAATAATTAACGTATAATAGATCAAATTATAATTCCAATAGTATTGACAATCTCAAAACTTTAATATGATTGACGGGACAATGTGATAGTGGCATGAATTGAGTGCCAATCATAACTCAATCAACTTTATACAATGTATTAGTAGATTATTTTCCTAAATTTATAAGGGATGCAATTGCAACAAATCAAAATTATTAAAACGAAAATACTATTAATTACCATTAAATGGATATATTTTTTTCAAGATTTATTTGATATATAAAGCTAATATCATTAATTTTAAAAGAAAAAAGCATAAATGTACCATTACAAATCAAATAATCTAATAATTGGACTATAAAGTATAAAGTATAATAAAATATAATTTTATTTAGTCAAGATGCATAGTGAAGCATACTCCAACTCGAATAGTTTTTTTTTTTTTTTTTTTGAGACCTCCAACTCGAATAGTTAAGAGTGCACAATATGTAATTTTGGTCAAGTTTAAGATGAAAAATATACATTAATTTTCTTTTAGCTCTTATATTGTCTTGACCCCGCGTGTACATTAAATGCGATAATACATATCTAGATAGTGGAGTGATTGTTGCATTTCTATCAAATTGGAGTGAACTTTGGAAAAGTTTAGTTGTAATATATATTTTTTTTCCCCGAATTCAAAGTACAAATTATGTGTTATGCGAGTAAAAGAATTAGAACTTTGACCAGTCTCAAAATTAATTTAAACGTCTATATCATATATATTTTTTTCACATTTTTTTGTCTTCAAACTTTTTTTATCACAAAATTTGTTATTTGTAAAATTAAATTAAAATAATGTAAATTGAACGTAAATTTATTATTTTAAAATTATATAATTTAAAAACTTAAAAAATACACAAGTTATTTATTTATTTTTTTATGTAGCAAATATGAAAAGTAAATTGTTCAACGCTTATATTAAATTCCATTATTTCTTTAAATTCGATGCAGTAAAAGTTTGCAGTATTTGACTATTTTGTTGCAGCTACGTCCATATGGAATTCAACTCGTCATTGGATCATGAATTTATACATTTTTTTTTTTGCCATCGAGTTCTTAAATTTTTATTTTTTACATCAAATTTTTAAATTTTTATTTTATTTTTATTTACATTAAATTTGAAATTATTAAATTTGGATAAAATAATAATATAATTTTTTTTGGTATTTATTGAATTTTAAACTATCATTTTTTTATATTATTAAATTTTAATTTTGATACAATATATATTAAAATAAAAATTTAATAATTTTATTTGATGATAAATAAAAATTTAAGAATTTAATAGAAAAAATATATAAATTAAGGAATCCGGATGTGTTTTTGCCGACTTTTTCATAATAGTATGTAGTGAATTTTCTATTTTATTTTTATTTGAATTCAAAGTTATTGACATTTTTGTATTTAACTATATTATATCTCTCGAACTTCCAACGCGTCTATTAAATTCCATTATGTCTATAAATTCAACTCATTAAAAATTTGCAGTATATGTAGCAAGTAGCCCATATGGAGTGAACAAAGAAAAATAGAAAAAATTACTTATTTTGTAATCTTGTCTTAATTTTTCTTATAACTAAAAAAATCATGTTTAAACCGATTTGCAATTTATTTCTTTTATTTAAAAACCATAACAATTAAACCACTAACGTGTTTTAGAATATTTCAATTAAATTTATTTTAAAACTAGCAAAAATATACTAAATTTTATTAAAAATAAAAAATTTCAGCTTTATTTAATACACATTAAAATAAATTGTTATTATAGTTAAATTGAATTATACAACCATGCCCCGATTGCATTCATTCATTTTCAAGTTTATTTTTCTTGACACGCTGCAATTTTTCGTGCGCATCAGTATGGCTTTTTGAACAAACCTTGTGGACGTTAATATACATGTTTCCTTCTTGATTCAATTGCTTGTTTATTTAGTTGCAAAAATTATAATTTACTCATTTATAAATAATTTTTTTAGAATACTGATATATAATTAAAGTAAAAAAAATAATAATAATGTTTGAAGTAAAAATAATATCGCTTGTATATCAGCAAAGTGCCATTCTTTAGTTATTTTTTCTTAAAAGACATTAATTATTAGGCATAGTTTTACACTTTTTTTTTTTCTTTTTTTCCCCGCATTGGCACGTTGGTTTTCTTTCTTTTATTTGGTTTTTATTTGACTCTATTTGTTCTTTTGTTTTTCTAGAATGAAAATTGGAATTTATTTTCCAAAAAACATATTTTCTGGTTTCTAATAAGTTAATTGTTGAAAATTGAAAATCCTTGTGATTCCATTTCTATTTTTGATTTTTTTTTTCTCATGAAACTGCAAAAGAAATATAATTCAATGGGTTAATTAATACCTTAATAATTATTTTATATTGTCTACTAATGAAGTAAATAAAATATCGCCTACTAATGGAGTTGAGCTTATTGTTATAATATGGCGGGTACAAGTAAGAAATTATTATTGCAGGAAGAAGCATACATCATGATGTGATCATGAACTACCAAGCATAATATTAATAATTTAATATAGTGTAATTATCCCTTGTTTTTTAGCTATTTGTTTGGTGTTGAATAATTTTCATGTCCATGGAATTTTTCAAGTGGGAGATACTGATTGATGGTGAGAACAATTACGAGCCACCCATTAATTATCCTGTTCCCCTGGTTATTTAAGTGGGCCAGGTACTGGAATGGTCCAATCTCACAGAATAATATGGAAGAGAAAATAAAAGAAAAATGGAAAGTATACAAATATTAAAAATTATATTCCCTCAAAACAAAAAAAGTAAAGTTTTATATAAAAAAAAAAAAAATCAGAAAGAATACTTGAAAATTGAATCAGGATAAAATTGAAGTTAAACTTATAGAACTTAAATTATTGGTTGAACAAATCCTTCAGACAACATATTATAAAGTGAAGCAATCAACGATGCTACCGCAGCAGTAGTTGCTTCTTTCTCATCCCGGGGGCCTAATTCGATTATTCAGATATTTCGATGGTACGTGTATATATTTCATAAGTATAATTTGATTGTAATTTCAAATATGCTATTATTACTACTGGTAATAACTACAAACTGAGTTGACGCGTTTGCGTTTCTAATATTTTATATCTATATAGCTTCTCCTACGAATGCTAGTAGAAATGCGAAAGCTGAATTTGCATGAGGATCTGCCTTGTGGATATTGCATATAAAGCGGACTGCATCAAATTTCTTTGCGGCATTAAAGGCAATGACAAAGATGTTATCAGACAATGTTTCTGAAAATAATAGCACTTGTCCTGAAAGTGATTCAGAATATCGAAAAGTAATTGTATTTTTAAAATAGTGTAAAATATTAGCTGCCATATTTATTTTTTGTTTTCGAATTCAAGGGAAGGCCAAACTTTATTTGGAAAATGTAATTAATTTCACCCTTTTGATTCTGGCTTCATTGAATCTCTCGGTTATTTCTTCAGCTTATTTTTCTTTCTGCCTTCTCCATCGGTTCACAGGTTGTTCCATTGGATTTGACGAATAATTAATTGTTTTGTCTCCTAAAACTATCCACCATAAACCGATGTTAATGGCCCTCCAAGCCCAAGTGGCCTAGAATGACCTCATTAATTCCCTGTAATTTATGTTCTTTTTTCTATTTATTTTTACAATTGCTGAAATTTTTTAGATATAGTTTTTTTATTTAAAATATGTAACAATAAAATCACTAACATATTTTAGAATATTTCAATTAAATTTATTTGCTAATAATTCTATTAAAACCAGCAAAAATACATTAATTTTTATTAAAAGTAAAAATGTTCAGCTTTATTTAATAAACAAATTAATAATAAATTGTTATTTTAATAATTAACTTGAATCATACAATTATGCAACGATTGCGTGTTTGTTTAGATACCGTTCATATACACACACAAACTTTTTTTGAAATGATTATTTCAACTGATTTTTGGAAAATTATATTATGTTATTTTTAAATAAAAACTAAATCTTATTTACATGATATTTTTAAATTTTTAATATAATTTAATTTTTTTTAAAAAATTAATTAATTAAATTTAAATTTATATATTAAATTATTCGATTTTATTTTAAATTTAAGATTGATTAATATTTTTAAATTTTAATAAAAATAATAAAAGTAAAATATAAAATAAAATGAGAAGATCCACGTACAAAAATAAATAGAACGAATGGTTTATTTATTTTTTTACTGTTAATGGGTCCCTTGCTGGTAATCAATTTCCCTGCTTTTATCTTTCAATAATTGCCCTTTTTAATTGACTCTTCTCCACTGTGCACCGACACCGATAAGGCAACCCTCACACCACTAAAAGACAGCCAAATTGCAGGACAAGAAAATACGTTGGAATTGAGACTCAGTGGAGGAAATATTTTTCATTTTTTTATCACTAAATATAGAGTTACTCACAATTTTGCCACAAAAATAAACCACCATAAATTTTCATTGCTATTTTGTAATTTTCTTACAGTGCACCTAACATTAAATTTTAAAAAGCAACACTCTTACTATTGCATTCAAACCTACTACTGTTACTTGTGTTGAAGTTTGCACAGAAGAATTAGCAACAAGTTGCTGTCGGCTGAAATAAAATAGTGTCCCTAGTCGGTTTAATAATTTGATAGGTTTCAGCCTTATTAGAGTTGGATGGGTTAGTTTTTAATTTTTATGATGGAAATGGAAATATCGCACTCTCATCATCTACCTAGCTTGGCAATGATAGGAATTGAGTTGTCATCTAAACCTTTTGGTAGATGATTCCTTTTCGACTACCATTTTGCATCAATATATCTTAATTTTGATTTTCCTAATATAAACTCAATCCATAGTTTTATTCATAGATTCATGAGTTAGTAAATTAAATCCATTAAGTTGATTTGTGCAATGAATAAAATTAAAAATTCTATCTCAATTTCTTTTTTATTTTTATAAATTGCGGATTGATCGATGGACTTTCATCATAGAAGGCTTCGACAATTAATTAGTCAACATTTGTAAGGAGAAGCATAGAAAGGATATTTTGAGTGTACGAGAGTCCTGAAGTGTTAAGTACAAAGTCTTATATAGTAGTATTTGATAAATTATATGAAAAGAACAATTAGGTCATTATTGTTAAATAATAGCTAGTAATGTTGAAGAATTGGAACTTTATCCGACGTTGCAGAGTTCTAATGTTGAAGAATTGAACTTTATCCGACGTTGAAGAGTTCGAACTACATAGCTATATTTTGAGATGTGAAATGAATTCGAAATCCAAATGTTGGTTTCATAATATTGAATAAACAATTAAAAAAAGTATTGAGGTTACCACCTGAATATTATGATGTCATTAATCTGAATCTAATTAGTCCAAATAATTGTCTTCCAATTTATAAAATTGAATCAATTTAAAACTCTTGTTTTTTATTTTTCGTTATCATTTTTTTTTTGTCTTATCGATTGTACCAACAATAAAAAGGAATTAAAAAGAAATGGAAAGGGGAGTGCGCATGCAGTGGTGGTTTGGTGTAAAAACAGAGAGTGTTGGATGCATATATAATTAGTAATTACATTACCATGCAAGACGGACAAATTCTATATGCTACAGATTGCAGAGAAGAAGAGGCAACAACATGTAGGTCCCGAAGACACATAACAAAAAGGTGAATTGAGTGTCTTAAAGTTTTTTAGCCATTTTTCTAATAAAATAAAAATATATAAAAATGCAGAATTATGACTATGAAAATAAAAATGCAATGCAAATAGCATTCAAATTTTTGCAAGTTTTTTTTAACCAAAATTTCAAAAATAATTCTGAAAAAATGTGTGTAAAATTTGTTGTGTATATTTCAAAAATTATTTTTAAAAAAAATTTGAAAATACAAATTTCAGAATGTTAAAATAGAATTGTAAAAAAATTGAGTAGCAGAAAAGTAAACACGTATAATTTCTAGTGGTTTGGCAAATGTACCTACATTTGCTACTCATCAAGATTCAATTTTTGAACATTTTTTTTTTCTGCTCGTAAGTCTTTTAAAGGCAAAAGTCAAAGTTAGTATACAATTCTAGATAGGGGTGAGCAAAAAAACCGATGGACTTGGTTAACCGAAAAAAAATACGAAACCGAACCGATGGACTGATTAACCGATTGACTGGTTAACCGATTGTAATGGACTGGTTAATGGTTAGTGTTTTGAAAAAACCGATATTAATGGACTGGTTAATGGTTTTTGAATTAGTGATAGTGCAGTGAGCCTACCAATGGCTTAGTGTAGTGATTAATGAGTAGTGTACATGATTAATGATTTATATCGACTTATTGTTCTAATTGACATATCGAAGTGATTATTGATCTTGGCAAGTGAATAGTGACCTTAAGTATGTTTTAGACGATATATGATTTTGTAATATTGAACATGAACTATTGTATATCGGCATGATAGTGTAATATTGATCTAGTAGGTGTGCATGATATGTGTCGTGTGTGCTAAGCATGTTCCTTATTGTATAGTACTTTGTGATTATTGTGTTAGTACTTGTTTTTACATCCCCACTTATTGTTTAGCACGGGTGCTTGTCTCCCGTGTAAGTTGTGGATTGGGGCCGAGTTTTGAAGGGGTTCTGTGGGCCACCATAGGAGCAGGAAGAGTCCTCTTAAGTGTAATGTTTTGTAAAGTTTTGTATAATAGAGTTTCATTTTTGTATTAGTTGTTCTTTTTGTACATGTATAGTGTTATAAGTGGCATATTGCAGTGAAACTTGTAATCTGTAATAGTGAACAGTAAATAATTAGTGACGGTGTATATCCTAGCGGCAAATTGGTAGTATTAAAAAGGTACATACTCTTCTGTGAAAATGAGGACTAACTGAATCAAAAAGACTATATTACCCCTTGCTACTTCAAAGACTATCTCTATCATGCTTTTTAAGTCATTTCCATTTTTTTAAAAAAATTAAAATTAATTGCCTTGATAATTGGATGGAATTATCTTTCCAATGGATGGCCCAAATGTCACGGAATTGGCGATACTTATCTACTTGACGATACCAAACAAATTAATTGATAGATCAAAGACTTGCGAAAAGTCTTGGTCTTGCTTTATTAGATGGAATTACTTTTCCAATCCAACTGTATACATTGAAATATGTGTTGGAATTTGGAGCCATAAATTGTCTTTAGCTTGTG
Source organism: Excoecaria cochinchinensis (assembly GCA_947683425.1). Taxonomy (NCBI): domain Eukaryota; kingdom Viridiplantae; phylum Streptophyta; class Magnoliopsida; order Malpighiales; family Euphorbiaceae; genus Excoecaria; species Excoecaria cochinchinensis. The sequence continues at coordinate 2,502,357 of CANTUQ010000049.1, read as the reverse complement.
ACTACAAATGAATAAACAATCTGCCACAGTGTAGTGAAAATAAAACGCATTAGCTTGTAACTACAAACTATTTCTTTTCCTAAAATAAAAATAATAAAAAAAGCTATATTTATTAGTTATCTGCATAAAGATTTTAATCATTTATACATACCTATTGATTTTATATTTTTAGAGTACATTAACTTCTTCTTTTTTTTTTTAAAAAAAAAAATAGTGCATATGATTATTAGACATTATTATGTAAGAAATTATATATTTGGAAAATTTAGATAATTCTTCAAAAATAATATAAATTTAAATAAATACGCTTGATACCAATTAAGTATATTTTTCAAAAGTCATTTTTTAAAAAAAATTACTAAATATATGATAACTAAACAATTCTAAAAAGGAATATTGCTTAATTTTGGGTACTACTTAAATAGAAACATAAACTTCTATTCAAACGCTACTACACAATTCTATAAATAGGCGGAAAATCAGGTATTCTACGGTTTCGAATTCTCTTTGAATTTCAATTCATTATTCGTCAATTACTGACTTGACCGTCGGAGTATTCAAAAATCTCCACAGGTCCTTTATTATTTCTTGCAGGTAACAGATCACGGAAATTTTCTCGATATGTTATCATTGGTGCGGTGAGCGTGGATCGAACACGCGACCTTCAGATCTTCAGTCTGATAATCCGTAAAGAGAAAAATCATCCATCACCGATCTACCCGCTTAATGGGAAAAATTTAGAAAGACGACAAAAATAAATAAAAAAATTTTAAGGGAAAGAGGGAACAGAGGAGAAAGGGCGACACGATAACAGGGGGGAGCACAGGAGCTAAACCGCGGCACTGCCGATGAAGCAGCCCTCTTCCCCCTCGAGACCCCGCCGTTGCACCTCCGGAGACCGTCGCATGATTTACCGGAGCAGATCCGCCTCCGCAGCTCATCGCGCCAAATATCGTTTGGTAACGCACAGGAAATGGTAACCGGCGTTATTAGCGTCTGACTAACACCGCCATACCTCCTCACCGCCGCCCCTGTGACAACTGTTCCTTCTCAACCTCTGGGTGTCGATTACCAGCTGCTCCACATAGGCCTACCTCACATGGCATCCATAACTTCTTGCATCCCAAATTGCGATCAAGGGATAGATAATCCCTGGGTTTGTGATCCCTTTTTCTCTCTTCAATCCAGCATAAATTAGGCTAGGATTTAATCTGATTGAATTGAAAAATGTTGGTAATTGAATTATGGTTATTTAATTATTTCGAAATTGGTTTGGGATATATTGCTCTGTTTGGGTTTCAATCTCTACTGGAAATTTTGGTTCACTTGGGTTTGCGTTAATGTTTCGATTTTGGATGAGAAAAAGCTTTCAGGAATTTATCCTCTCAAAGCTTCATTTCAAGGAAGCGTTAGCACCAGTAGCCTCTCTAATTGGGAAAAGTCATTGCTGGCCTTTATTTGCATACGCCTTGAAAGTTTGGAACTACCTTCTGATCTACATTTGCAAAAATCTGGTTGATTGTGTCAATTCATTCTTTAGAGAAACACTCTACGTAGATAGCAGAGGAGGAGGTTCAGGAGGACTTTGTGGTGGCAACATAGGGGTCCTTAGCAGAAATGAAGGTGACTTTTTATGCACAACTAAGGTTTACCGTGTATTCCCAGTTTTGAAGAAGGTCTATGGTGACAGCATGCATAAGGTACCATAATCCGAATCTTGGAGCTCTTTATTTGATTATAATTGCCATTTTATTTATGATTAGATCATGTATTGGCCTTTCTAATTTAAGCTTACTTTTTCATAATACCTATCGAAATGTGATTTGCTGGCCTTGAAATCTTTGCCTGCATTTAGTTAATTGTTACTTGAATTTTTTTTTCTTCAATCACGTTACTTTCAGCCTTGAAAGTTTGGAACTTGCACATGCATTCCATTGTTTTTTGGTGCTCATTATGGTCGTGTATTAACTAAGGATTTACTGATATCTGGTGACATGGCCACATGAGTAACACCTTCTGTAATGATAGAATTCATGTTGCTTATGCCATTTTCAAGTTCATATATATATATATATATATGTTGTAACTCACCGTATCTTCTTTCCTTGATGAAAATTATAATTAAATCAATAAGTATCTTCCATTTTGATACTGTCTCATTATGTGGGATTCAGTGACCTTTCGATTTTCGGAGTATTCGACTATTTACCACTGTGCTCTTCTTGCTATGTTTTCGCTTTTGCTGCCTCCACTTCTAGGTTCTATTATCCTTCCATTTTTGAGTTCTTACTTGATTGTCAATTTATTGGTGGCTTATGAGCTGTTACATTTGAGCAAGGGGACTTGCATTAAAGTCCGGGGGTCGTGTGTATATAACACAAAAGCCAAGAAAATGCAGCTTTTTAGCAAGTTAAATGTAAAACAGGGACAAAGTCAAACAATGACCCATGATACCTTCTGACAAAGCCAGTATCCTTTTATCTACTCTTGTCATGAAGTTGAAAATTTTACATGGGGATTATTCTTTCCATTCATCAGCTTCCTCAACCTCAAATTGCGAATTTAAACTTCATCAAGTTTAAATCAGCCGTGTAAGTGAAGGTTATTTAGTTCATTGTTAAGAAACTTATTTCAATTTATTAGCTTGAGCTTTGGCATATCACAGTTATATTATTTTAGCTAAATGCTTAATTTATAAAGGCCACTATCATGCATATAAGCATATTCAAATGCAAATGGGTTGTGCTTTTCAAATATTTACAGCATTTTATCATTTTCAAAGTCTTAATTTTTGACATTATTCTTCAATTTATTCTTGTTTAACTAACAATCTATCAAAGAAGATAAGTGAGTTTTGAATTTCTAGCAGCCATTTTCCAATAAAAGCTTGAAACAATACGAACAAGAGACAAGCATATACTTCCAATAAACTAAGGTAGCTCTCAGTCTAGACTCGAAGGGACAAGCATATACTTACATGCCTTTTTGCAAGTACATCACTCAAGTACATTTTTAATTGCACTTTCATACGTATCTATCAACGGAAATACATGTGATTTTATTATTTATTTTGTGAAGTTCAATATATTTCTGTAAGCTAAAATTCTGGCACATACAATACAAACCTATTCTCAATATAGGGAGCAAAAGCTTATGCAGCTAGTCAATTGCCTTGCACAAGTATTTTTACTGAATTTGCATTTTTATGCTATACGTATGCTAACTTGCTCACCCGTGAGGCAGAAGTCAAATTGAAACTTTATGCAGGTTTGAAAATTAGCTGTCATCACTTAATATAAGTCGAGTTTTCACTCAACTCAGTTTCGAGGGGGAAGAGCAAGGCATGCAGTTCTAAGCCTCAAAGATACAAGACGATCTATTTAAGCTCTACTTCTTTTACAGCTCATGCAACCAGTAGGTAATGTAAACTCTACAACATGATGTGGATTTATTTGCTCATTCTAGATATACGCTAATCAGGTTATGCATATTTATTCGCGCATTCTACCTACAGTGCAGTTTATTTTGAATTTGAAACTATATTACCAGTACCCTATTACAAACCCGGCAGGTTCGCCACGAGCACTTGATTTCATTATTAGCTCACTCAGGCAGTTATGCCTTAAGAGCATCTATCTCATTGTTAGCTCGCTCAATTAGGCAAGTTTGCCGTTCGAGCATGAAGTTTCGGCATCCAATACTACCGCCGACAGGGCGTACATCCAATACTACCGCCGACAGGGCGTACATCCTCATACTCAGCATTGAGCACATTTTTAACACTTACTCGGCTATAATGCCATCAAGCAAAATACAAGTTGGCCTATTCATCTGGATACACATTGTCCAGCCAAGACCAGTCCATATCCGGACATCGCTGTTTAACAGCATCAGACAGCTTCTGACTAAAAGCAAGGCACTTCTCAGCAGCTAAACCTGTTGCTCTCTTCTAGCTCGGAACACCACATTCCAAGCTCAGTTTTTTCTTTACCTAGTTCAGTCTCAGCGGCCTGGTGTTTTTTCTTTTCCTACCCGAATACTGACATAAATGTCATATACTGGAGGGGGGACTTATGATAACTAAACAATTCTAAAAAGGAATATTGCTTAATTTGGGGTACTACCTAAATAGGAACATAAACTCCTATTCAAACGCTACTACACAATTCTATAAATAGGCGGAAAATCAGGTATTCTACGGTTTCGAATTCTCTTTGAATTTCAATTCATTATTCGTCAATTACTGACTTGACCGTCGGAGTATTCAAAAATCTCCACAGGTCTTTTATTGTTTCTTGCAGGTAACAGATTACGGAAATTTTCTCGATATGTTATCAATTTTGACAAAACCATCTTGATGTGATGAGCTATGAAGCATAATATGAATAATTTATTATACTGTAATTATCCTTTGTTTTTTAGCTATTTGTTTGGTGTTGAATCATTTTCATGTCCATGGAAATATTTTAAGTGGGAGATACGAATTCACGAGCCAACCATTTATTTATCATATGGAACCACCCATTAATTATCCAGTTCCCTTGGTTATTTAAGTGTGCTAGTTACTATGATAACTGGAATGGTCCAATCTCACAGAATAATATGAAAGAGAAAATAAAAGAACAAATGGAAAGTATACAAATATTAAAAATTATATTCCCTCAAAACAAAAAAGTAAAGTTTTATATCAAAAAAAGAAATCAGAAAAAATACTTGAAAATTGAATCAGAATAAGATTGAAGTTAAACTTGTAGAACTTAAATTATTGGTTGAACAAATCCTCCAGGGAACATAAAGTGAAGCAATCAAGGATGCTACCGCAGTAGTTGCTTCTTTCTCATCTCGGGGGCCTAATTCGATTGTTCAGATATATATGTACTTGCCGAATGAAAAAGACTATAATACCCTTTGCTACTTGAATGATCTTGTTTATTTGATGAGCTCGTTAATTCCCTGTAATTTATGTTCTTTTTTGTATTTATTTTTACAATTGCTAAAAATTTTTAGATATAGTTTTTTTATTTAAAATATGTAACAATTAAATCACTAACATATTTTGGAATATTTCAATTAAATTTATTTGTTAATAATTCTATTAAAACTATAAAAAATATATTAATTTTTATTAAAAGTAAAATTGTTCAGCTTTATTTAATAAACAAATTAATAATAAATTGCATATAAAGCCGACTCCATCAAATTTCTTTGCAGCATTAAAGGCAATGACAAAGATGTTGTCAGACAGTGTTTCTGAAAATAATAGCACTTGTCCTGAAAGTGATTCAGATTACCGAAAAGTGGTTGTGTTTCTAAAATACTGTAAAATATTAGCTGCCATATTTGATTTTTTGTTTTCGAATTCAAGGGAAGGCCAAACTTTATTTGGAAAATGTAATTTCACCCTTTTGTTTGTGGCCTCATTGAATCTCTCGGTTATTTCTTCAGCTTATTTTTCATTCTGCCTTCTCCATCGGTTTTTTATAGGTTGTTCCATTGGATTTTGTAGGTCCCAAAGACACTCAAGAGGGGGGGTGAATTGGGTGTCTCGAAATTTTCTGACTGATTTTCTAATGGAACAGAATTGTTTATAAATACAGAATTTATGACTTCCAAAACAAAAACTTAATGCAAACTTGGAAAAGATTTTTGTAACTCCTTTTTCAATCAAAAATTCAAAGATAATTCTGAAAAATGAATATATGAAATCTGTTGGAGAATTTTCCAGAAAATCTTTAAGGACAGATTTGACAAATTAAAATTCAGAATATAAAAACAGAGTAGAAAAGATGTCAGAAAAGCTTGCACACAGAATTTATAGTGGTTCGGCCAGCATGCCTACATCCACTCCCCAAGATTCACTACTTGAGCCTTTCTTCAATCTAAACTCTTTTAAGGGCAAGAGTAAAAGCCAATATACAATCCTAAATTTGTATATCTATCCTCAATCTTTTTTCCAAAGTAAAAGATTAAAACACTTACTAGAATTCTTCCTAGGTTTCTAGCCAACCTCAAATCACAATCTTTATCAATAGAATTTCCTCACACTAAGATTACAACAAAAGCTATAACCAAATTGAGGAGTATGAGTAAAGAGTGAAGTGCAAAAGATGTGGAAAGTGAAATAAAAGATTTAAGCTTTTCTCTTAAGAGTTAGAATTTCTTTCCAAACTTTCTCTAACCTTCTAATGGGTAAAACATCATGTATTTATACTCAAAAAATTAGTTTGAGATGTTTAAATCATAAAGTAGCCGTTTATAGCTGTTGGAGGGCAAAACAGACAAGTAAAAAACCAACTAGCCGTTATTTTGTCTTTTTGTGCGATTCTGAGTTTTGCCCAGAATTATGATACGAGCAGAAATTCAGTTAGAAATTGGTAGATAGAAATTCATTTAGAAATCTGAAACACAGAAATTCATTTTCTGAATAACCAAATTCTGACGAAAACCAGTTTTGATCAAAATATAATTTTCTAACTTAAAAAACATTTTTATGCAATTTTAAAACTATGATATGCATGAATGAGAATATTTTGCCTCAATTTGATTTTACATATTAATAACCTAATTTCTAGCAAACTAAGGCAATAAACAAATTTACAACTAAAGTCCATGCTTTCTTCAGAATAGTGATCCTTTACATCAGACAAACTCATAGAAGATATTCCTGCACAAATTTGTTTAGAACAGAATTCTTAATAGAGTTTATTTAAGGTTTGATAATCATCAAAATTAGAGTGTGGCCTTGGGCCAACAATCTCCCCCTTTTTGATGATGACAAAACCTTAATAAACTCCAATTAGAAGTTTATCTAGGTTAGTCCAAAAAAAACTCCCCCTGAATATGTGCGTGGGGGTAAATATAAAAACTTATATATCCCTTGTTCAAAAATATAATCATATTAACAGTTCAACAATCAACCAATCAATAACCACAATCCATCCAACAGTTCAGCACTCAATAGCAACAATCCATCCATAGAAATTTCACACAGTTCAATGCTAATAACTACTTCTCCCCCTTTTTGTCATCAATCAAAAAGGATAGAGCCTGCACCAAAAAATAAAAGCAGTCCACAAGCAATAAGCAGTTCACAAAAATTCCAAAAATAATCACAGAAATCCAACAATATCCAATAAAATTTCACTATCATTTCGGCATAAAACACATCAAGTATTCCCAATATATCAGAGATCATATATTTTCAATATTACTATTTTTTCTCTAATAAAATTCAATTTAATCGAATAAGCTCATTTTTAATCACAATAACAACTCAACATGTCCCAAATTTTCTTCAATAAAATTCAATCCACATATATCAGCTCAACATATATATCATGTATATTTAACCAATAAGCAAACAAGAATTGATTTTTAGCCAATAAGCCAACATATCAGCTCAAAAATTTATCCCAATTTTTCAATTTTGATTTTGAACAAAAATTAGCAATTTGATTTTTAATAAAAATTAACAATTTGATTTTTTTTAACAAAAATTAATCAACAGCATATCAATATATTCAACCGAACAGATTCAACCATTTTCTCATCAGCAAAAGGGAAGAGAGAAACAACCAATTTTTCACAATAATACTCAATTAAAAAATATTTTCAAAGCAAATCCAGCAATAAAAATATTTTTCAAGTCACTGAAATATAATAAAAATTACCTTAAGAGAGTAGATTCAGAGAGACTTGAATTTTCTTTTCGAATTTGAACGATGAAACTCATTTCGGTGATATTGCCCAAAAATCCATAAAATGATTTTACCAAATTAGAGTAAAATTACGTTACCTGAATATTCCAACAGCAATTTTTTTCCTTCGAATTCCATCCATAAAATTGATTTCGCAATTGATCAGCTCGATCGACGATTTCGGAGGAAATATGACAAATATTATTTTGGGCGATGGTTTCGATTTGGGTTTGATTTTGATTTCCATGGGTTGCATTTCTTGAATTTGGGTTTGGAAGAAATGGGTTGTGATCAAATTTGCCATATTTTTGTGTTGAATATTGAATTTGGGCAAATGGGTAAGGAATGAATAAGTTTTACAAAATGGAAATGAAAGTGACGGGAGAATGGAGATGGAAAAGCTAAAACCATTTTCAAATAAAATATTAAAATGGAAGAGTATAAAGCAAGTTTGACATTAAATGAAAAGTAAAGATTTTGGAAAAAGACAAAAATTAAAAAGTAAAATCCATTTTCCAAGGAGATAACCATTGACTTTAAACTCAAAAAATTAAATTGATCTCATTCTTTTGATAAACACACAAGTTAAATTCAAAGAACTGAAATTTGTTTCCAGGAAGAAGATCAAACTAATTTTTTTTTTTAACTTAAAGAATAAAATGACTATTTTTGTCTTTAATAAAAAATATAAGTCTTTTATAATTGAATACGAAAAAGAAAGTCATATTAACATATTTTTATATTTAAAACCAGTAGAATAACAAGGAAAAATTGTATCACGCATTTTCACACTGATTTCAAGATTAACCAGCAGATTTCTTATCAGAATTTCGTTAGAAATCGTACCTTAACAGAAAATCAGATTTTTGATGTGCTCATACCTAATTTCCTTCTTAACTGACAGAATTTTTCTTTTTCTTTTTTTTTTCACACAATTGACTGATGCTTAATAGATTATACTTCAGACCAATTTGAAAAACTTGTTGCTGTCCCACGTCATATGCCTGGAGCATCTATTGTCCATATACAATTTTTCTGTTTTGGTGCTCCTTAGGCAGACCTGCAATAAAATCAAGCATTTTTAGGTACCCAATTTATCTTGGATCCTAGAGGGTTAGCAGTAACTGTTCCAGAATTTTTAATCACCCATTTTTGTTTGATAAAATTAGCATTCTTCTTATAAAAACAGAATTTTGAAATATGCCATTTTCTACAACAATAAAAGCATGTAGCAGAAGAATTAGTTGCTAATTTACCATAAGATACAACCTTATCAACCCTTTTTGGAAAATAATTTTTCTTATAAAAATTTTTTGATGAACTTGCATGAACTGATTTCACATTTTCAACAGTATTATCATTGCACACACAAACTTGTTTTCCTTTGCATTTTTCATGTAAAGCTGCATATTTAGTTTCTAAATCAGAAAAATCATTTTTCCATTTTATTTCTGATTGCTTAGAGTTCTCATGTTCCAAACTCAATGCATCAAAATTCTTTTTCATTTCAATATGCGTCTTCTTAAGCAGAAAATATTTATGATGCAATTCTTCAAAACAATCAAGCATTTTTTTCATACTCATTACCATCAGAATCAGAGTCAGAATCACTTACTTCAGATTTCTCTGAATCATTAGCTAAAGCTCTCTGCTCTTTATCAGAAAATAGATTCTGCTCTTCACGATCAGAAATTGCCATCAGACCAATTTCATCAGAATTTCTAGATTCTCCTTCACTCGTGCTTGACCCTTCACTATCACTCCACGTAGCCTTCATAGCCTTCTTCTTGAATTTTTTCTCCTTTCTTTTCAAGTTTGGACATTTAGGTTTGATATGTCCTGGTTTGTTGCACTCATAGCAGATAACTTCTCCAGCAGATTTTGATGAATTTTCTGCCTTGTGATGAGGGAATTTTTTATGCTGTTTTCTGTAGGATTTCTTTCCTTTTCTATATAGCTTTCTGAATTTCTTTGTGATTAACTCCATCTCATCATCCCCTGTAGAATAATCACTTCCAAATTCTGCCTTGAGAGCAATAGTCTTCAATTTCCTGTCTTTTTCCTTCTCTGCATCTTGAGATTTAATATAAAGCTCATGCGAAATAAGGGATCCACATACATTATCAAAATTAAGTGTGCTAAGATCCTTATCCAATAAAATTGAAGCTTTTGCATCCCATCTAGGTGTGAGACCTCTTACCAGTTTTGCAATTTTATCATGTTCATCAAGTTTTTTGCCCAAAGCTTTAATATCATTCGTTAATTTCACATACCTGTTAATTACCTCAGATATGGACTCCTCAGGTTTCATCTTAAAGCTTTCGTAATTCACCATAAGAACATGCAATCTTGTGTCTTTGACTTGATTTGTACCTTCATATGTTGCTTCTAGCTTGTCCCATATTTCTTTAGCTGTTTCACATCCAGAGACTCTGTTAAACTCATTTGTTTGTAATGAGCAAAACATAATACTCATTGCTTTGGAGTTCAGCTGCACTAATTTCTTCTCAGTTTTAGTATATTCCATTCTCGTTTTTAACATAGTGGCAGCACCAGATGCTCCTGCTTCAGTTGATGGCTTTCTAGGAGGCTCATATCCATCTTCAATAATGTCCCATCAATCCATGTCTTGTGATTGGATGAAGTGCCTCATTACAATTTTCCAGAATGGATAATTTTCACCACTGAACATAGGCGGACGATGAACAGAGTGCCCTTCTTTAAATGGAGTTGCAACTGGAGTGTCAGCCATTTGTAGGATCACTCAAGGGTGTTAAGCCTTAGGAAGATTGAGAACCGCTCTGATACCAAATGTAGGTCCCAAAGACACTCAAGAGGGGGGGTGAATTGGGTGTCTCGAAATTTTCTGGCTGATTTTCTAATGGAATAGAATTGTTTAGAAAAACAGAATTTATGACTTCCAAAACAAAAACTTAATGCAAACTTGGAAAAGATTTTTGTAACTTCTTTTTCAATAAAAAATTCAAAGATAATTCTGAAAAATGAATATATGAAATCTGTTGGAGAATTTTTCAGAAAATCTTTAAGGACAGATTTGACAAATTAAAATTCAGAATATAAAAACAGAGTAGAAAAGAGGTCAGAAAAACTTGCATACAGAATTTATAGTGGTTCGGCCAACATGCCTACATCCACTCCCCAAGATTCACTACTTGAGCCTTTCTTCAATCTAAACTCTTTTAAGGGCAAGAGTAAAAGCCAATATACAATCCTAAATTTGTATATCTATCCTCAATCTTTTTCCCAAAGTAAAAGATTAAAACACTTACTAGAATTCTTCCTAGGTTTCTAGCCAACCTCAACTCACAATCTTTATCAATAGAATTTCCTCACACTAAGATTACAACAAAAGCTATAACCAAATTGAGGAGTATGAGTAAAGAGTGAAGTGCAAAAGATGTGGAAAGTGAAATAAAAGATTTAAGCTTTTCTCTTAAGAGTTAGAATTTCTTTCCAAACTTTCTCTAACCTTCTAATGGGTAAAACATCATGTATTTATACTCAAAAAATTAGTTTGAGATGTTTAAATCATAAAGTAGCCGTTTATAGCTGTTGGAGGGCAAAACAGACAAGTAAAAAACCAACTAGCCGTTTTCTAGCCGTTATTTTGTCTTTTTGTGCGATTCTGAGTTTTACCCAGAATTCTGATACGAGCAGAAATTCAGTTAGAAATTGGTAGATAGAAATTCATTTAGAAATCTAAAACACAGAAATTCATTTTCTGAATAACCAAATTCTGACGAAAACCAGTTTTGATCAAAATATAATTTTCTAACTTAAAACACATTTTTATGCAATTTTAAAACTATGATATGCATGAATGAGAATATTTTGCCTCAATTTGATTTTACATATTAATAACCTAATTTCTAGCAAACTAAGGAAATAAACAAATTTACAACTAAAGTCCATGCTTTCTTCAGAACCAGTTTTGATCAAAATATAATTTTCTAACTTAAAACACATTTTTATACAATTTTAAAACTATGATATGCATGAATGAGAATATTTTGCCTCAATTTGATTTTACATATTAATAACCTAATTTCTAGCAAACTAAGGAAATAAACAAATTTACAACTAAAGTCCATGCTTTCTTCAGAATAGTGATCCTTTACATCAGACAAACTCATAGAAGATATTCCTGCACAAATTTGTTTAGAACAGAATTCTTAATAGAGTTTATTTAAGATTTGATAATCATCAAAATTAGAGTGTGGCCTTGGGCCAACAGATTTGACGAGTAATTAATTGTTTTGTCTCCTGAAACTATCCACCATAAACCGATGTTAATGGCCCTCCAAGCCCAAGTGGCCTAGAATGACCTCATTAATTCCCTGTAATTTATGTTCTTTTTTGTATTTATTTTTACCATTGCTGAAAATTTTTAGATATAGTTTTTTTATTTATTTAAAATATGTAACAATTAAATCACTAACATATTTTAGAATATTTCAATTAAATTTATTTGTTAATAATTCTATTAAAACTAGCAAAAATATATTAATTTTTATTAAAAGTAAAAATGTTCAGCTTTATTTAACAAACAAATTAATAATAAATTGCTATTTTGTAATTTTCTTACAGTGCACCTAACATTAAATTTTAAAAAGCAACACTCTTACTATTGCATTCAAACCTACTACTGTTACTTGTGTTGAAGTTAGAATTAGCAACAAGTTGCTGTCGGCTGAAATAAAATAGTGTCCCTAGTCGGTTTAATAATTTGATAGGTTTCAGCCTTATTAGAGTTGGATGGGTTAGTTTTAATGGAAATGGAAATATCACACTCTCAGCATCTACCTAGCTTGGCAATGATAGGAATTTTGAGTTGTCATCTAAACCTTTTGGTAGTTTTTAATTTTCAAGAGGTTCATTAGGTAAGCCTCTTACTATTGCATTCAAATATTAAATTTTTCTAAAAAATTTTTAAATATCCTAACTATCTATGAGAAGCATGGCATTTTTATCGCAATCAAAATGACTTACTTGAAAATATCTGAAAATCTCTCAAATTAAATTTTAATTACATCATTTTGCTTAAATTACAGAATTAATTTTTAAAATTCTATCGCACTGATTGTTAGAATTTAGAACATGCTCAAGTAGTTTTAGTTTTCCCAAGCAGAGCTTACCAACTTCAAATTACAAGATCTTGGAGCTTTTTGGGTTTTGATGAGAATACGCATTGAAATCCTAAAGCTCAGAGTGATGTTATAGTTGGTGTACTGGGCACTGGAATCTGGCCTCAATCAGAAAGCTTCAACGGTGAAAGTTTTGGTCCTCCTTTAAAGAAATGGAAAGGAAGCTGACAGTCGAAATTTCACTTGTAACAAGTACTAATCTGTTTAACCTTCTTAAAATTTTACCATATAGCTACAAGTATCAAAATTCAATAAGGTTAAGTGAGGGAATGTTGATCTCGATATGTTTATATGACAACAAGATAATTGGAGCTCGACATTATGCCGAAAGATAAGAGTTTTGAATTATCAATTTCCTTTGAAGCATTAAAGGCAATGATAAATATATTGACAGATGTGTTTCTGGAGATAATAGCACTTGTCTGGAAGGTGATCGAGAATCACCATGGAATTTGAATTATCCTTTTATGATTTCTAGATTTCAATGTGACTGTTGAAAGTGATGGTTTGAGCAGTGATGAGATTGCGTCTGCAGCATTGGTATGGTCTGATGGAATTCATACTGTGAAAGAAACACATCAAAATTGAGAGTTATTTATCATGAACATCAAAATTATGTTTTTCATTTGGTTTCTACTCCTTGAAATAGATTTGTTAAGTAATCAGCTGCAAATTGAAAGTTATCTTTGTTGGAGTGAATTCCCTAGTCGGAAGGTTTAAGGCTTATAACTAAATTTTTGTCTAATATTCCGTCCTAATATTTAAAATATTGTTAATCTTGAGTAACAATATAGAAGTTCAATTTTGATGATATTAAACTGATTATTAGTTCATATTCTAACAAAAGGAAAATTTGAATAGTCTTCTGGGTGCCTAGTAGTTTGCTAACATTTGTAGATGAAAACGTTTTCCATAACAGAATCAAGGGAAGGTTCTGTTGCCATCAAACTTTATTTGGAAAATGTAATTTCTGTTACTAATCACATGGAATTTCACCCTTTTGTTTTTGACCTCATTGAATCTCGGTTATTTCTTCAGCTTATTTTTCTTCCTTTATTTCTTCTGCTTTTGTTTCATCTCTTTCTTTTACGTATGCTTTTTCATCTTTTTCCTCTGCTTCTTTTTCTTCTCGATCTGCTTCATCATCATCTGTTTCTTCACCGATTTCTTTCGGTTCTGTTTCTTTATCTGTTGTTATGAGAAAAAAAGTTTTCATGGTGAATGAGTGAGGGAAACAATTGCTAAATAAAATGAATTACTTAGATAATTTAAGAATTATAACTAATATTGCTACAACTTACCATCTAATAGCCGACTTATAACTTAGAATAAGAAAATCTTTTTTCTGAAATATATGTCCTATTTATTGAGACAAGTAGAGGATATTATATGAACCAAGAAACATTAGGTGGAACCTTTTTCATTTGCTAATTTCGGCTCATGAAATTTTAGAGGCAGGAGATCAAAATCATAAGAACATGTCTAATATCAAAGCATAAATGGTTTGGTGAATGATCAGTACGTACCCTTCTCATCACGCCCATTCATAAATAACTTCTGAATGGTGTTATTAAGGCTGCCTTCCCATTCGTAATCCCTGTCCCAGTAGTCTGATGTTTTCACTTGGCTAAGATTTGGTGTGAGCACTTGTTGAGAAAATGTCTTCATGTTGGAGCATTTTGTAATTGTCACTTCATCCAAGGATGGAAAATGGAAATTGCAATTATTTTTTGAGCAAAAGCTGTTGAGATTAGATAAACCAACAAACTCCAAAGATTTCAATTGTTTGAAAGTAATCTCATGCTCTGCATCATCTCCATCGTCAGCCACAATTTCTGTCATCATCTCACAATATTTAACTCTCAATTCCATGAGATGCGACATAGTTTTAGCTGTTGATAGTGTTACCAAGTTTTTCAACTTGTTACACGATGATACGTGCAGAATTGTCAGATTTTCGAAAGAAATTGAGGAGGCTGCTATTTTTATCATACTATCACAATTAGAAACTATCAGAATCTTAAGATATTCAGAAGGAACAAAAGAGCCTTCCTTCCAAATGTACTTCAAACAGCGCAATGAGTGTAACTCCAAGCATTCTAGTCGTACAACTGCTCTATCATCGTCCAACAAGAATAGTTCTTCCAAATGAGCATACCTCAAGACAAGTTTTTTCAAGGAGCGTAGTAGTGCAAGGAAACCATAAACTTCCGCACAAGTTTTTACATCATCTAAAGAATGCAGTTCAACCACTTTCAATTTGGAAAAACAACCCGTTGGAAACTCACTGAACTGTATGTTCATCCAGTTAATGCCATCTAAACCCAACGTCTCTAAGTTGGGACCAACCTAAAAAAGAAATAAGACAGAAATTGATATAAAAAAGAAATCGGAAAAATCAAATTTTATTACTCTTAATGGACATATAGAAACCCACCACCAAATATGTGAAGTGAAATAATTAATTACCATAATTAATTACCATTCTCTTATTAATTAACAAAATCAAACAATGAATAATGATATTCTTACATTAAAAAATAACAAAGATCTTTATATAGTATACTACTCCATGATTTAATTCATGGGAGTAATTACTATAAATTTAGAAGTTTAATATAATTGTAAGTAATAATAAGAGAAAAAGAAAAAGCAAAAAGAAATCAAATTTTCGATTAAGGTTCAAAATCAAACCGAAAGAAATCAAATTTTCGATTAAGGTTCAAAAACAAATAATTCATAATATGCTTATTAAATATTAATTTTTTAAAATGGAACAATATTACTAAATATTTGTATATTAATTTTTTAAAATGGAACAATACCTTCGCAAGCCAAGGGAGCAGTTGATTTTGCCGTTGTTATCTCTATATCTAATATTTATATTCTTAAAATGGGTTAGACCTTTTAATAGTATTTTTAGCATTATGCCGTTGTTATATATATTAAGAGTTAATTTCAATTGAAAAACGGGTAAATAAAATCAGGGTCATACCTTCGCAAGCCAATGGAGCAGTTGATCTTGACGTTGACTGTTATACATACTTGTTAGTTGGAAATGTTTCAACTTTGGCCACTTGAAGTTGTAAGGCTCTCCATTTTTTGTATTACCAACGACATGTTTCATCTTGCACCACTTTACTTCAAGTTCTTCTAGCTGCAAAAGACCACTAGCTATGGATTCTGGAAATACATAGTTTAGATCACACAAAAAAACTTCAACTGATTTCAAATTTGGAAAAGTGAAAACCCCATTTGCATTTTCACTCCATATCCACTTCAATGACTCCATATTCTGTATCTTCAAATGTCTCAACTCAAATGCTACTTCATCAATACCATCCAACTCCTCCATTTGATATATCACTTCCATTTTATCACAACCCCATAGATCCAACTCCTCTAATCTCTGGAATCTTCTCATCACATTCTTCGATGTTGCAAAAACAGCTTTTAATTTTGAGCACCAGCTGATTCTCAATGATTTAAGTTTGCAGAAGGAATCATCATCCGCGAATTGATCATGCCATATATATTCCAAATTATACATGCGAGACACAGCGATTGTCTCTAAATTGGGAAATATAACCTGCAATTGCCATTAATTATTATTATTATTATCAGTAATGTGTCCTTCCAAGAGTTTAGCATAAACATAAGTAACTTCCCAATGCACACACACAAAAAATAAATTATTATTAAAATTGATGAAAAGATAATAAAATATTATAAATATTTGCAATCTAACTATTGATTTTTTATTTTATTTTATTTAAGAGGAGCTATTAATTAGTTATTGAATTGTTATGCAAAACATAATGTTAAGAGAAAGAAAAATAAGATGTTTTGATTTCATAATATAAGTCATGTGATTTTAATTAAAAATCATGTATGATAAATTCTTATTTAAATTAATACAAAATTAATTACAATTTCGGTGGTGAAGGAAGCATATACATGTTATATTTGCTAATTATACTCAATTAAAACGCTATTTTTCAATAAAATTAAGCTTACTTCATGAAAAAAGTTTGCTAATGTCAAAAAGAAAATAAAAAATGATGAAATGTGAGAATCACGAGGTAGATAGAAACAATTTAAATTTAAGCATTTCAAAAAGATATAAATTATCTAAACCAGTCTTTTTTTTTTATTATTAATTCATTCATTATTCAATACAAAATTTGTGGGTTGATTTTATAATATTTTCAATATGATTTGCCTTTTCATTTCACTTGCACATGTTCCAAAGTTTTTTTTTAGTAAATTTTACAAAGAGGGGACCCACGTACAATTGAAGTGGGAGGGGGCCAATCTCCTTATTTTTTATTAAATTAACCTCATACTTAGTTGTAATATACTTGTAGATGATCAAGCATTAATCATTTCAATGTTACTTTTTTGTCTAGTATTTTCAAATCTATTAGTCAATACTTTTGATTAATCATTAAAAGTTGTAAATTACTTTTATTGTATTCTTAAAACCGATTTGGCTTTTTAATAGTAATTTTAGTATTATGCTACTGTTATATTATATATATTAAGAGCTAATTTCAATTAAAACATGAGTAAATTAGGTTGACCAGCAGTTCGCCACCATTTATGATATATGTACATTTATTATAATATTGGAACACATTTCTTTGTCATGTGTTCAAAAATAAGACCCACTAATTTGCCACGCCAACTTCTATCATTATTTGCTTAGGTTTAGTTTTTTTTTTTTTAATTTAATTTTATTTTATTTTCAATTCAATTCAATTATTTCTTTTTCTTTTTAGTTAGTTATGAACCTTTTAATTTAGTTTTTAAATATTTTTGCTAAGGCTATTATATCCTTAATTGTGAGATAAGCTAATTTTAAAAGTATTTGAGAAGTAAAATATATATTTATGACTGATATAAATAAAATGAGGGTAATATAAAATTTTTTTATTGTCTTTATGGTATTAATTCACAAAATTGAAAAAAAATACAAAAATTGAAAAGATGCAGCAATACCCAGATCCAAATTGGGTCAAAATATTCTGAAAAATATCTAAATGAAGAATTTGGAATATAATTTGATAGTTAATCCGATTAAAAAATCGGATGGCAGAAGTGTCAAAACTGATGCCAAAATCATGTTTACTGAAATCTTTTTGAGTTATGAACTTGTTTACTGATATAGGAAACAATAATCTCGTTAACACCCCCCACCTTCTTGTGTAACTCACGCTCCAAACTAAGTCAGCATGGTCAATGCCGCCACAGCTTACAAGATGAATTTTGTGTTTAAAATCATTTATCACAACAAATTTGGGTGTTCAATAGGAAAAGCTAAAAGTTTAGGGAGCGGTTTGGCAAATTGATTCAAGTTCAGGGGTTAAATTATATATTAGGCCAAATTATTATAATGCATATTTTTAGTAAATAAATATTAAAATTATTTTCTTGTTACAATCATTAATTCATTAAATGTGCATAATAGACATTCTATTGTTAGTTTTATGTTAAATATATATTTTCGATTCTTACAATTAATTGTGAAAATTTTATTTTTTAATTGATATTATATTTGGTTTATATTTTCCATTTTGAAGTATTTTTAACTATTAAAAATAACATTATATAATTTTTATAATTTATCAAATTTATATGTTAAGAACTTTTAATGATTAATCAAAAAGTATTGACTAATAGATTCAAAAATACTAGATAAAAACCAAAATCAATATAACGGTTAACAAAAATTAATATACTTGTTAATAAAAATTCTAATAGATCAATTAGCCTGTCTATACTCATCTTTAGTTGTAATATATTTGCAGAACATCAAGCATTAATCATTTAGCAAATTCGAAACTCTATATATGTCTCACTCTATTCCCTTTTTCCGATAGATAAAATTCTGTCTTTTTTTGTCAAATACAACACATTTTATTCGACTAATGTATTAATTATATTATATATATAACTTAATAAAAAAAACAAAAACTATAAAGTGTATTTTTTGATTTGAAAGTAAAATAAATATAATTTTTTATTTAAATATGGGTATGCAGGTTGTTTTTAATATTTTTATATTAAATATTAATTTTTTTTAAAATGAAATAATATTACTTAATATATTTATATTCCATATTTGTATTCTTAAAACGAATCAGGCTTTTTAATTGTAGTCTTAGTATTATGCTACTGTTATATATTAAGCATTAATTTCAATTAAAAAATGGGTAAATTAAGTTGACCCACAGTTCAGCTCCCATTTATGATATGTACATTTATTATAACAGTGGAACACATTTCTTTGTCATGTGTCCAAAAATGAGATTAAGTTTTTTTTTTTAATTTTATTTTCAATTCAATTATTTCTTTTTCTTTTTAGTTAGTTATGAACCTTTTAATTTACTTTTTAAATATTTTTGCTAAGGCTATTATATCCTTAATTTTAAAAGTATTTGAGAAGTAAAATATTTATGACTGATATAAATAAAATGGGGGTCATATAAATTTTTAAATATCTATCACCAGTTCTTCTAAAAAACATATAAATTGGTATTTTTAAAATGGATTGATCATGAATTAAATTTATTATTAGAGAAAGAAAGTAATGCACAAACCTGATGGATCTTTTGTATTTGTTTCCTTCCTTCATCATCTGTAGGATTTTGTGCCCTTGATACTGAGGAGATGAAATCCTTTAATTTGGGCAGACATTCGAGGTCTATGGATTCTAGTGAAGGAAGAATCATCTTATTAGCTAATGCTCTCCTTTCCTCTGCTTCCTCTGCTTTTATTATCGTTTCCATCATCTCACAATTTTTTACCTTTATCTGTCTGAGTTGAATGAGGCATGATGCCACTGATAGAGTAAAAGCATATTTCAAGCTGCTACATTTGTCCAATTCAAGCACCCCAAGTTGGCTTAAATCTAAAATTCCCATAGGATCTTTGTTCCATAATTGGGTTAGCATTGGCAGATCAATTAAGCGCAATTTCTGTAATTGGCATAGCAAACTAGTAGATGATATGTCTTCCAAGTCAAATACTACTTGAACTTTGTCAGAGTCTTTTACATTTATCTTTCTTATATTGTGCATTGACTGAAGTTGATTGGATGATATAGCTTTTGAGGAAGATGAACTGATGATGTCTAACGACTCCTTTCAATTCCAAAAGAAAAAAAAAAAAAGAAGAAAATCTCGTAAGGAAAAACAATATTATGGGAAATAAGAAAATCCAAAAATAATCAATGAATACGCACCTGTTTTGTGAACATAGATGCTATGGTTGCATTCAGATTTCCTTCCCAGTGTTGTTCAGAGTCGAATCTATTTGTTTGTACTCCCTGTAGTTTTGGTGTGGTTAAGTCTCCGCGAGAGAAAACCGTCAATAAGCAACCGCATCTTTCGATTAATAATTCTGCCATGGATGGGAAATGGAAATTGCAATTATTCATTGAGCAAAAGCTGTTGAGATTAGATAAACCAACAAACTCCAAAGATTTCAATTGTTTGAAAGTAATCTCATGCTGTGCATCATCTCCATCGTCAGCCACAATTTCTGTCAGCATCCCACAATCTTCAACTCTTAATTTCATGAGATGCGCCATAGTTTTAGCTGTTGATGGTGTTACCAAGTTTTTCAACTTGTTACACTTTGATACATGCAGAGTTGTCAGATTTTTGAAAGAAACTGAGGAGGCTGCTATTTTTATCATACTAAAACAATGACAAACTATCAGAGTCTTAAGATATTCAGAAGGAACAAAAGAGCCTTCCTTCCAAATATACTTCAACCCGTCCAACGAGTCTAACTCCAAGCATTCTAGTCGTACAACTGTAGAGACATAATGTTTTTCCTCGCCAACTGCTCTTTCATCGTCCAACAAGAATAGTTCTTCCAAATGAGCATTCCACAAGACAAGTTTTTTCAAGGAGCGTAGTAGTGCAAGGAAACCATAAACTTCCGCACAAGTTTTTACATCATCTAAAGAACACACTTCAACCACTTCCAATTTGGAAAAACAACCCGTTGGAAACTCACTGAACTGTATGTTCATCCAGCTAATGCCATCTAAACCCAACCTCTCCAAGTTGGGAGCAACCTAAAAAAGAAATAAGACAGATATTGTTATAAAAAAGAAATCGGAAAAATCATTGATCATACAAACATTTGTTCTTTTTTCATTTCAAAAAATTAACCATAAATGCATCAATCTTGAAATGAGTTAAACATTTTTTCATAATTAATTAATTACCATAATTAATATGTGAAATAATTAATTACCATAATTAATTACCATTCTCTTATTAGTTTAGTCTTTACTGCTACTGCTACTTGCTCATGTTATTGCTACCAAATTGCTGAACCCAAAGTTTTAATTCATAGGAGTAATTATCATAAATATAACTACAAGTTTAATATAGTTGTAAGTAATATAGAAAAAAAAAAAAAAGCGAAAAGAAATCAAATTTTGGATTAAGGTTCAAAATCAAACTGACTTTTATGTTAATCAAATAAATAATTCATAATATGCTTATTAAATATTAATTTTTTAAAATGGAACAATATTACTAAATATCTGTATATTTAATATTTGTATTCTTAAAACAGATCAGATCTTTTAATAGCATTCTTAGTATTATGCCGTTGTTATATATATTAAGAGTTAATTTTGTTTAAAAATGAGTAAATAAAATCAGGGTCACACCTTCGCAAGCCAAGAGAGCAGTTGATTTCGATGTTGACTGTCATACATATCTGTTAGTTGGAAATGTTTCAACTTTGGCCACTTGAAGTTGTAAGGCTCTCCACTTTTTGTATTACCAACGACATGTTTCATCTTGCAGCACTCTAATTTAAGCTCTTCTAGCTGCAAAAGACCACTAGCTGTGGATTCTGGAAATACATATTTTAGAACATCACAAAAAGAAACTTGAACTGATTTTAAATTTGGAAAAGTGAAAACCCCGTTTGCATCCTCACTCCATATCCACTTCATTGACTTCATATCCTCTATCTTCAAATGTGTCAGCTCAAATGCTACTTCATCAATACCACCCAACTCCTCCATTTGATATATCACTTCCATTTTAGAACAATCCATTATCTCCAACTCCTCTAATCTTCTCATCACATTCTTCGATGTTGCAAAAACAGCTTTTAATTTTGAGCAATTCTTGATTTTCAATGATTTAAGTTTGCAGAAGGAATCATCATCCGCGAATTGACCATGCCATATATATTCCAAATTATTCATGTTAGACACAGCGATTGTCTGTAAATTAGGAAATATAGCCTGCAATTGCCATTAATTATTATTATTATTATTATTATTATTATCAGGAATGTGTCCTTCATAATATATTTTTTTTGCACTAGAATATAAAAAATATATAGCCGGTATAAATAAAAAAAAATATATTTTTTTGTATTTACTATATATAACAATGAACAATATAGAGAAAATATTCTTAATGTATAGCCGGTATAAATGTAATGCACTAGAAAAAATTATCCATGTCAGACACATACATTGTCTGTAAATTAGGAAATATAGCCTGCAATTGCCATTAATTATTATTATTATAAGTAATGTGTCCTTCCAAGAGTTTAGCATAAACATAAGTAACTTCCCAATGCCCACACAGAAAAAATAAATTACTCGCTAAACATAACTTAAAATTGATGAAAAGATAATAAAATATCATAAATATTTGCAATCTAACTATTGATTTTTTATTTTATTTTATTTGAGAGGAGCTATTAAATTAGCTATTGAATTGTTATGGAAAACATAATGTTAAGATAAAGAAAAATATGATGTGTAACTCTTAACTTAACCCGCGATAGGAAGTTTGAAAAATTACAAATTACAAATTATATTTTTTACATTTTTATAAAAGAAAGCAACTTCCTTTTATTATTATTATTATTATTATTATTATTATTATTATTATTATTATTATTATTATTATTATTATTATTATTATTATTATTATCTTTCATAACATAATTCGTATTAGAGAGAATAATAGCAACTAACCCTAAAAATAAAATATAATAGAGCATTTCACAAATCCTTGCTCTTTAATTTTTTCTAAACTAATCATGTGATTTTAATTAAAAATCATGTAAGATAAATTCTTATTTAAATTAATACAAAATTAATTACAATTTAGGTGGTGAAGGAAGCATATACATGTTATATTTGCTAATTATACTCCATTAAAACGCTATTTTTCAATAAAATTAAGCTTACTTCATGAAAAAAGTTTACTAATGTCAAAAAGAAAATAAAAAAATGATGAAATGTGAGAATCACGAGGTAGATAGAAACAATTTAAATTTAAGCATTTCAAAAAGATATAAATTATCTAAACCATTCAATTTTGATTATTTGACTCCCTTAATATTGATCCCATCTAAATTTATATGTTTAACATTAATTTTAACTGAAATTGTCCCTTAATTTAAAATTCTGAGTCTGCCCCTGCTTATAAAGTGTATTAGTATATATATATATATATATATATATATATATTATGTGATTCGATCATCTTATGATATTTAGACAAAAATTAAAAAAGAAAAAGAAAAAAATATTATATATATATAAAATTGCCAAGAAAATTTTAGTAACAAGCAAATAAGATTAAAGTTAAATAAATTAAATATTTTATTAAAAACTCATGCAAGCATGGGATTTTGCTAGTTTTTATAGAAATTTCAGAAGCTATAAGTATTGTAACTCATGATAAAAATTAGAGTCTAGTACATATTATTATTATTATTATTATTATTATTATTGTTATTATTATTATTATTATCATCATCTTTTATAACATAATTCGTATTAGAATAATAGCAACTAACCCTAAAAATAAAATATAAAAGAGCATTTCGTAAATCCTTCCTCTTTAACTTTTTCTAAACTAAGTCATGTGGGCATACTAAAAGAAGTGTTAGAAGTTAAGTTCCAGTTCAACATTAAAGAAAAATTTTATTTGGTAGGATGGGATAATCCGCTATTTTATTAAGACATTTAGATATATCTACGGAATAGTCAAATTACTTAATGCATCTTATGTAAATTATTGGTTAGTGTAGGTTAAAATTTTGAAGCTATATATATATATATATATATATATAATTTCAATTTGGGTGGTGAACGAAGTGTATACATGTTTTATTTGCTAATTATACTCGATTAATATTCTATTTTTCAATAAAATTAGGCTTTCTTCAAAAAAAAAAAAAAGGTTTTAATTTCTAATGTAAAATTTTGATTGCTTCGTTTAGTTTGCTAATGTCAAAAGAAAAAAAGAAAAAATAAAAAATGATGAAATGTGAGAATCATGAGATAGATAGAAACAATTAAAATTTAAGCATTTCAAAAAGATATAAATCTAAACCATTCTTTCCGAATAAAAATAGTTATCTTTAAAATTTCTTTTTATTCCAAACTACTTCTGCTATTTTCCCTTTTCTTTTTTCTTTTAATTCATTCATTATTCAATACTTAATATTTTCAATATGATTTGCCTTTTCATTTCACTTGAACGTCCCAAAGTTTTCGTTAGTAATTCTTACCCTAAAATTTTATAATAAATTTCAAATTTATCTTTTTAAGTTTGATTATTTGTCTCTTTTAATATTGATTTCATCTAAATTTATCTCCTTAATATTAATTTTAACCGAAATTGCGCCTTAGTTTAAAATTCTAAGTCTGCCCCTGCTTATAAAGTATACGAGTACAAAAAGTAGTTTTTTTTTATATATTTTATATGATTCGATCATTTTATGATATTTAGACCAAAAGTTTAGAAAAAAAAATTATTATATGTTAAAAATATTGCATAGAAAAATATAGTAACAAATAAATAAGACTTAAGTTAAATAAATTAAATATTTTATTAAAAACTCATGCAAAAATTCCAGAAGCAGTAATAATTATTGTACCTGATGATAAAAATTATATTAGTCATTTTAAAATTTAAAAATTTAATTGCTCATTTCAGATCTAGAAATAGGTGGAATTAAGTAAAGCAGAGCAAGTCACTATTTTATGTAAAATATATTATAAAGGTTTAATGGATCAGTAGAATAAAACCTTGTCTCGTGTATGAGCCTATTAGAGTCTAGCAGTTTATTGAGATATATATTTCTTTCCGTATTATGATATTTAATATGGATTACTATATTGTACGTAAAATACATTATATGTACCTTCTAAAGTTATATATATAAATTTCTTAATAAACAAACTCAAATGAAGGAGGAAATATAATAAGTAATTAAGTTGAAAGCCTTTGATTTACATACCATATCAGTTTGTGTTTCGGAAGACACCTTTCTTGGTTTGCAAATCCCATCTTCACTTCCTTCCGCAATAACAGCTTCCAGGTTATCACAATTTCTCACTTCCATTTCTTGAAGTTGCGACAAATTTTTAGCAATGGAAAATGAGAAGAGTTTCCTCAATTTATGACAACCACTGATCTTTAAAGTTCGCAGCTTACTAAATGACCCCGTTCCAAGTCGACCGTGACAAATCTCCTCCAAGCTATTCAATTCATCCAAATGCAACCTCTCTAATATTGGAAAGGCATCGCATGTAACCCACATTGTGGAGTCGACAATATGTCGAATGGCTTTATTGTCTTCAATGTAGAGATGCTTCAATTTTGGAAACCCTTCCTCATTCAGATTATACAACCCATTCTCCATTCCTTCAACCTCCCTCAAACAGAGATCTCCACTTCCTCTTAACAACTTTTTAAGCCCACCCTCCAAATGGATACTTGTCTCAAGCTTAAGCTTTAGTGTCCTTGAGGTTTCATAAGTCCACCAATAATCATCCCATTTGCCTATTGATATTATATACCTTTCCAACTCTTTTGAGAAGAGTTGGTTTGGCAATTCCTTGGCACTAGAGACTCTTACTTCCAAAGTTGTCAATTGCCTCAATTCTTCCAACTCCATAAGGCTTGCATTGCCATTCAGATCCCACTCATCAAAGCTTTCATCCATGTACAATTCTTCTAAAAGGGACAGTTTAGGTAAAACATTTGGAGGAATAACTTTGAGGTTCCTGCATTTGGTCAAATTTAGTGACTTGAGCTGAGTTAATTTCCCTAATTGTCTCGGCAACTCAACCATATCGGACTCCTCAAAACTAAGAAACTCCAGTTGTTTCAGATCCCCAACGATGGCTACATCTTTCAAACGGCATTGATGAATATACAATGAATGTAGGTTTTTTAGGAATTGAAGCGATGAAGGCAGCGGCATTAAACACATCCCTGTCAGATTCAATACTTTGAGCTTTGTAATACTTTTAAAAAACAAATCAGGAATTGCCAAATTCAAATCTTTAGTGAAAATGGACAATAACTCTACATTTGGGTATTTTAGATCTTCTGGAAACTCAGAGATATTGCAGTGATGCAGAACAATTCTGGTACAATTCTCATCCGTTGGCCATAATTGCCTCAAACCATTGCCAGTAATACCAAAAAATGCATGTTGGTCCTTGGTTGCGATTGAGCGAGCAAAATCTAGAACAACATCATGCATTTTCACAAGGCCATTCATGTCCCCATCTAGCAACAAGCTCTCTGTTTTCAGCTTTTCAATAGTTTGACGCATTCTATTTCTTGCAACTTCGACTTCAACAATGTTTTTAAACAAACCAAGCCCCATAGCATATGTCAGCAAGTGGTTGGTCGGAATATTAGATTGCCCGAACAAAGAGCAGAGTAAGAACAATGGCTTCACTTCATTACTAGGCAGATTCTCGAAGCTTGACTTAAGAACCTTGTGCACCTTTCCATGTATTTCTTCATTGTCAAGATCGGATAGCTTCACCAGGGCATCTCTCCATACAAACAACTCAGCCTTCTTCAAATCTGCTGCAACTATGCTGACTAAGAGGGGCAAGCCGGAGCATTTCTTGGCAACTTTAATTGCTATATCCAGTAGTTCTGGATTGTTAGCATCCGCCACAGTCATTTGGAACAACCTCCATGTCTCTTCTTCCCCTAGAACTTCAAGTGAGAATTCTTTCTCTGTGCCCATCTCACGAGATAATACAACCTGGCTTCTTGAGGTGAGCAACAGTTTGCTGCCTTTGCATTCCTCCTCGAGAGGAATCCCTACATTATTTAGTTCAAGTTTTGTCCATATATCATCGAGAATGATGAGTACCTTGGACTTCTTCAACCTCTCTTTAAGTTGACTTGCCCGTCCAGGGACTTCCTGCGCATCAAATTTCAAGCCTATGAAATCAGCAATTTCTCCTTGAATCCTTCTCAGATCTGGCGTTTGAGAGACGGGAACCATAACCACAGCTTTAAACAGCTTCTCTTCCACAGCTTTCCTTTGGACCTCTTTCGCTAGTGTGGTCTTTCCCACGCCTCCTAAGCCATAGACCCCAATCGTGTAGAGATCAGGATCTCTGAGTGCATCCATAACTTGGTTCAAGAGCAACACCCTTGAAGGCAAGGCTTCGCGACTATACACAGACGGCTCAACTATCTGCTGCAGAGGCGGGTGATAGGAAATTGGATCTAATCCTTCTTGATTCAGAAGCTTATCGATGGCTGAAGCTTTCTTTTCTGCTTCCTGGCTGAGGTGATAGAGACCCTTCAAATTGGGACACAACCCAAAGAAGCACTTTTTCATGTTGGCTTCTTCTTTGCGCTGAATGAGTGCCTCGGCTTCATTAATTTCATTGGTCACAGTGCTCAGCCACTGGTTAACATTATCATAGATCTGTTCGCCGTTTATTTTAGCTTCAGCAGAGGATTGCTGCAACGTGTCTCTTTGCTCCTTCAGCTTCTCAGTCTGGTTCTTGAGTTTCTGTACATAGCTACCGCACTTGAAAAGATAGCAAAAGCGTCGTTTGAAGGGGAGAAAAACCCATTTGTCGAGGTGATCTTTAATCTGCTTGTGAACGTAATTTTTGATGCCATCTTGTATCGGCTTAACAATAAAACCAATAATGAGGAGAAGAAGTAAAGTTTGGATGGAATGTGTGGTGAACAGGTTGAAAATGGGGAGAAGAATGGAGTTTTGGATGGGATCTATAATCCAGTGCTTGAAAATAGAAAGATAAACAGACATTTTGAATGACAAAAGGGGGTGAAGTGAAGTGATTAGTGAGTGAGAATGGTTAATGGGTTGTGAAGTGAGGAAGATAGAGAAAAGAGCAGTTCAATGGATGAAAGAGGGAAAAGAATAGATAAATAAAATTATAAATAAAAGCACTCGGCGATGGCAGAACAAAGAGTAACACAGAACAAATAACTTTGTAAAAAAATATTCTAAAAATTAATTTTAATTTCTGAAACAATTATTTTTCATTTTAATATTTATTAATTACTATGATTTTATTTATAATTGATGCGTTTAAAAAAGCGATCCAATTTGGTTATTAAAAATAATTATATTTTTTTTATTAATTTATATAATAAATAAAGCTGAAAATTTCAACCTTTTTTAATAAGGGAGAGATTCTTTAAGAGGAGATTTATTAAACTATTTTCAAAAATAAAAAATTACAGTTTTCTACTCAATCTTCGCTCTGACCAACACGTCTTTAGATTGTACTCGACAAAAAATTTATAAAAAAAATAATTTTTTTTTTATAATTAGTTTATATCTGAAATAATATTTATTTTTTTTATATATCCATATATTATAATTTCAATTTATAAATAGAAATTAAAAAAAATATCACCAAAACTGCCAAAAAGAGTGTGGAATTAACTTGATACTATGTTCAAATTGGATTTTATATTGTTAACCAGATAAACACACATCCATACTTGAGACAAATTAGAATTTTATAATTATTTGCAATTTATCAGTCATGCACTAATTTAGGATATTAATTTTCTGAGCATAAAGTAAGAGAAATTCTCGGATTTCTCGTAGTAAAAGTTGAATTTTATAATCACTGCACAATTTGTATAATTGAGTAATGGTAAAAAATAAATAACGTAATTTACATCAAACAGATATATGCTAAAAAAAAAGTAAATAATTAATTATATTAATCTGAGTTCATATTTTCAAAATTTCTACAATTTTGCAAACTAAGTCAACCAACCCCAATTATTAATTTAATCAAAGAAAGATAAAATGATAGTGTAAAATTTAACTATATTATGATATTAATTTGAAGTTTTGAACGCCTAATTATACAGCAAATTAAGAAAATTTGATTTTTTATGTCAAAAATTTGTATATTATCAAGCTAAAAGTAAAGAACAAACCCTTTAAGTTCAAATGGAAAATTACTTTGTAAATTCAAAACTTGGAATATTATCAAATTAAAGAAATTGGCAGTAGCAACTCAATTGTCCGAAATTGGTACAAATAAAGCCAAAGAATTGGTGGTTAATTTACTATAGTTTGTTCCTATGTCTAGTTAAACTACAAACTATGTCTTTTCCTAAAATAATTAAAAAAATAACAAACTATATCTATTAGTTCATCCAGATAGAGATTTTAATCATTTATACATACCTATTGATTTTATAAATTTAGAGTACATTAATTAAATTTGTAATGTATTGTCTATTATAAAGTCAATATAATATTCTTAATTAGACATTATTATGTAAGAAATTATATACTTTGAAAATTTGGATAATTCTTCAGAAATAATATGAATTTAAATAAATACACTTGATACCAATTGAATATGTCTTTCAATAGCCTTTTTTTAAAAAAAAAATAATACTAAATAGTTGAGCAAAACACCCTATACAACATAAGTTTGACAATTTTATAAAACAACTACTATTAAATTTTCTTTTAGAAATTCCTACAAATATTTTTAATTTTTTTTTTTAATTTGAACTATACTCTCATATAAAAATTAATTGAATGGAAATAATTAACATATAATAAATCAGATTATAATTCCAATAGCACTAACAATCTTAAAACTTAATATAATTAACAGGACAATGTGATAGTGGCATAAATTGAGTGCCAATTATAACTCAATCAACTTTATGCAACGTATTAGTAAATTATTTTTCTAATTTTATAAAGGCATGCAATTACAACAAATCAAAATTATTAAAATTAGCATAAGTGAAAAATACTATTAATTTCCATTAAATGGATATATTTTTTTTAAGATTCATTAAAAACTCTAATACACTATCAATGTATGCACATTAAATACGGTTAATTTAACTTACGGTCACTCAACTTATCACTTATCGCGCAAAAATAATCGATTTTTTTTTTTAACTTAAATGTCACTGAATTTTTAACATTTTTGCAAAAAAGTTATGTAAATTGGAATCCGGTGAAAATTCTCGCCGAATTGATGACAGGCATGCCATGTCATCAACTACATGCCGTTTAACAATATCTCCAATAAATGCTACATCTAAATCAATTTAACTGACGGTCACTCAACTTATCATTTATTGCACAAAAGTAACTAATTTTTTTTCCAACTTAAATGTTACTGAATTTTTAACATTTTTTCAAAAAAGTCATGTATTTACTATTCGTCGTCACGTATAATATGCCATATCATCAATCCGATAAGGGTTTTCGCTGAATTCCGGTTTACATGACTTTTTTGCAAAAATGTTAGAAGTTCGGTAATATTTAAATCAGGAAAAAAAAAAAAGTCGATTATTTTTGCGCGATAAGTGATAAGTTGAGTGACCGTAATTGAAATTCATCCCATTAAATACAATGATACGTATCTAAATAGTGGAGTAATTGTTACATTATCAAGTTGGGGTATATAATAAGATTTTGGAAAAGTTTAGTTGTAATAAATTTTTTTTTCTTTTTTTTTTTTTGCGAAATTTAAAGCATAAATTATGTTTTATGGAAGGAAAAGAGTTAGAACTTTGACCAGTCTCAAAATTATTAAAACACTAAGAATTATAGTTATAGCAGTGGTGGGGACCACTGCGTAAACCATAACAATGTTATTGATATTTTGGTATTTAACTATATTGTATATATCATTAGTGACCTAATCATTTTATACATCTCTAAAAGTTTCTACGCGTCTATTAAATTGCATTATGACCTTAAATTCAACTCATTAAAAGTTTGAATTATATGAAGCAAATAGGCCCATATGGTGTGAACAAAGAAATATAGAAACATTACTCGTTTCATTTTACAATCTTGTTTTAATTTTTCTTATAGCTAAAAAAATCATGTTTAAACCAATTTACAATTTAAATTTTCTTATTTAAAAATCATAAAAATTAAACCGCTAACGTTTTTCAGAATATACTAATTTTTATTAAAAATAAAAAATTTCAGCTTTATTTAATATACAAATTAAATTATTATTATTTTAATAATTAAATTGAATTATACAACTATACCCTGATTGCATGTAAGTTTAGAGTTTAGACAAAGTTCATTCATTTTGAATTTTGTTTTTCTATTCACACACTGCAACTTTTTGTTCACATCAGTATGACTTTTTGAACAACCTTGTGGAAATTTTAATGAGCATTTGCCTTTTGGGTGTTGGGTATCATATATTTTCTTTTGTTTTTCTAGAATGAAAACGTCTCTTCTAGCTTCTAATAAGTTATTTGGTGAAAATTGAAATCCTTCTTATTCCATTTCTATTTTTAATTTTTTTTCTCGTAAGACTGCATGATAGAATTGAAATATGCACATTACTTTATTATTGATTAAATTTCAATCCAAATAAAATTAAATAATTCAATCTAATTAAAATTATCAAATTTTATCTCAGAAATATACTGAGTTAAACTACAGTTAGATCTCTAACTTTTAGAATTTTTATAAATAGATGAGAGATCTCATTATTTGGTAACGATAAAACGTATACGCCGCAAGACTACTCGTTCCCACTTACACTTGCTTTTGTCTTAATTTTTCAGGGGTTTTTAGATTTTGAAATAACTGTTATTATTGAGCATGTAGATAAAAGTCAGGCCAGTGACCAAAAACAAACGAAATCCTTATAAACGCTTCCGCAATGTATTTCTACGTTACAAGAGGTAGATACTATTATTAATGTTACTTTCATTAATTATATTTGTTATAATTCACCCATCATTGGTATCAAAGGCGTTGTTTTTGCGTCCTGGCATGTGGCTAAATATATATAAAATTTTATGTATAAAATTATTAGATTTATGATGCATGAAACACAACAAAAATTTATTTTTGTGCGAATAATATATACGTGTATATATTGCGGCTTGAAAATTGTGTATGTGTACACTGCGATTCGAGGGGACGAATCAATTTTTAACCTCACCATTGGATTCACAGACCCTGAAAACCCCTTACCGACCGAAACCCGAAAGCCTCAATCCGCCGGAAGAAGGCGCGTGTATCACACGCGCCACCATAGGCTTGGCACGTGCACGTGGGTGGTGGCTCACACGCTCGATGCCACGTGTCAGCAGTGTTGCATCACTGCTGACACGTGGCCCAATGGATGAGCGCCACGTGGATGGCAGAGGCCGTGCCATGTGGCATATGGGGGGGGCACGTGGCTAAACCAGGGAGTGACACGTGGACAACTCAGTTCGTGCCACGTGTCGATGATGACGTGGCATCACTGACACGTGACCGAATGGGACCAGGCCATGTGTCCGACGGGTGTCATGGGTGATGTGTGATGCCACGTGTGCACCAGGTGGACCAATAGGATCCTGACACGTGTCATGACGTGACACGTGGACTAATGGTATGCAGATACATGGCAGTTGAAGTGGAAAGCGCGCGTGTTGGCGCATCTTCCTTCTCTCCGTCGGCACGTGTAGGCGTGTGCGGCATTTTTCGGCCTCCAAATCAGTTCCATTTTTTTGCAAATTGATTTTTCAAATTGTTTCTAATTTTTTAGTTATTTTTTCAAAATATTTTGATGACCATAAAATTAAATTTTAATTTTTAAAATTTTAAAATATTATAAAAAGGTGTAGAAAATGTGTTTTCTGCTTTCGAAAATTTTTAAATATATTTTAAAATTTTTTTGAGGTTCTGTCCTTATTTATTGATTGAAATGTGTTTCAATTATATGTATTTATATATGAGTTTATAAATTTTTCTGTAATATATTACAGAAATGTTATATAAGGACACTAAATTTTCATTAAATTAAGTATAGGTTACTTTGAGAAATGTAAGAGTGCAATTAATAAGTAACATGAGAATGCGAAGAAAGATTA
Organism: Excoecaria cochinchinensis; assembly: GCA_947683425.1. Taxonomy (NCBI): domain Eukaryota; kingdom Viridiplantae; phylum Streptophyta; class Magnoliopsida; order Malpighiales; family Euphorbiaceae; genus Excoecaria; species Excoecaria cochinchinensis. The sequence continues at coordinate 2,469,297 of CANTUQ010000049.1, read as the reverse complement.
GAATTGATGATATTGATATAATAGTGCATCATAAAGTACATGTGTAAGAACAAATGTAAGAGTGCATTTGGATTGGTAGTATGGGTATGAAAATGGAATTTTGGTTCGAGTTGCTAAAAGAAAAGTATTGAGAAGCAACACTAAATAATATGTGATGGTATTATGAAATGGACGGAGCGTGCATCGTCCATGGTTTCATCAATTGACTTATGAGTTGTCTGATAAATTGATGAAGTTGGTCAAAAAAATAATCCTAATATCAAGAAAAGTTTTATGAAATATGAATTTCTACAATAGTTGACATAAGTGTCAATTTGAGTTTGCGTTTATTTTTGTTAAATAGAATTTATGTTTTCTATTGATATTTGACTTGGATTATTGAATTTTATTTATTGATTAAATAAATGTGTTTATTTATTATGATGGCATTTAATTTTATAATAAATGTGGTTATTTTCATTGTTAATTGCCTTGTAAAATTTTATGAGTAAAATGATTGTATATTTATTAAGTAGAGATTTAATAAAAATCCCCTCATAAGTTTGAGAACTTAATAATCCAATAATTTAAATTTATTATGCATGAAATTTTGACCTGTAAGGTTGGATATTAGGATTTAGAGGGTAATTGGATGCTATAAGTAGGCTTTTTGAATTTGAGCCTAATAGAAAATTTTATTAGATTATTATTTCAGATGCATAGTAAATTGCATATATTGTCTTATCTCTCTTAAATATGTGCAATATTGTTTCATTTGAGATCATAAGATTCTAATAGATATTGCTTCTAAGTCAATTATCGCCCTTAATAAAGATATTAAGATTAATGCTGACAATTATAAAATCTGAAATACGAAGATCCAGTATGTGCTTAAAGAGTAAGAGGCTTTTAAACCCTCAAGTTCGGTTATGGCCGAACCTGAGAATGGCACTATAGTCCAACATAAGTAGGACCGGGATGCCTATGTCGCATCAAAAAAGTAGAATTCTACTGCTCGCATCATCTTACTAAGTGCAAAGAATGATGACATCACTAAGCAATTTCGCAAGTATCAAAATGCAATGGATCTGTGGATCGTTTTATAAAAAAAAGTTTAGAAGTGTATCTTTGACTAAGTTTCGATCATCAATAATCAAATTTGATACATATCAGAAAAAGTCTGATTATTCGATGTGAAAACATCTAAAAGAAATGAAAAAAGCGAGTTTAGTGAATTTGGTCATAAGTTGACTGACGAGCAGCAGATCCAAACTGTTATTCGTTCCTTACTCAAAAGTTGGGAGCATATAAAGATGCAACCAACTCATATGGATAAGCATAAAGACATTTAAGAATGTCGCTTATCATTTAGAGCTTAAAAGGATCAGTTTAGCAGCGATTAAGGTCAATACCATAGTGCATATGGTACAGTCCCATTTTGGTTGAATGAGTTCTTACTAGAATAAGAGAAAATCTTTAAAAGCAGGGATAAGAAAAAGGCTCGAGAGCTTGAAAAACAAAAGGAAGAACAAAATCACGAAAGGTCCAAAGGCAAAAAGGAGGTAAACTTTTCAAGAGTGAAATATTTCAATTGCCTAAAGAATTTATGCTATGCAAGAGACTGCATTGTGCCTAAAAAGATACACTATTCTGACTCAAGAGTGAGTGGAATTTATGTATCCATTTCTGAATTTCATCCTTTGTGGATGATAGATTCAGGTTCAATGGACTATGTAACAAGTGATAGAGATGTCTTTGTTATGAATTCAGGTTTTGTTCTTACTTTATTGAAATTTATTTTCAATTTACGTTTTGAGGATGACAGTGTACACTTATGCTTGAATGATTTTATTGTTATGGATGTGTACCATGACTATTTGTGTAAAACTAATTTTTTCTTTAATTTCTTATTTTTCACAAAGTTATGAGAACAATGTGAAATTACGGCATGCTAATTAAACCATATTTAACAAGATTGAATGAGTCGCTTAATCAAAATAGGTTTAATAAGTGATTTAAATGAGGTTGTCTACACGTGAGCATTGCCTACAAGGAAAAACTAGTTAGAAAATCATTCAAAAAATGTACTAAAGCCAAATTTCCATCGCAGTTAGTTCATTCTGACATATGTGGTCAAATGAATATGAGGGTAAGGCATGTGGCCTACTATTTCATCACTTTTATATATGATTATACTATATATGGTCATATCTATTTGATTTCTCACAAGTCAGAAGTGTTGAGTTGCTTCAGGTCTTATATGAGTTTAGTTGAAAATCAATTAGACAAAAAGATCAAAACTTTATGAACTGACAGAGATCGGTGTTATCTTACAGATAAATTTAAAGTTTTATGTGATGAAAAAGTATTGAATATCAGTTGTTCATTCCTACAAATCCACAACAAAACGGTATTGAGTAAAGGAGAAATAAGATTCTCCTAAATATGGTTTGATCTATGATAGTAGAGGCAAATTTACCTATCTCCTATTGGGGAGATAGTTTATTGATTGCCATATATGTTCCAAACCAAATGCCTTCAAAAATCTGTCGCTTTCACAACTTATGAGCTATGGACTGGTCAACAAGTTAACCTAAGCCATTTACAACTTTTGGGTTATAATGCTTACATCCATGATACCTTAATTTTGTATATTGAGATCAAGAGATAAAAAAATATCTATGTGAGATGTTCTGAAGTATCAAAAAGATACATTTTTGTGGGTAAGTAAGAAAATGGCACTGTGACGGAATTCAGATCACGAGTGATCATATTTTTAGAGAATGAATTTTCAAAGTTGGACAAAGTGAATTAAGATTTCACTTTCTATTAATCTCAGGAAAATGATCACTCCATCCGAGTGGGAGGTATTTAGAGCAAGAAAGTTAAGACCCTCATCCTCCAAACGATCTGGATGTTCGAGACCTGATTCGAGTGGGAGTATTTTCACTCCATTGGGAGTAAAGAATATGGTATTCCTGACTCCAGCGGGAGGATGGAACATGGTCACAATGGTAGCATTGTGAATCACGATAAATATATGAGACGTGTTTATCAAGATTCACAACTACAAAAATCTAAAAGGATAAGTGTTTCATGCCGACGATTTAAAATTGAAGGCTTGAACGAAGCCCTTTTGGTTTCCCCACAAGACAAGAAAGAGCATAAAAATATTCAAAAAGGCTTTTTCATGCCCATCTAAAAAAAGTAGATTAAAGCAATGGAAGAAAAAATGGCATCCATGACATCAAATCATGTTTGAGAACTAGTTGATCTACTGGAAGGATGCAAATTGAGAATAAATGTATTCTCAAAGAAAAGCGAAAGGCTAAAAGAGGTATTAAAAGATATAAGGCTCGGCTAGTCATTAAGGGGTTCACACAATAGAAAGAGATTGACTATGAGGAGACTTTCTCATCCGTTGTAAGATTTACGTCCATAAGGTTAATTCTGGCCATAGTGGCGAGTTTGAACCTAGAGTTTCATCAAATGGATGGGAAGACTTCTTTTCTTAATAGAGAATTGGATGAAACAATCTATATGTTTTATCAAAAAAGGCAGCAAATATAAGGTTTGCTGATTGATGAGTTCAATCTATGGCTTTAAACAGTTTTCAACACAATGGTACTTAAGACTTCATCACACAATCATGTCGAATGTGTTCAACATGATTGATAAAGATAATTGTGTTTATAGTAAAAGCTCTGAAAGTGAATTTGTCATTTTGGCATTGTATGTATACGACATACTTAATGCTGAAAATGATAAATAGTACGTAAATAAAATCAAAAATTGGTTATCATCCATCTTTGAGATAAAGGATATGGATCAAGCATATTATATCCTTGAAGTTAAGATCTCAAGAGATCATTCGAGAAGATTGTTGTCTGTTTCTCGAGAGAAATATATCAACTAAAATCTTGAATGATTTAATATGCAAAACTACAAACTTATAGATAACCCCATTACCAAGAATCAGTTTCTTAGCAAAGATCTGTGTCCTAAAAAGCCATAATAAATGAACATATAAGGAACGTTCTATATACCAGTGCCCTGGGTAGTGTTATGTACGTAATGTTGTATAATAGACATGATATATGTTATACAGTGGCCATGGTAAATAGATATCAATCTAACCCGGGCAAAGCACACTGGAAGCAATTGAAAAGATACTTATATACCTTAAAAATATTGCAGACTATTCTCTCTATTATCAAGAAAAGGATATGCGTTGAGAGAATACAGAAATGTTGATTAGGCAGGAGATATGGATGAGAGAAAATTCACTTCAGGTTTCATATTCTTTTTTGACAAGAGTGCCAACTCGTGGAGTAACAAGAAATAAACCTGTGCAGCCCCATCAATAGTGAAAGTTGAATTGTCATTTTCTCAGCTGGAGTACAAGAGACAGTTTGTCTAAAATGGTTTGTGAGCCATTTAAAAGTAACTGCCTCAGAGATACCAATGACAGTCTATAGTGACAGTCATTCGTTGATAACTTATAGTAAATCCAAGCATATCGACATTAAGTATCAATACATGAGAGATATTGTTACATGAGAAGAAATGAACTTACAGTACGTTTCTATGCATGCAAATCCATTGAATAAACCTATAACGAGAATGTATTTTGAGAGATACATTAGATCTCGAGGTTTGCATAGAATTTAATTGGTACTGTTATATTTTTATATAATCTCTTAACGTTATTATTTGTAAATAATAACCAAAGTTCATTGTTGGCAATACATGAGTGTGAATATTTATGTGTAAATATTTAATGTTATTTGTATGAGATTGAGCATGTCGGATAGAGAAAGAACCCACTCACAAGAGTGTTTACCTTAATTTTGTTAATGAATTGGCAAAAATTAAGATGAAGCGATTTTTGAACATATGAGAATGCTTGAGAGCCTGTTCAAAATAAAAGTGCCGTCTTGTAGAAATTACAATATGAGTCTTATTAAGGTGCGAGATAAAAACATACATAAAATTGTATGCTTTGGATTGAGGTCCAAATAAGGGTTGTATGGAATACAATGGTAAGTTATATGTAACTACCATATTCTGTCTAAAAATGCAGAAATAGTCTTTAAGTAAGCGAACTAAAGTTGGGTGTTTCGGTGCATCGCAACCTTATGCTTCTGTATTGTATTTAATATACACATTATTGAAATGTGAGACATGCGCTCCTTTAAGAGAAAGAAAGAACACCATAACACATGTTTTATACCGTGTGTGCTTATGTGACCAAAGGGATGGAAATTTAATAATATTATTGATCTCAACTTTCCCTATTGTGAGATCTTATTTATATTTTGAGCCTTAAAACCCTTAACTTATCTCTGAAATATGATTCAATGTGGTTAGCTTAGTTAGTCTCCAAGAGGTCCGGAAAACAAAATTTAGGGCTGGAGGATTTAACTAGAAAAACGAGTCAAATTATGATGGATGGCATACAGTAAGACGAAAATATAGCCTTTTGATCACTTTCATAAGATTTTGTGATTTACTGACTACCCTATTATAGTTTCTATGAGTAAAAACGTAATATTAAATACGAAAATTATTTTATGAGATCATGAGTTAAAACAATGAATGTGAAAATGCAATTTAGGGTTAGGTATACGTGAAAAGGAGGATCTTGTTTTTTGAGACGCTATATATTCCTAACAAGTATATATATAGCACTAGTGCTTTCGAGATATGCTGGTCACACAATTTATCTGTCAGTATAACTAAAGATTAAGACTGGAATTCATTTGGTCATGTGCGAGTGAAAGATGATAAAGTTGGGATACGCATATGACTTTATTATGGATTAAGTTCCAATCCAGATAGAATTAGATAATTTAATCTGATTAAAATTATCAAATGCTATCTTAAAAAGATTTTGAGTTAAATTAAAGTTAAATTTCTATAAATAGATGAAAAAATTCATTATTTGGTAACGAGAAAACGTATACGCCGCAAAACTGCTCGTTCCCATTTATACTTGTTTTTGTTTTAATTTTTCAAAAACTTTTAGATTGTGCAATAGTTGTTATCCCGCATATGAATAAAAATCAGGCCAGTAACAAAAACAAACGGAATCCTTATAAACGTTTCCGTAATGTGTTTTTACGCTATAAGAGATAGGTAACATTATTAATGTTATCTTCATTAATTATATTTGCTATAATTCACCCATCACTGCAAAAGAAATTTAATCCAATGGCTTAATTAATACCTTAATAATTATTTTATATTTTCTTCTTATGAAGTAAATAAAACATCGCCTATGAGGGAAAAAAAAAAATCGCCTGACCTTATTCTTATAATCTTGTGGCCACCTTTATTTTAATATTTAAATTCTGAATTTTTTAAAATCATAATAGAACTTACTCTTATTATTGTTCTCGATTTTTATCCCATCGTTCTTTAATGGAAACTTTGTTACACATATCTAGATAATGGGATTGATTACTACAGTTTTATCATATATTTTCTTTTCACATATTTCTATCTTCAATTATTTTTTCCATCCCAAAATTTGTTATTTATAAAATTAAATTAAAACAATGTAAAATTGAATGTAAATTTATTTTTTTAAAATAATATAATTCAAAAACTTTAAAAATACACAAGTTATTTATTTTTTCTTTATGTAACAACAATTCGGTTGGTCCATTGCTAATTTCTTAGCATTCCATCAACTATTGAGCATGTGACGTCAGATCTAACTAGCAAATATGAAAAGTAAATTGTTTCAACGAGTCTTTTAAATTTTATTATTTTTTTAAATTCAACTCAGTAAAAGTTTGTAGTATATGTAGCAACTACGGTCTACGGTCATATGAAATTCAACTCATCATTGGCTCCTTAAACATATACATTTTTTTTATTGAATTCTTAAATTTTTATTTATCGCATCAAATTTTTAAATTTTTATTTTATTTTTATCTACATTAAATTCAAAATTATTAAATTTAAATAAAATAATAATATAGTTTTTTTATGTCCGGTGAATCCTAAATTATCATTTTTAAATTATTGAATCCTAATTTGATATAATATATATTAAAATAAAAATTTAAAAATTCTATATAATTATGAATACAAATTTAAGAATTTAATAGAAAAAACTATAAATTCAGAAATCGGGTTGTGTTTTTGCAAACATTTTTTTAATAATACTATGTAGTGATTTTTATTTTTTATTTGAATTAAAAGTTATTGACATTTTTGCATTTAACTATATTATATACTTTTTTCGTTTCACAATACTAATAGTCTTTTAGAAAATTTTATATGTCATTTTTAAACATTTGATACAATATCAATTTTTTTTTTTCAATTTTCGATACAAATTTAACTTTATATTTCATTTTCAATGTTATTCAATTAATTAAATTTAATTCACAATTTTGAGAGTAATATTCCTTTTCAATGTTATTCAATCAATTAAATTTAATTTACAATTTTGAAAGTAATAAAAATATAAATAATTTAGTCATTGTTCCCTATATCTAATGTTAATTTTAAGTTTAATTATTATTTTTTAATCCTAATAAAAATAATAGATAAAATGAAATTTATGGAGTATGTTATGGGTGACCTCATCATTTTATATATCTCTAAAACTTTCAAAGCGTCTATTAAATTCCATTATGTCTACAAATTCAACTCATTAAAAGATTTTATATTATTTGGTTTAGGTGCTAAATTATTTATTTCAACTAAATTAGCTGATATTTTAATAAACTTAACATGAACAAAAATTAAATCTGAAAATAACTACCGAAAATCACCAATAACAATGGCTAATTCAAAATCATCAACTTTGATTCAATAATAATGTTTAAAAGTTCATTTGATTTAATCCAGCTCAAAACTTCACGAATAGCCATTGCTTCTAAAACTGGATTACACGAACGAGTTTAATTATAATTTATTGTGAAAAATCCAATCTCTGACGAGTCATTAGCCACTAAAATCAGCATTTAAATAGATAAAAAAATAAATATTTTTCTATTAATTGGGAGTCTTATTTTGAATTGTGAAACCTACCAAAAAGAAAGGTTAGGTAGGCTTGATGATGATATTTTTTTTATTTTTTTATATATATTTTTTGTTCTTTTGTTTTTTTCTTCTCATATGAGGTTATACAATAATGCAGCTGAGGCATTCATCCAATTTGAAGAATTAAAAAACAAGAAACAGCTGTGTTTCATTGACTTAATGGGTAATACACTAATAACCAATCTAGAAGGCTAACGTGCATTTCCTTGATTTTTCAATTTTTTTTTTTAATTATCTTGTATAAGCTCAAGGAATAAAAAAATAAAAGAATTAATATATAAAAATGCAAATGTGGTAATAAAAAAGTGCCACATATGTTAAAATATACAGCCAATAACCAGACTGTTGTGAAAGAAAATACAAGAAGATTAGGTAGGTTTATTTTATTTTTTTTTCAAAGATTGTTGTAACCTTTTTCAGCAGTCAAATAAACAAACAAAAGAAAAATAGGCCATTTTTCTTTTGAAAAAAAAAAAGAAAAAAAAATTCAGATCCGTCGCAGTAAAAACTGTTCCGTCTGATATTACAATAACTGTAGCAGTTTTTACAGTTGTGTTTGTGTTGATCTAACAAATACCGTAACAGCCTGTTATAAAATCATTTTATCCCTTTATAAAATATACTACTACTTTATTGGATGACAATATTTACTAACTAGTGTAAATAAATATAGTCAAAATAAAAGTTGCAAGAAAATAAAAATAGCCAAAATATGTCTTTGTATTTTTTTTTTCTTTATATTTTTTGGTTAAGGTGCTAAATTATTTATTTTAGTTTTTATTTTGAAATAAAAGTAGTATTTCATTAAGAATAAATGCTAGCAATTAATTTAAGATTAATTTTACCTATAATTACTGAATTTATAGTCAAATAATACTAATATAATAAAAAAAATTATTATTTTAAAAATTACTGAATTTAAAATATGTATAAAAAAAAATTACTTTAATCATTTCGATAAAAAAACGATCGGAAAGTTCAGTTGTTGCGCACACTTAGTATATCTACACATGTGACTTGATACATGGCATGCTATATGAAAAAATGACATGTAAACATGACACGTGTCATAATTATTCCAATCATTTCATTCTCGAAATTTTCACATGACTGTGTACACACTGTTTGGACTTTACGGATGAGTTTTCGCCCTAAAATGGTCAATATATATATATATTTTAAGCTAAGTGACTTTTAAGAGAGCAAAAATTATTTTACTATATCAATATTATTTGAGTACAAATTAAGTAATTATAAGTGAAATTAATCCAATAATTTGAAGGCAAACTATCCCACACATAAAGAAGAGATAAAGAATTAGCAGTTTTAAGTAACAAATGAGCAACTAATGCCCTGATATTTTAAAAAACTTAACATGAACAAAAATTAAATCTGAAAATAACAGCTGACAATCACCAATAGCAATGGCTAATTCAAAATCATCCAACTTTGAAGAGTGAAAAGCCGAATCTCTAACCATAAAAGCTAAGGTAGACTTCCCTTCAGAAGAAAAAATTGCAGCATCAAAAATAAATATGTTATATATTAAATAACTTAAATAACTCCTAGCAATAGTTTACCAATTGCCTATAAAACTCCCCCAAAACTCTTCTATTTACAACTCTTTTCACACAAAATAACTTAAATAAGTGACGGTTGCTTCATTCATAAAAATTAAAATCCTCCGTACTTCCAAATTTTTGATTGCAGCATTTTACCAAAAGCCTATTTGATGATTTTTTTTAAAAAAAAAAAAAATAGCAAATAACATGAAAAATAGATGTTAATTTTATGATCCTATATGCTTTAACCTCTACTAGTAAAACTTACTGCTTTTATAAGAAAAATCTTCTTATCACATAAGAATTCTAATTAATTCAAAACTTTTTTTTTTTAGTAATAACAATTTAAGGATAATTTAAAAAAGCATATCTTGATCTTACAAAAGTATATTTTAATCTCAATATTTTAAAAAATTATTTTCAATCAATAAACAAATATATATTGTTAATTGAAGCATTAAGAAAAACGTGAATTGAAATCCTATTTGTAGTAAAATTCTAACACTTTTTTAATATTAGAAATGCTATTTCTAATAAAATTTCTTATATTTTCTTAATATTGATAATTATAAATAAAAATATAAATTTAAAATTAATGAGAATTAATAAGAAAAAAATATTTATCTTTAATGAGAGAGTTCTTAAACCCCCAAGCCACTCTAAAAGCTTCCGCCTTACTCTCCATATAATATATATAGTTTATAAGTTGAGTTTGGGAATAAAATTGAACTCATTAACGTATCTAGCCGGACCCAAACACATGAAAAGCTCAATTAATAATAAAATGGACTTGCTATGGGCTGGCCACATTTTATTTCATAAGTTTTTAAAAAGACTTTTTTTTCTTTTTTGTTTTAAACATACATTTTTTCAAAAATTTAATTTTTAGTTATTGAAATGTGACCAGCTATTTGACACTTAATTGACAATCAATTTCCTTAAAATATGAAAATTATCAAAATGATAAATTATCCACTCAAAAATAACATATTTATTTTCTGAAAAATTCTAAATGAATTTATTTTCTGCAAATATTTATACTCATTGGCATTGAAACTATTCCTATGATCGTTAAACTTTCTATCATTTAATTATAGGATTTCAATATTGTCGTTTGTATGCCAGTAGGTATACTTTATTATATCAAATTGCAGTTTATGTATTTCAATATTGACATTTGATATGCTACCGTATACATTTGGTCTACGAAAATTCTATGTAAAAATTCAATACTTCCATCTAGTGTTGACCGACTAAATTAATTTATGATAATTCGAATAAAGTTTATAATACATATCTTTTTGCTAAATTTTAATTTATAATTTATTTTTTTTCCCGTAATTCTTGTTTATAATATATTACCATTTGCGTGAAAATTGTGATTTTTTTTGAATAAAAAGTTTTGATTCTCTAAATTAAAAAAGAAAAGATTAATTCAATTATTATGTGCCCGTAGCTTTATTATGAGTAGTGTGTTGGTCAGAGCTGGAAACGGCATCGTGTTGGTGACAGTGACAATATGATATTTTATATCCATCATTTATGCAAATATGAAAAAAAAGAAAATCTTTGAATTGAGGAAACAATAATTTTTTTTTTTGAATTTATGTAATTAAAATATTATGAATAGATCGAGTTCGATGATTTTATCAGTCAAATGAATAAATTTATAAACAAATAATTGATATATTGAGTTGTTTTGTATCAGTTTATTTTATATAGTGAATGAAAAAGGCTATGGAAGAAAATGATGATGACAATAATAATAATAATAATAATAATAATAATAATAATAATAATAATAATAATAATAATAATAATAATTTTATAAATTAATAAATAAGGGAAAGCATGAGATGTCGCAAGGTAAATGTTATTGCAGGAAGAATCATACATGATGAGGTGATGAGCTATCGACCATAATTTAATATACTGTAATTATTCTCTGTTTTTTCATCAATTTGTTTGGTGTTGAATCATTTTAATGTCCACGGAATATTTTAAGTGGGAAATACTAATTGATGGTGAGACCAATTACGAGCCACCCATTTATTTATCATATGGAATCTCCATTACTCCTAGCAGTAGTTTACCAACAGCCTATAAAATTCTTCAAAAACTCCTCTATTTACAAATCTTTTCATACAAAATTCTGATTCCGCCGCAAAAAAAATTCATTCTATAAAAATACTTTAATTTTTTAATTATTATAATTAAAATTATTTTAATTAGAATAATTATAAATACCAATTAGACTATTAATATGGCAAATCATGTCAATTTGAAATTTTTAAAATAATGATACGTGATATTAACTTTTCAATATGTCATGTGAAATATTGTAAGTTGATATGAATAGTTATTTTCAGTATTTTGATATCGAATTTATTGTTTTTCAGTTGAAATGATTTTAGTTGCAATTAAACAATTGAAGTATTTAATGATTTATTTTTTTTGTGATTGAATTATTATTAGAATATAATGGATGAAATTAGCTCCTGCATGAGTGTAAATAATTGCAAATAATTCCATTAATATTTTAATTATAAAAATTTATTATTTTGAATAATAAAATATAATTTATATTAATTAAAATAAATCAAATTTTGAAATTTCTTATGGGTGAAAAATAATTATTTTGTTATTTTTTTAAGAAAAAGAAAATTTTAAGAAACTAATATTTTTTAAGATAAAAGAAATATATGCAACATTAATATTGTATATATTTAAAAAATAAAAATTAAATAGAAAAGGTTATTAAATATTCTACATGGTGAAATAAAATAATTTAGCAATTTCAATATTTACAGCATTTGGATGTGAATGACTTTGTCCAACACTATTTGGCCGACTCTATCTTGTGAATGTTGTTGTTCATGTTGAATGCCAGGCTCTAGCAGATTTTGGCCATCAAACTTTCAATGGTGTAGAAAATCGCTAATCCATCCATAAAGTATAGGACATCCATCATGTCTTTTATGTTCCAAGAATGTAGTTAAAAATTCACAAGAAAGAATGAAATCAGTACTATCCTTTAATATCAATGGGATAGAATTACACTTGAAACACATGACATCAAGAAGAGACACCATCCAAACGACTAATGCAATATAGTCACTACAATAATAACAAAATTGGAATTTGTATTGAAAAAATCTATGTATAAATTTGTATATAGTATAAAAAAATAGTCAATATAATAATAAAAAAATATAGTATTAAAAATATAGCAATTGCTTTTCTAAATAATATGCAAAATTCAATGTTAAAAAATCAATCATAAATATTAATAGTTTAAAATGCTAATTAAAAAAATTAGTTAGGAAACTTTCTCTTTTAGTTAGATAAATATTACTTTATCCATCTCATTATATAACTTTCTCTTTTTAAAGTAACTAAGAAAATGATTAAAATACCTCAATTTTGTAAAAAACAAAAATATCCTATTATAGTTTAAAATAGTTAATTTAATTTTATTTAAAAATAGAAAGTGATAAAAAAAAAGATAAATATGTAATAAAGTGTATAATAAATAGTGACATATATATAATTTTTTTTTTCAAATTTTGAAAAATATATTTCAAGTGGAATGCAAAATAAAAAAAAGTTACAATAAAATAGAAAAAAAGTGACATTTTAAAATAGGTCGGGAGAAAAATAATTCATTAAATCCTCTAGTACTTCCAAATCTTTGATTGCAACATTTTACCGAAAGCCTAATTCGATGACAAAAAATAAATAAATAAGCAAATAACATGAAAAATAGATGATAATTTAATGAACCTATATACTTTAACCTCCATTCATAAAACTTATATTGCTTTTATGAGAAAAGTCTTCTTATCAAATGTTGAAATCGGGATGCGCCCATGACTTCTCGGGTAGACACAGAATATATTTATCAGTCCGAAAATCCTATTAAAGTGGAAAGAGTTCCATAATTGAAGAAAATCAAAGATTTATGTCCCTTGATTTTCCTCTTCCTCATAACCTCCCCTTTAATACTATTAAAGGGAGTAACTCCCCTCATGGGAGTTAATCTCCATTTATGGTGCATTCATCTCCTTTCGGAGATGAATGCCTGTAAATTGGCACTCTTCCTTTGAGGAATGGTAAGGAAGAATTCTCTAGATACCGAAATTCTGTCGGTTTCACCTCTCGCCGGTTTTGTACTCCAAGTGGCTTTTAGACTGTGATCTAGTTGCCGTTATCCCGTTCGTAGATATCAGCCAGACCAGTGACGCCAAAAGGAATCCTTGTAATTGCTTCTGCTAAAGTATCTGCACTACAAGAGGTAGGTAACAAATAATCCGGTTTTGTAACCTCCATATATGCATGTGACATGTTGATAAATAAATTCCTTTATTGGTATCAGAGCCAATATTTTTGGTGTTCTGGCATTTGGCTAAAATTGGATCTAAAATTTTATGTGTAAAATTGGTAGATCTAGGATGCATGAACCCGATATATATTTATTTGGTGTTAAAATATATATTTATATATATTTTTCGGATCTAAATATACGTGTACGTGTACCGTAAATTGAGGGGATAAATATGGATATTCAAAACACAAGACTTAAAATTGAGATTTATGATTTTTGACCATACCATTGAAATCACAAACCCCAAAAACCTCCCACCGAAAAAATTTCGAAGCCCTGAATTTGCCGGGAAGGCGGCGCGTGGCTTGCACGCGCCGCCAGACCAAGGGCACGTGCGCGTGGGCGGTGGCCCACACGCGTGCAACACGGGTCCACAGTGATGTGTCACTGTGGACATGTGGCCCAATAGGATTCAGCCACGTGGCTGAGCGAGATCACGCCATGTGGCAGAAGGGGGGGGGGGGCACCAAGTGCCATGTAGGCACCACGTGGACCATTTCGGGGGTGACACGCAAACGAATGGGATCATGCCACATGTCGTGCCATGTCAACACAGTGACATGTCATTGTCGCCACGTGGATCAATGGGTGATCGCCACGTGGCGGACAGATGTCGTGCCACGTGGCGAACAGGTGTCGTGCCACGTGGGCGATGACATGTCCACCTTCTGCCACATGGCAGACAGGTGGACCAATAAACTGCTGACACGTGGCACACTGTGGGTGTGATACGTGGCAGTGCAGATGGGAGCCGTGCATGGAGTGTGTCACTCCTCCCTTGGCAGCGCGTGCGGCCTCCTCCAACCACCAAATCAGCTCCGATTTTTGCAAAACCATTTTTTAAAATTTTTCTGATTTTTTGGTCATTTTTTCAAAATTTTTTGATGACCATAAAATAAATTCTTATTTTTAAATTATTAAAAATATTATAAAAAATTATGGAAAATGTGTTTTCTGCCTTTAAATTATTTTGAAAAATATTTTTAAAAATTTTTGTGGATCTGTCCTTATTATTGGTTGAAATGAGTTTCAATCATATATGTTTATACATGAGTGTATTAATTACTTTTTTATTTCTGTGATGTGTTACAGAAATGGTGATGATAAGGACTCCGATTGTTCCTCGCACTCAATTTCAGATTGCTTTAAGAAATGCAAAAGTGCATTTGGTAAGCAACATAAGAATGCGAAAGAAGATCCGAGCTGATGACATTGATACAATAGTGCATTACATAATGTTTATGCATGAAGAAATGCAGGAGTGCATTTGGTTAGGTGGTTTAAGTATGGGAAAGGATGATAGAGTTCTGATCAAAGCGTTGACTGACTCCTTAGTGTATCATCCAAAACTCAGGGAGTTATTGGAAACTACCTGATATATTGGAGATAGAACCTATAGAAATTCTATTATCCACTTTTTGGCTAGAGTTGCCAAAAGATGAGTGTTGAGAAGCAACACCACATCTATGATGAAATTGAGAAGTTGACGTAATGTGCATCGTCTATGGCTTCATCAACGAACTTATGAGTTACCTGATGAGTTGATGAAGATGGTCAAAGAATTAGTTCCAGTGTCTAGAAAGATTTTGCGAAAATCTACACTTAGAAATTAGTTGACATGAGTGTCAATTTTATCTAGCGTTTAATTTTGTTAAATAGGATTTATGCTTCCTATTGTTATTTGACATGAGTGTCATATTTTGAATTATTGGATTTTATATATTGGTTGAATGAATGAGTTTATTTATGATGATGGCTTTAATTTAATAATAAATGTGTTTATTTAGTTATTAATTGCTTTGCATTATTTTATGAGTAAAATAATTGCATGTTTATTAAGTAGAGACTTAATAAATTGAAAACCAACAGAATTTTCCTCTTAAGTTTGAGAACTTAATAATCCAATAATTCATATTTACTATGCATAAAATTTTGACTTGTAAGGTTGGACATTAGGAATTAGAGGGTAATAAGATACTTTTAGTAGCCTTTTCGAATTAAAACCTGATAGAAAACTTTATTAAGTTATTATTTCAATTGCATAGTAAATAGCATGTATTGCCTTATCTCCTTTAAAATTGTGCAACTTTATTCCATTTGAGATCAGAGGATCCTAATGGATACTGCTTTCAAATCAATTATCGTAGAACTTAATACAAGTATTGAGATGAATAGTGATAATTGTGAATTTTGGAGTATGAGAGTCCAGTATGTGCTTGAAGAGTAAAAGGCTCTTGAATCTTTTAGTTCGGTTATAGATGAACCTGAGAATGATACTACATCCTAGTATAGACGGGACCGAAATGCCTATATGGCATGGAAATGAGAATTTCACTGCCCACATCATCTTGCTAAGTGCAACGCATGATGACATCACTAAGCAGTTTAGCAAGTATTAAAATGCAATAGATCTGTGGATCGCTTTGCGAGAAAAGTTCAGAGGTGTGTCTCTAACTATTATTAGTGATCAAATTTGATTCTAATCAGAAAATATCTGATTATTTGATGCAAAAACATCTATGAGGGATAAAAAATAATTAATAAGTTTAGTGAACTTAGTCATAAGTTGATTAATGAGCAGTAGGTCTAAACTGTTATCCGTTCCTTACCCAAGAGTTAGTAGCATATGAAGATGCAACTAACTCACATGGATAAGCATAAAGACATTTGAGGATGTCGTTTGTCATTTAAAGTTTAAAAAGGACCGTCTGATAGTGATTAAGGTCAATGTCATTGTGCAAATGGCACAGTCCTGTTCTAATATAATGAGTTCTCATTAGAGCAAGATAATAAGCTTCAACAATAGGGATAAGAAAAAGGCTTGAAAGCCTGAAAAATAAAAGGAATAGAATCACGAAAGGTCCTAAGGCAAAAAAAAATGAGGTAAACAGTTCAAGAGTGAAATGTTTCAATTGCCTAAAGGGATACTATGCAAAGAGACTGTATTGTACCTAAAAAATATACTATTCTGACTCAAGAGTGAGTGAAATTTATGTATCTAGTTCTAAATTTCATCCTTTGTAGGTGATAGATTTAGAACCAATGAACCGTGTAATAAGGGATTAAGATACCCTTGTTATGAAATTTAGATTCTGTTCTTACTTTATTAAAATTTGTTTTCAATTTATATTTTAAGGATGACAGTGTATGCTTATATTTGAATGATTTTTATTATGGATCTGGTTATGGATGTGGACCATGACTATTTTCCTTTAATTTATTATTTTTCACATAGTTATGAGAATAATGTAAAATTATGGCATGCTAAATTAAACCATATTGGACAAAATCGAATGAGTCAGTTAGTCAAAAAAAGTTTAGTAGGTAATTTAAACAAGGTTGGATTGCCTACGTGCGAGCGTTGCCTAAAATGAAAAATTAGTTAGAAAATCTTTCGAAATAGATGCTAAAACCAAATTTCTATTGCAATTAGTTCATTCTGACGAATGTGGTCGATGAATGTGAGGGTAAGGCATAAGGCCTAGTATTTTATCACATTTATAGATGGTTAGATCTATGATGGTAGAGGCAAATTTGTCTATCTCCTATTAGGGAGATGCTTTATTGACTGCCACATATGTTCTAAACTTATGCCCTCCAATCTGTCATTACCATAACTTATGAGTTGTGGACTGATCGACAAGATGACCTAAATCATTTATGACCTTAGCATTATGCTGCTTACATCCATGATACGTCATTTTGATAATATGAGACCATAAGATTAAAAGAGTATATGTGAGATATTTTAAAGTATCAAAAGGATACAATTTTTCGTGGATGAGTAAGAAAATAGTACTGTGACAGAATTCAGATCACTAGACATCATATTCTTAAGAGAATGAATTTTCAAAGTTGGGCAAAGCGAATTATTAATCTCAGGAAGAGAATATCAGGATCACTCCATCCGAGTGGGAGGGATTTAGAGGAAGAAAGTTAAACCCTTTATCCTCTAAATGATTCGGATGTTCGAGACCCTGATTTAAGTGGGAGTATTCTTCACTCCAGTGAGAGGAAAGAATATAGTATTCTTGACTTCAGTGGAAGTATGCAACATGATCCCAATGGAAGCATTTTGAATTACGATAAATATATGAGACATGTTTACAAAAATCTAAAAGGATAAGTGTTCTATGCTGACGATTTAAAATCGAAGGCTGGAATGAAGCCCTTTTAGTTATCCCACAAGACAAGAAAGAGCATAAAAATATTTAAAAGTTCTTTCATGCCCATCTAAGGAAAATGGATTAAAGCAATGGAAGAAAAGGCATCAATGAGATCAAACCGAGTTTGAGAACTTGTTGATCTATTGAAAGGACACAAATTGGGAATAAATGAATTCTCAAAGTAAAGCAAAAGGCTGAAATAGGTATCGAAAGATATAAGACTCAACTAGTTGCTAAGGGATTTACACAATAGGAAGATATTAACTATGAGTAGACTTTCTCATTTATTATAAGATTTACGTACATAAGGTTAATTCTAGCTATAGTGACGAGTTTGGACCTAGAGTTTCATCAAATAGATGGAAATATTGCTTTTCTCAATGGAGAAATGGATGGAATGACCTATAGATTTCATCAGAAAAGGCAGTAAATATAATGTTTGTTGATTGATGAGTTCAATCTATTGCCTTAAACAGTCTGCTACACAATGGTGCATAAGACTTCATCATACGATCATGTCGAATGTGTTCAACATAATTGGTAAGGACCATTGTGTCTATAATAAAAGCTCTAAAAATAATTTTATCATTTTAACTTTGTATGTAGATGACATATTAATAGCTAGAAATGACAAAGGGTACGTAAATATAATCAAAGATTGGTTATTGTCCAATTTTGAGATAAAAGATATGGGTCAAGCATATTACATTCTTGAAGTTAAGTTTTCAAGAGATTATTCAAGAAGATTATTGTCTGTTTCTTGAGAGAAATATATCAACAAAGACCTTGAACAATTTAATATGCAAAATTGCAAGCCCATTGATACCCCATTGCTAAGAATCAGTTTCTTATCAAAAAGATATGTCCTAAGAAATTAGAAGATTTGAACATATGAGGAACGTTCGATATGCTAGTATCGTGAGTAATCTTGTGTATACTATATTGTATACAAGACTTAATATATGTTATGCTGTGGCATGATAAGTAGATGTCGATCTAACCTAAACAAAGCACATTTGAAAGCAGTTACGAGGATACTTAGATACCTCGGAAGTATAACACTTTATTCTCAATTTTCTGAGGCAAGGATTGCAATTGAGAGAATATAGAGATGTTGTTTGGGCAGGAGACGTGGATTAGAAGAAATCTACTTCAGGTTTTATATTCTTATTTGGCAAGAGTGTCATCTCGTTGATTAATAAGAAATAAACCTTTATAGCCCTATAAACAGTGGAAGCTAAATTTGTTATTTCTTAGCTGCAGTATAAGAGACAGTTTGGCTTAAATGGTTTGTCATCCATTTAAGAGTAACTATCTCAAAGGTATCGGTGATAATCTATAGTGATAGTCAATCGTTGATAGCTTATAGTAGAGCTAAACATATCAACATTAAGTATCAATATACGAGAAATATTGTTACATGAAGAGAACGAACTTACAGTACATTTTTACGCATGCAGATACGTTGAGAAAACCTTTAACGAGAGATGTGTTTTGAGAAATACATTAGATCTCGTGGTTTGCGTAAAATTTAATTGGTACTGTTATACTTTAATATAATCCCTTAACATTATTATTTGCGAATAATAACGGAAGTTCATTATTGGCAATACATGAGTGTGAATGTTTATGTGTAAATATTTACTGTTATTTATATGAAATTGAGCATGTCGGACAGAGAAGTAGCCCACTCACAAGGGTGTTTACCTTAATTTTGTCAAATAGTTGGCAAAAATTAAGATGAGGCGAATTTTGAACATATGAGATTGCTCGAGAGCCTGTTCAAAATAAAAGTGCCGTCTTGCAGAAATTATAAGGTTTGTCTTGTTAAGGTGCGAGATAAAGACATACATAAAGTTGTATGCTTTGGATTGAGATCCAAATAAGGATTATAAGAAATCCGATGGTAAGTTATATGTAACTACCATATTCTGTCTAAAAAAAAGTCAGAAATAGTCTTTAAGTAAGCGGACTAAAGTTAGGTGTTTCGGTGCATCGCAACCTTATATTTCTGTATGGTGTTATATAGATACATTTTTTAAATGTAAGATATGCGCTCCTTTAAGGGAAGGAATGAACACCATAACACATGTTTTATACCATGTGTGCTTATGTGACCAAAGGATGGGAAGTCAATATTATTGATCTCAACTTTCTCTATTGTGAGACCCTATCATATTTCGACCCTTAGAACCCTTAACTTATCCCTGAAGTATGATTCAGTGTGGCTAGCTTAGTTAGTTTCCAAGAGGCCATGGAATAATTTCGGTCTGGCGGACATGACTAGAAAAGCGAGCTGAATTTTGATGGATGGCATATAGTAAGAGGGAAAGATAGCCTTTTGATCACATTCAATTGTTTCGTGGTTCACCGGCATGCCTATTGTGGTTTCTATGAGTAGAAACATAATAGTGAACACGAAAATTATTTTATGAGATCATGAGTTAAAACAATGAATGTGAGAAGGCAATCTAGGGTTTTTGGCATACGTGTATAAGAGGATCTCATCTTTTCGAGATGCTATATATCCCTAACAGGTGTATAGCACTAGTGCTCTCGATGTATGCTGATCACACGGTTTATCTGCCTGTATAACTGGAGAACTCGACTGAAAATCATTCAGTCATGTGCGAGTGGGAGATGTTGGAGTCAGGATGCGTCCATGACTTCTCGGGTAGACCCGAAATATATTTATCAGTCCGAAAATCCTACTAAAGTGGAAAGAGTTCCATAATTGGAGAAAATCAAAGGTTTATGTCCCTTGATTTTCCTCTTCCTCATAACCTCCCCTTTAATACTATTAAAGGGAGTAACTCACCTAATGGGAGTTAATCTCCATTTATAGTGCATACATCTCTTTTGGGAGATGAATGCCTATAAATTGGCACTCTTTCTTTGAGGAATGGTAAGAAAGAATTCTCTAGATAAGAAAACTCTGTCGGTTTCACCTCTCGCCGGTTTTGTACTCCAAGTGGCTTTTAGACTGTTCTCTAGTTGCCATTATCCCGTTCGTGGATATCAGCCAGACCAGTGATGCCAGAAGTAATCCTTGTAATCGCTTCCACCAAAGTATCTGCGTTGCAAGAGGTAAGTAACAAATAATTCGGTTTTGTAACCTCCATATATGCATGTGACATGTTGATATATAAATTCCTTCATCAAAGAAGAATTCTAATTAATTCAAAACTTTATTTTATTTTTTTTTAGTATTAACAAATTAAGGACAATTTAAAAAAGTATATCTTGATCTCAAAAGAGTTTTTTTTTTTAATCTCAATATTTTTAAAAATTATTTTGCATTAAGAAAAACGTGAATTGAAATCTTATTTGTAGTAAAATTCTTACAGTTTCTTAATATTAAAATTCCTATTTCGAATGAAATTTCTTATATTTTCTTAATACTGATAATTATAAATAAAAAAATATAAATTTAAATTTAATGAGAATTAATAAGAAAAAAAGAAAAATATTTATGTTTGACGGGAGAGTTTTTACAAAACAAAACCACTCTAAAAGTTTCCGCTTTATTATGTATAGATTATAAGCTAAGTTTGGGAATGAAATTGAACTTATTCACCGCCTGAACCAAATATATAAAAAGGTTCAATTAATAACAAAATGGACTTGCTACAAAAGTTTATCCAACTAGTGAACTGGCCTGATTTTGAATTTTAAATAGAAAAAATTGTACCGAATTCTAGAGGTGAGCATGATCGGTTAACCGATCTATTAGTTACAGTCCATTAATCAGTCTATTAATATCGATTTTTTGAAATTTCAGTTTATTAACCAGTCAATTACTATCGGTTAACCAGTCACACGAATCAAAAATTATTAACCAATCCATTAATATCGGTTTTTTAAAATACTAACTATTAACCAGTCCACTATAATCGGTTAATCAGTCTATCGGTTCGGTTTCAAATTTTTTTCGGTTAACCCAGTCCATTGGTTTTTTTGCTCACTCCTACCGAATACCACATTTTTTTTTCATAAGTTTTTAAAAAAACATTTTTTCTAAACTTTTTTTTTATTTTTTTTAATTAGTATTAACAAATTAAGGATAATTTTAAAAAAGTATATCTTGATCTTAAAAGAGTTTTTTTTTTTAATCTCAATATTTTAAAACATTATTTTGCATTAAGAAAAACTTGAATTGAAATCCTATTTGTAGTAAAATTCTTACAGTTTATTAATATTAAAACTCGTATTTTATATAAAATTTATTGTATTTTCTTAATATTGACAATTATAAATGAAAAATTTTAATTTAAACTTAATGAGAATTAATAAAAAAAAGAAAAATATTTATCTTCAACGGGAGAGTTCTTAAACCCTAAACCACTCTAAAAGTTTCCTCTTTATTATATATATATTATAAGCTAAGTTTGGAAATTAAGTTGAACTTATTCACCTATATAGCCTGATCCAAACATATAAAAAGGTTCAATTAATAACAAAATGGACTTGCGACAAAAGTGTATCCAATTAGTGGACTGGCCTGATTTTGGATTTTAAATAGAAGAAATTGTATCGAATATCATATTTTTTTCATAAATTTTAAAAAAACATTTTTTTTTGTTTTAAATATGTTTTTTTTTTATAAAAAATGTTTTCCAAAAATATATTTTTTAGTTATTGAAATATGACCAGTTATTTGATAATTAGTTGAAAATAAAATCCTCTAAAAATAAGAAAATTATCAAAATAGTAAATTAAAGTCCCTTAAAAAGGGCTTTTTTTGAAATTGGTGTGGAATGGTTAATTATTTAGCAAAATGGTGCAACAGGAAAGTTATTTGGGAGTTTGGGGTGACGGAAACCGGCTGGGTCAGAGGCCGGTTTCCGTTAGCCAGAAACCGGCGCAAGTACGCGCCGGTGTCAGATAAAGTGCCAGAAACCGGCTGAATAGTAAGCCGGTTTCTGGCAGCCTGAAACCGGCTCCACAGTGAGCCGGTTTCTGGCACTTTAATTTACTGCAGCACTGCTGTTAGCAGTGCTGCATCTTTGGTGCAGCTTCACGTGAAGCTGCACAGTGCAGCTTCACGTGAAGCTACACCAAAATAATGGATTGTAGGTTCATTTCAAAACTTTACTCGGACTCTTCCTCCTCCTCTAATTGCTGTGTGTTCTTTCATTTGAAAACATCTATCTCCTCCTCTCTATTTTGCTTTCTAAATTCCCTTTCATTCTACCTAATTAATCCTTCATTACATTATTTGTTTATATTTCTTTGCCTTCTCTTCTTGATTAAAGGTAAGAATTTGAAGGTTCAATTATTTATTTTTATTGTATAAAATTTATTTTGTTATTAATCTTATGTTAATGTTTTATTTTGTTATTAATCAAATGTTAATTGTTTTATTTTGTCTTTTTGTTTATATATGAGACTTATGTTGTTATTAACATGATATTAATGTTTAATTTGTAGGTAGTTAAAGTTTTGAAGCCCAGTTACTTTCAAAATTAGAGGTAAGATTATTTAATTTTTTTGTTATTGAATAATTTGTGTTTATTTTGACTAGTTGTAGCAAATATATGCCTGAATACCTGAACATGAAAAAAAAAATGGCATTATTAGTAAGGAGACATGTCATGTTGTAAAAAATGATGCTTCTATAAGTATTGTATACAGCCAGATGATATGATGGGGACAAATTTTAAAAGTTTTTGAAAGTAAATGATATGTATAAGATGTGGACATTTAAATTAGTTAAATAATTCTAATTTGCATGAATAGTTGTTAATATTAAAATTTTTTGTGTTTGGAATTGCAAGTCTGGAAATGGATCCATACCATTTAGGAGCTGAAAGAATTAATCCGGGTCCGATGAATGGAGAGTTGCTGACGATGCAAGGAAAGCATCGATCTGATGCGATATGGCATAATTCGGTAATTTTTTTATTATATATATTATGTAGATTAGTATATATATATTTTGTAAATATATACTTTTTATTACTTATTCTTTGTAGATTATTTTTTTTTAGATTAAATTTCGTAGATTATGTGTATTTTCTATCTATATATTTTTGGGCATGTATAAAGTTTAGATGGAATTAAATATATGTAATGTTTTTTTATTATATTAAATGTTTTTGGAAATTATATTTTGTAGATTATTTAAATTTTGTGTATATATAATTTTTTGATGAAATTATATATGTTTGTGTATATATATTTTGTGTGTATATATATTTTTCAAGTATATATATTAAGAAAATATTTCCTAAATTATAATTTATAATTTTTTTTTTTAATATATATATGTGTGTTGTAGATTATGGATGAAATTATGTATTTATTCACTTGTATATTTGATAAAATTATGCGAAGGTTGAAAGAGATGTGCTGAGAACTAGGAGAGGCAGTATGGAAGGGCACTACAGACATATTGATGAGAGAATAATGCCATATATAAGATCGGCAGGGTTATTAGGTATTGCCCGAATTGGGGTTATAAGTGTCGACTGGACTCTAATCACATCACTGATTGAAAGATGGAGACCAGAAACACATTCATTCCACCTCACGTGCGGTGAAGCAACAATAACACTTGAGGACGTAGGGATTTTAACGGGGTTACCGATTGAGGGTCGGCCTGTGACAGGAAGAACCAATTATGATTGGGAGGATGTGTGTAACAATTTGCTCGGAGTGGTTCCCTCCGCAGCGGACATGAGGGGGGGACAAATAAAAATGACTTGGTTGGATAGGGTGTTCGGTGATATTCCCGATGATGCGACACCCTTAATATTGCAACAATATGCCCGTGCTTGGATATTACGATGCTTTGGTGGAATGTTATTTTCGTCACAATCATCCAGCACGGTGCATCTGATGTTTTTACCGATGTTGGAGGATTTGAATTCTGTTGGACAATATAGCTGGGGGTCAGCATGCCTAGCATGGTTGTATAGAGAACTATGTAGGGCGACACGTCCAAATGCTAAGGGAGTTGCTGGATATATGCAACTCTTACAACTGTGGGCGTGGGAGAGACTACCCATGTTTAGGCCTGAACATGTCGAGGCACATCCATTAAATAGGGACTTGCCATATGGGATCAGGTAAAATATAATTTATGAATATGTATTTGAATTAAATTTTGATGTGATATTAATTCAAACATCGAGATCTGATATTTGAACATTTTCTTTGCGTAGGTGGAGTGTTGTATTGGACAGGAATATAATGTCCAGAAGAGATATATGGACGTATCGGGAAATATTAGATACGCAAGGAGTTGAAGAGGTAGTCAGTGAATTTCATATGTTGGTAGATTAAATTATGCTTAAAAATTAATTTTAATGAATATTTAAGATGACCTGTGATGATTTGCTATGCAGTTTGAATGGGAGCCGTACCATAATGTAATTCAACTGCTTCCCGATGTATGTAGGAGTGGGCAACAAAGTTGGATGGCTGTCGTTCCGTTGATATGTTTCTATATCATAGAATGGCACCATCCTGACAGGGTCATGCGTCAATTCGGTTTCGACCAGCAAATCCCATCGCCCCCACTTATACAAGACAATCTGCATACAATTGATATGCGTGGACAAATTCAGGTGAATTGGGCGATAGAGTTTGCAGCCTTTATAAATGAATGGAATAACCGGCATGGTCGTGTTGTTGTTGGCCAACTTCGAAGACGGCCATTGCATTTTCGATCTGAATACATGCAATGGTACGTGCAAAGAACTAGACGGTGGATAACCCCAGTTGGTGCGAGACGAGGAGCTACAGTAAGTTTTCTTCTTTATTTTATATTACACAATTATTATATATGTATGGTTCCGATTTTTGATGTGCAACGGCGTTATCTATAACTGTGTATTACAAGTTATTTAATAAATATTAACAAATATTAATATATAAAATATATATATATATATTAACATATATAAAATATATTTACACATATATAATATTAAAATATATTATTATATATATATATATATATATATATATATATATATATATATATATATATATATATATATATATATATATATATATATATATATATATATATATATATATATAAATGGAGGAGCACCTGACGCAGGTGCTCCTCCATTTATACATATATATGTATAAATATGGAGGGAGACCTGACGCAGGTCTCCCTCCATTTACACATATATATGTATATATGTGTAAATGGAGGGAGACCTGCGTCAGGTCTCCCTCCATTTGTTTATATATATATATATATATATATATATATATAAATTAGTTTAATATATATATACAATATTCTATATTTACAAAATTTATAATTAATAATTGGGTACAAAAATCAGGTCTCCCTCCATTTGTTAATGAATATATATATATATATATATATATATATATATATATATATATATATATATATATATATATATATATATATATATATATATATATATATATATATATATAATCTTCTATTTTGACAATATTTTTAATTAATAATTGGGTAAATGTTGTAGAAATTAATTGACAAAAATATTTACACTATGTAGGCTGATGGTCTTGAAAGAGTCTACCACGAACACCCCGGATATGTGGATAACAATAGGATATTTGAAAGCATCCTGGGTGCAGTTGGTTATGAGGATAGGGTCTCGAATGAATATCAGCGACAACCGTGTCCACAACCTGTGCCTGTTGCCCCTATGGAACAACAATTCCAAGATTTCCGTACCCGACGACATCGGACCGGAATGATTGACAGGCGAAGAAATGTTGAGCAAACTTATTATGATCCACAGGTAACGCAAATTCCACCACCCATGGCGTGGCCTTATCAGGACTCAGGAGTTGCTCATCATTTTGAAATGGGTGGAACCAGTTACACACCTGGAGATACCGCTGGTCCCAGTAGCTCATACCATGGGATACCAATGTCCGTTCCGATAGAGCAAACACCGCATGCATTCACACTTCCTGCATTTAATACGCAGTCCACCCCAACTCAAGATGTCTATGGAAATGAATTCTTCCAGCAATTATTTGGAACACCTGAACAGGTCAATCCTCAATCAAGTTCCGAGGGACCTTTATTCGGTAATGTCCATAATGATATGATGGGGGGTGATGTTGGGCCAAGTAATGCAGAAGAGGGTGATGTACAGCAAGGGGAAGGGCAACGGCGTTATCCCGGCCGAAATAGAAGGCCTACGAGATGTGGTACAGGGTCACATTTCATTAATTAGACGTGCAGAACTGTATAATTGTTTTTGAAACATATATGTACATATATAGTTAAAGTGTTAGTATATATATGTTATACTGGTTGGAAATAATAAGAATATAAATTATATAATATTCAACTTGTCCATTACAATATAAATATTAATACATGTGATATGAATGCAAAATGTTATCATTTTACCCTCAATAATCAGTATTTTGTGGTGATTTAATGAATAAATATACTCATTAATGTGTTATTTTGATTTAGGAACTGATTGGAAATATAAATAGCAAAATAAAGATAATTGAGCACTTAATTGGCATTATGGACACAGCAGAGTAATTTGGCCATAACTCTCTCATACGGACTGCAAATGAGGCGATTCAAAATGCTATGGAACGAGGAGAAACAGATCTACAACTTTTATGCTTTGAGTTTTGCGAGATACTGACTGCATCAAGGTCATAATCGGGCTTGAATTTGGTATACGTGATTGTTGATTTGTGAGACATTGGCTTATTCAATTCCAATTTGCTTTATTCAAGTATTGATTTTTCTTCAATTTTAATTTTTTGATTATTTGATTGAATGGCTAAGTGCGCATATAATTTGTTGAGTTGAATAATCCATTGCTAGATTGAGAACCTATATCCGTAATTGTATGGGAATTTTGATCATTAGTAGCATCTGAATTATATTGTTTACTACGTTAGATTCAATAAATTTATTTAGGAAAATCATCTAGGTTAAATATAACACTATGTGTTTTATTGTCTTGCTCGTTAGATTCACTAATTACATATTTTTTTATTAGTGCAGTTGGTTAATTTGGTATTGTAGGCGACAGCTCTAATATTCAACTTGTCCATTACAATATAAATATTAATACATGTAATAAATATAAATTAATATTACTTTACATGTTATAATTTATTACAAATCAATTAAAAAATATTAACATATATTAATAAATAAATAAATATATATATATATATTTATATATATATATATATATATATATATATATATATATATATATATATATATATATATATATATATATATATATATATATATATATATATATATATATAAATGGAGGAGCACCTGACGCAGGTGCTCCTCCATTTATACATATATATGTATAAATATGGAGGGAGACCTGACGCAGGTCTCCCTCCATTTGTTTATATATATATATATATATATATATATATATATATATATATATATATATATATATATATATATATATATATATATATATATATATATATATAAATTAGCTTAATATATATATACAATATTCTATATTTACAAAATTTATAATTAATAATTGGGTACAAAAATTAAGCTATTCATAGTTGGAAGTAGTATCACAATACATATGCAAATATATATATACATCATACATATTTCAAATGACTGCAAATATTTAACATGATTACGATTGTTGTACTACAAGATTTGCATGTCAGTCTGTGTAATTCGATGGTCCAGCTGCGTTCGGGCAAGTTTTCCTGTTATGTCCCTCATTTCTGCATAAAGTACATCGGTTAGGCCTGGATCGATCTCTCCTATCCATTTCATTCCGATAGCGCGAAGTTCTTGGTCTCCCTTTTTTCCGTATCAGCTCTGGATCAGGCACAAGAGTTGGACCAACATATAATGGCCAGTAATCACGGTGTGCAAGCGGTTGAAAGTGTGCGCTGTAACAGCTCAATGCTTCTGTTAGTTTATAACATTTGTCGACATATGACCACATGTCGACACGTACATGCATACAAGCTGCTATAGCATGTGAACACGGCATTTTGGTCCCTTGAAATTTACCACATTCACAATGACGACAATCCAAATTAACAGATTGCGTGTTATTGCCTTTCCTTTTACTTTTCTGATTTTTTGTCCTAATTGTGAAAATCCCCATTCGCCTATCAAAACTCTGAACTCTGTGGCCACTTGCTTTGTTAGCGCGTTTTTCCATCTCCTCCAAACAATTCTGGGTGTACGTATTGCCGGCTGCAATTTGAGCGCGATACATGCACCTTCTGTCATCAAAAAACTTGACAAGTCTGGCAAATACGTGCTCAACAATACAAGAAACGGGCATCATCCTTACACCCTTTAACGCGCTATTTACACTCTCTGCAATGTTCGTCGTGGCGTGGCCATACCTGTGTCCATTATCATGGGATAGAGTCCACTTGTCTAATGAGTTTTGCATTGCCCAGTTGTAAGAGTCGATGTCAAGCGCCTTTATCTCATCCATCCTTTTTGTAAATTTTCTTGGTTGAAAATTATTGCCTACATTGCGGATGACAAATATTAGTGACCAGCCCAACGTTATACTTGAACATTACAATATATAAATACATAAGTATATATAAATATGTAAGAAAATGATATTACATAACATGTTATTATTAATTTACAAATTAATAATAAATTATTTGTTAGGAAAAAAAATTATTTATATATATATATATATATATATATATAAATAATTGTGGAGGAACACCTGACGCTGGGTGTTCCTCCACAACTTATATATATATATATATATATATATATATATATATATATATATATATAAGTTGTGGAGGAACACCCAGCGTCAGGTGTTCCTCCACAATTCTATATATATATATATATATATATATATATATAGAATTGTGGAGGAACACCTGACGCTGGGTGTTCCTCCACAACTTTTATATATATATATATATAAATATATATACATATATTTATATATGTATATATATAGATTTAAATTTAAATTTTAGTTCATATATTCACTATCCATTTAATAATTATATATTAATTAATTTAACAATTAACTTAGCATTTCATAATTATGTAATAATTAATAAAGATATCTTATACATACCGGCCTTATATAACATGTCCTTAATCGCTGAATTCCGGTGAGCAGTGTTGTAATTGCTTACGAAATGACGGAGACAAAATCTGTGAAAAGCTAATGGCTCCTTCCAACCGCTATTATCGTCGCGAAATAAGGCCATTATCCCTGCATGCCGGTCGGATATAACAGTTACCCCTGACTGCCTTGTCACGTATCGCCTAATGCACGTCATGAACCAAGACCAGCTCGACTTATTCTCGCTCTCGACAATAGCAAACGCTACTGGGTATAAGAAATTATTGCCATCTACGGAAGTTGCAATCAACAAAGTTTGATGAAACTTTCCTGTCAAAAAGGTTCCATCAATTAGTAACACTGGCTTACAGTGAGGTAGTCCCTCAATGCATGGCTTGAACACCCAGAAGAGCCTTTTGAATTGTTTGCAATTGGGCCTCATACTTTCGTCAACAACAAAGTCATATGCAGTTCCAGGATTGTATGTCTCCATTGCTTTCATGTATCCCGGCAACTTACCATAAGAACCCTCATAATTACCGAAAATCTCCTCCAAAGCCTTAGTTTTTGCATACCATGCTTTACTGTAAGAGATATCATAATTGAACCGATTTCTCATATCAGCAATTATTACGCTGACTCTAAGATCAGGTGCAGCACTAACCATTTCAAGTATACAATCACAAATAATTTGCGAATCAAGCTGTCTATGGTGTTGTGACACCGCTGAAGCATTACAGTTATGAGGTCCCTTATAAACACTAATGCTCCAATAGGGACAGGTCCTTTTTTTAATTGCTCGCAATCTCCACGGACAACCTACTTCAGCGCGTGTACAACATACCGCCCAGTACGTTGGCTTCGACTCTACCACTTTGTACGACACATTATTAAGAATTGAGAACTTTTTCACACATGACTTCACTTCGTCTTTCGACGTGAAGGCCAATCCTTCGCATAACTCTGAAACACCATCCCATCTTATCATTGGAAAATCGCCATACATGTTAATCTCCGCTTCATCAAAATTAACGGACGTGTGGTGAACTGATGAAAACTGAAACTGTGCAAGGTTTGACTGCCCACTTACCCGCCCACCTTGTTCATTTAATTGCAGATTCTGTATGCGTTCCGTCACATGTATTGAACTGCTTGGAATAATGTCGTCATCTCCTTCGTCCCCATTGCCTTGATCAACTTCATTTAAATCTATTTCTTCATCATCATCTTCAGGATCGCAACTTGGAGATAAATAACCGTTAGTGGTCCTTTCGGCGACATGTCCATCTGTATTTGGACCTGCTGTTTCTGCACGAGCAACACAATCAAACTGCCCAAAATTTACTTCATTTGGAACCCTTAACTCTCTGATCGGACTTGCATCTATTGTCCCAGTTTCATCATTATTTTCAAATTCTGTTGGCACCTCAAACTGTGTACAGAACTCGGACTGACTAACAGTTGGATACTGTGTATTACCACCCAACTCGTTTACTTCGTCCATAGATGGTCCATCCCCTATTTCCCCTCCAGTTCCCATTTGATTATAATTATTCAATTCATTTTCGGGATCACCAATTGCTATTTCTTCCGTCATGACTATTAGCTCCACAATACTGTATCCAGGAAAATTATTAAAATTTTCATAAATTTGCTCAATATCATCATCATCCAATATATCCATTGTAGCCCAGGAAATCGCTCCCTGACTGTAAACTGGACACTTATATATCACCCTACAGATTCTCACTTCTGCAGCCAATTCCAATTTAACTGACAATTTGTGAAGAAGTTCTGCAAATGTCGGTTTATACCTTAATTTCATTCTTCTCGATCTAGCTGAAGGGCTCGAAGCATCATAATTAAACCCAGATGCGCTAAACGTCGATTGCCCTCCGGTATGAATTATAAAAGTTGTTGGAATTGACATTTTTCCTGCATCATATGCATACACATATCATGAATTTTTATTGCCATATTTATTATCTAATCTTAAAAATACTTAAATACATTTTTAATTTAAATTAACGAACACTTATAACATACAATTACACTTAAATTACAAATTATATAACTTCTCACAATTACTCATTTTCACAATTACTCACACATTAACATTTATATTATAACTAACGATTTTTCTTCACGGAATGATAAATTAAACATACATTACCTTTAATGCAACGCGTGTTAAAATTTGATTTGCAATATCTTGTAATGAGTTTTTAATTCTGTTTTAAATGGCGTGTTTGAAGGAGAAGAAGACAGATTACCACCAATTTGCTAAATATTTTTGATTTCCACCCCACTTTAAAATTAAGCCCCAAAATAGATACAAATTATTCAATAACAAAATAAAATTAAATTGTCTTACCTCAAAGTTTGAAGGTATTTGGACTTCAAAATTTTAAGTACCTATAAATTAAACAATAATATCATGTTAATGACAAAATAAACCTCTTACAAATTGACAAAATTAAACTATCATAAACTTACTTTTAATCAAGAGTAAGAGTGAACAATCGCTTAAAAATAAATTGATTGAAGGATGAGAGTTCGATCTAAAGAAATAGATAAAAAAGCATAGAGAAATGGCAACAATTTCCGAGCGCACAGCGAAGGGAAGGCCTTAGGGCCTGAAAGTGCCAGAAACCGGCTCACTGTGGAGCCGGTTTCAGGCTGCCAGAAACCGGCTTACTATGCAGCCGGTTTCTGGCACTTTGTCTGACACCGGCGCGTACCTGCGCCGGTTTCAGGCTACCAGAAACCGGCTTACTATTCAGCCGGTTTCTGGCACTTTGTCTGACACCGGCGCGTACTTGCGCCGGTTTCTGGCAAATGGAAACCGGCCTCTGACCCAGCCGGTTTCCGTCACCCCAAAATCCCAAATAAGTTTCCTGTTGCACCATTTTGCTAAATAATAAACCTTTCCACACCACTTTCAAAAAAAGCCCCCTTAAAAATAAGAAAATTATCAAAATAGTAAATTATCTACTCAAAAATAACATATTTATTTTCTGCAAATACTTATCTGGATCAACTATATCACGATTATTGTTAAACTCTCTAACATTTAATTATAAGATTTCAACACTGTCGTTTGTATACCAATAGATATGCTTTGGTTTATCAAATTGCAGCATATGTATTTCAACATTGCCATTTGGTTTGCTACTAGGTATACATTTGGTTTAGCAAAATACTATGTAAGGATTCAACACTGCCATTTGATACACCAGTGGATACACCTTGATATATCAAAGTGCTATGTAAAAGTTTAACACTACCATTTGGTACACCGGTAGTTATACCTTAGTATACTAAAGTCACTCGTTATACCAGTAGGTATATCAAATTACTGTGCAATAATTCCAATTATGCAATTTGATATACTTAATACGAAAATACTTTGTTAGAATTTCAAAACTGCATAAAGGAAAAAAAAATAACGAAATAATAAAAGATTTTTTTAGTTTAATAAAAAAAAAGAATAAAACAATAAAAAAAATTATTAAGAGAATTAAAGATAATAAGTAAATAAATCGTTTTTGTGAAAAATCAGCATAAAGGAATAAATCCGATTTATTTTTTTTTTTGATGGATGATTGGTAATCTTATTTTTAATTTGTTAATAATTGATATTTCTCTACCATAATTATAAATTTAACGTGAAAAGTCATTAAAACAAAATAAGTTTTTTGAGTGAATTAATTACTATTTACAATAAGTGGGTGGTGACAATTTTTAATATTAAATTTATAGTTTGCTAGTGGTTTTCATTTACTTCCTAATTAAATTAAATGAAATTAATGACTGAAAACGTACAAATTGCATTTTTAATTTTATTTTTAATTATTAGCTTATTCTCTAATTCTCAATATTTCACTATAAATTTAATTGCACAATGGGCCCTATTATAACAATCATACAAATTATACAGACGAAAATTTAAAGAAGAATATAAATTCTTAATTAATGAAGAAACAAAGATATTAATTAGATCTTATATATAATTAAATCAAAATCTTGATTATCCTTTGACTGAAATAAAGTGTTTAGTCACGCATGACTCAATAAAAAATTATAGCTACAGATGGATGTTGCCCTCATGTTCTTCCTCTTTTAATAACCTAAAATTCCAATCCTAATCTAATTAGAGAAACTTAATTGTAGAAACAATATACTATTAAAAATAACTATAGCTGTCTATTCCTGCTCAAATTTTAATTTTTTTTAAAAATTTCGGAGCTAATGATTTGCTAATAAAAAGGAAGAAAGAGAAAAAATTCGGTCAACATTCTAAAATTTGAAGGTATAACCGATAGTTTTAAAAAATATTTTGTACTCATAAGCAAGCAATGATAGTTTTAAAAATGAAATATTGGAAATTAAGGAATAATATAATAATTAAAAATACAGGTTTGAAATTTTTCAGTTATTAATTTAATTTAGTTTAGTTAAAAAATAAATAATTTAGTTTAGTTAAAAAATAAATGAAAATAACTAGCAAACCATAAATTTAATACTAAAAACTATCAATTAAAAAATGAATAGAAAATAAAAAATTAACGAATAAAAAAAAGACATAAATAGAAAATAAAAGTGTTCGGTCTCCTTCTTTCATTTTTTTTTGTTTATAAAAAAGAGAGTTGCAGTGCTCTACTACTCTTATATATGTCAAAAAAGTTGATATAATACCGCAACTCACAGCTGCGTTATTCAGCCAAAAAATTCATTTTTATAAATAATTTGTAAAACACCTTACTTTTCTATTTTTTAAAAAGAATATTATTTAAAAATTTGTCATGTGGAAGGTTGAGTCAAAGTAAAATTTTTTATCAAAAAAAAAGTAATATTTTTAAAAATGAAAATTAAAAATGATTGGTATTTTTGCAAAAACTTCTATTTTGAATGTTATTTGTGTAAAGATTCCAAATGCTCGTAACAAATTAAATCCATCGCTGCAGATAGGAACAATCTTCTGAAGAAAGAAGATGAGAAAGGAAGATACAGTGAAGCTGATCGGTGCTGAGGGTTTCGAGTTCGTTGTAGACAATGAAGCTGCCATGGTTTCCCAGACCGCCGGCAATATGCTCACATCTCCAGGTCTTTGCTCAATTTTGCCCTCAATTTCTAGATTTCGATCGGTACTTCTATTTTACTTCATTCTATTGGGTTTCACTTAATTAGTTGTATGTTTTAGCTAATTGTATATAGTTGATCTGTTTTCTGCTGGAAATACAATATTCCTGTAATTTATTTGTGTTAGGTGAAGAATTTTCTTGACATAATTCATTGGCGAGATATGTATTGACTTTTGGCTTCACTATGCAACTCAAACATTTTCTAATTAACTATTAAGAGTTGGCGTAATTTGACAATTATGGTTCTGGTTTCAGTTTATGGGCTGTGAATTACTGAATTGTTGGCTTATGCGTCTATAATAGGGCGATGTTTTGTGATTTGTCTTCTTAATTGGTCAATTCCTTTTCTAAATTCTTTGATAGGGAGTTTTTCTTTGACGCAGCATGGAGAAGTCACATTTCCGGAGATAAGCACTACTATTTTAGAGAAGATTTGCCAATATTTCTATTGGTCTCTTCAGTATGCAAAGTTCTGTTCTTTTCCTTCTCTCATTTGTCCATTTTATTTTTTGGTTATTCATTTTTGTTATATATTATTCAATTGTATGTGTGTTTTTTTTAATTTTTGATTTAAATTAAGTTCATTGGAATTTGTATTTTCCTTGCACACAATCATTAGTGTGAAGTATTCATTGGTTCAGGGGGCAAGTTTTTGCTGTCATTTGATCAATTTACAGGGCTTATGCAATTGCCTTCATGTGATATTTATGGTCTCAATGTTCTAATTTTCCTTGAATTTTGGCTTTGAAACAAGTGATATGCATATTGCGCTTTGTTAATTAATAAAGAGGCATGGTAGCAAAAGGGTCTATGTTTATATATGGTTTGGAAGAATCATATGCATATAACATGTTTGTGAAATTGTAGTTTTTCTCTCTCTCTCTCTCTCTCTTATTTTTTTTTTTTTTTTTTTGCAATGTCCCAAAAATGAGAAATTCTGAGGATTTTCTGCGATTTCTTCTTGGAGATACTTTTGAGCGAATCCAATGCTTCCTTAAAAGTCATTCTTTAGTTTTAATCTTGTCTATATTCATAAATCTATTCTTGTGCTTCCTCTGGATTTCATGAATTTATTGTGCTTCTTTTGATCTTCAAGTTTGATTCCATTCTTCTTTCCATAGGTGATTCTGTGTCATGTCAGCTGTTAAGTTGCTAGATGATCTATAGAAAACCTTTACTTTTCTTTATCTATTCACAACTGATTGCTACAACTCAACGAAACTTTGATTGAATTGGTTTAAATTAAAAGGCTGTAGTTAAAATTCTTTTACCCTTGGCAAAATTTTTTGCATGTTTCCTGTATATTGACTAGGAATTACTGGCTGCCTGTTAGGGGAAAGCAGACTGAATTTTCGATTGAACCGGAACTCACTCTAGAGCTGATGATGGCTGCTAATTATCTCCATACTTGATTCAATTACTTTGAGCAAACCCAAGACAAGTGTCAAGTCTGTAAGCTTGCAGCTAATAATCACCCTCCTCTTTAAATTATTCCGATTTTTCCTCTTTTTAAATGTGAAATTGTCATGTTAATATTGTCGTAAAATGAGCATTTTGCTTTGCTTTGGGTGTATGCCTGGCAAGAATGTTGAATGATGACATTGGTTGTTGCCCAAGAAGACTCATAGATCTTAGGATTTCTATTCTGGAGCCATGGATTGGAATTGTGGTGGCATTGCGAGCTTATTTATTTATCAAGTTGTAATGTCATTAATTCAACTCTAAACAGTTATTAGACTTGATAGCGTATTGAACATCATTGTTGAATGATGTAATGTATGGTGTTGTTACCTGATGAAGTGTTAATATTAACATGTTATCCTTCATGTGTTCTCCTTATATTCTGATGGATGCTTTGCTCTGGTCTAGCCACTTTTCTTTTATTAACTACAGAAGTTTAATTCTTATAAAAAGTATTTATGTGGGCCACTTACTATTGTAACTGGAATGATCCAACCTCACTAGAAAATACAATTCATTTTTTTAGATTCATTGGAGAAAATTACACTATAAAATTACAATTTTCTGCCTCTCAATCTCAAGAAATGAAAAATGGTCAATTATTTAACATTACTGCTTCTTTATTTTAGCACTTTTGTGATATGTGTCTCTGCAGATGGAGATAGGAAGGCAAGCAACTAATAAAACAGCCTTTTAATTTGATGTTCAATCTCTACATACTTCTCTTCAATTTAGTTTTGATTATATATAAATGAATCAGTAAATAATGTTGTTGTGCAGCTTTACATTGTGTACATGGGGTCACTTCCTGAAGAGAAATACTCACGATCATCTCATCACTTGAGTTTGCTTCAAGGAGTTATTGAGAGCAGGTACCATTTCTACAGCTTCAATTTCAATCTTTCTTTAATTTTTTTTGAATTTCAACCACTCTTTCTGTGTCTCTAACTCTGCAGAATATTTGTTGATGAGAAATTACAAGAGGAGTTTCAATGGATTTACTGCTAAGCTCTTTGATTCTGGGGCAAAAAAGTTACCTAGTAAGTTCTCAAAATAAGCATAGCTTTTGCTGCTAGGTAAATACCATATTGATGCTCTCAAACAAACCTCTTATATAGGGTTGAACAAAGTAGTCTCAATTTTCTCAAAGAGAACTTACAACTTCAAACTACAAGATCTTGGAGCTTTTTGGGTTTTGATGAGAATACGCGTCGAAATCCTAAAGCTGAGTGATGTTATAGTTGGTGTACTAGACAGTGGAATCTAGCCTGAACTAGAAAGCTTCAACGATGAAGGTTTTGGTCCTCTAAAGAAACTGAAAGGATATTTTTCTTGTAACAAGTACTAATAGGGGTGAGCAAACTTCGGGTTTAACCGAAAAATCGAATCAAACCGGCCGATTTTTTTTATTTTGGTTCGGTTTTTCGGTTCCTATTTTTCATAATGTTCGGTTATATCGGTTTGGTTTTAGAGGGCAGAAACCGAGCAATAACCGAACCGACCGAATTAGTTGCAAAACGACGTCGTTTTGCATATTACATTTAACACACCGTTATGACTTTTGATTCACTCTTTCCTCAGTCCTCACTTTACCCTCATTTGCTAATTTCCCTCAGTCCCTCGCTTTCCCTCTCTGTATACCTAAAATCCTATTCCTCTCACCGCTATCACCGTCCACCACCAGATCCGCCGCTCTTCCTCAACCCCATCGCCTCCCTCCACTCTCCTCTGTTCCTTACTCAAGCTCTGCCTCCCTCCCCTCTTCCTCCACGCCTAGCAGCCCCTTGGTTATTTGAGTAGCAAATCAGCAGAGTATTTTTCAGGTATTGATTTTAATCTCAAACTCAAGAATAGTTTTTTAATTGATGCTGCATTGATCTAAACTTAATGCTGTTTCGATGATAATTTTGTTCTTAGTTCTCAATTTTATTTTGTTTTAGCAAGCATTTGGTCTAATATATTTGTCATGTTTAAACTAGATCTACGAATTTTGGAGGTTTTATCTGTGTAGGAAACTTAGAATTGCAATTTTCTTTACACAATACTTATATAATTTTATTTTAATTTCTAAGAAAATTAGTGTCTGCTGCCAGTGTTCAACTCCGGTACGGTGATCATACTGCCCCTTTCTGATATTTGTGGGTTTTAACTATTTGTTTTTATTATTTTTTAATAGCACAGTGGAATATGTTGCTTGTGATTTTCGCATTGGAGAGCTAGCTATTTCCTTAAATATGAATGATTGGTTCTGTTTTTAGAATTGATTTTCTAATTCCATTTCATCTGTTTATGTTTCATTGATTCTGTGTCATTACTTAGTCTTCTCTCTCTGTCTCTTTTGTGTGCGGGGGACGGTGGGAGTGGTTAATTTATGATTCTTAACTTCATAATCAGCTATACAATTTTTATTCCTTGCATTCTATGCTTCGTATGAATCAGCTCTAAGATCCTTCCACATATAGTTTCTTTATTAATTCTTGTTTATTATTATTTCATCATGCTGCTACAATTTAGTTAAAGTTTAACTAAGATAAATCCCATTTGAAATTAACACCAAGTAATACTTTGGAATTTATATTTATATTTATTTTTTTATAAATTAATGTGTACTTTTGTATTAAAATTAGTTAAAAATAAACTCACAGTTTCTGGTCATATATATACTGGATTAATTAGGAGTTGCTCAATTCTGATAATTGATCAACATAAGTTTTTGTTATATCACTGCCAGTTGATGATACTAAATTTAGTGCAAATTCCCAATTTAGTTAAACTGTATTATTTTCTTGGCTTATTTCATTGAGTTTAGTGCTGAAATGGGATTTATCTTAGTATTTCTTTGCTGCTTGTGATGTTCATAAACTGAAATTTTAGCAATTTAATTATTCACAATATATATAAAAATTTTAGTAACTTCTTTAACAATTTTGCAGGATTTTTTGCTTTACATTTTCAATTTTGATTATCAATTACTTTTGAGCAAAATATGGCTAGTCAACCGGTAAGATATTATACATTGTGTTTATAATCAATCAACTTAGCATTTTTCAAATCTAACGATATATTTATTGTGTCAGAATTCACAACAATCACAACAGTCACAACAATTACCACAAGGCACACCCAATGAAGGAGAAAATTCAAACACATTGCCTTTAAGTGGAGATGCAGTGAAGTCAACAAAAAGAAAGCCTATAAGACCAAGGTCTAAAGTGTGGGATCACTTTACAAAATTCACTGATGAGTCGGGCAACATAAAAGGCAAGTGTAACTATTGTAATAAAGAATTTTGTTGTGATCCTAAGAGAAATGGCACTAGTGCACTAAACAATCACCTTAGTTCTTGTCAAAAAAGTCCACAAAGTGTTGATAACACACAAAAACAATAGTATTTGCAACCAATGGGTGAAGGTGATATGGGTAGTTTGTCTAATTGGAAGTTAGATCAAATGGAAATTAGGGAAGCAATTGCAGAAATGGTCATTGAGGATGAATGTCCATTTAAAGTTGTTGAAAGTAAAGGCTTTAAGAAAGTTATGTTTAAAGCATGTCTTAGGTTTAAGGTGCCTAGTAGGTGGACTGTTTCACGTGATTGTTTTCAAATATATGTGAATGAAAAGGCTAAATTAAAAAGTTTTGTTAAAAAAAATTCTCAAAGGATATGCCTTACCACTGATACATGGACATCAATTCAAAAAATGAATTATATGTGCATCACAGCTCATTTCATAGATAATGATTGGAAATTGCATAAGAAAATTTTGAATTTTTGTCCAATTTCTAGTCATACGGGTGATTCGCTTGGTAAAGTATTGGTTGATTGTTTACTTGAGTGGGGGATTGAAAATGTATTTACAGTGACAGTTGATAATCATAGTGCCAATGAAGTAGCTTGTAATTTTTTGAAAAAAAAGCTTATTAATTGGAGGACTTGTATAGCACATGGCAAATATCTGCACATGAGATGCATTGCTCACATTATGAACTTAATTGTTCAAGATGGTTTAAAAGAGGTGAGATGTTCAACTAAATGAATTAGGAATGCTGTTAGATATGTTAGGAATTCCCCTGCTAGGATAAAGAAATTCAAAGAATGTGTTGAAGATAGTAATATTCAATGTAAAAATTCTTTGAAATTAGATGTTCCTACTAGGTGGAATTCAACTTATGAAATGTTAAGTGTTGCTGAAAAATATGAGAAAGATTTTGAGAAATTTGAGATGTTAGTTCCATATTTTAAGCTTGAAGTTGAAGCACAAGATAATGATGGAATTCCATTTGTTGATTGGGCCACTGTGAGGAGATTTGGTATGTTACAATTTTTTTATGATGTTACCATGCGTATTTCTGGATCTTCATATGTAACATCTAACACTTTTTGGACTGAAATTAGTGACCTAGTTGGATCAATTTTAAAGTGGACTTATAGTGATGATTTAGAGATTAGAGCCATGGGTTTAAGGATGAAAGAAAAGTTCGATAAATATTGGGGTGATCATGATAAAGTAAATAAACTTATTTATATTGCACGTGTTTGATCCACGGGAAAAATTTGAGGCAATGGAATTTGCTTTTTGTAAGATTCATGGTGTTGATGATGGTAAGAAATTGTTCAAAGGAGTAAAGGATACACTTTTTGAATTGTTTAATGAGTATAAGTGCATGGTTCAACCTGAAAGTGGTCATTCTTCCTTTTCACAATCTTCTAGGAGTCCATCAAGTAATGTTGAGTTTAGTGACTATAGTGTAGGAACAAAAAGGAGATTGAAAGGTGTGTTTAGAGAA
Source organism: Excoecaria cochinchinensis (assembly GCA_947683425.1). Lineage (NCBI taxonomy): Eukaryota > Viridiplantae > Streptophyta > Magnoliopsida > Malpighiales > Euphorbiaceae > Excoecaria > Excoecaria cochinchinensis. The sequence continues at coordinate 2,427,684 of CANTUQ010000049.1, read as the reverse complement.
GAATTTAAGAGACAGAAAGAAAATGAAGGTTTTATGGAGATGAGAAAGACAGAGTTAGATATCTATTTAGAGGAGGCTTACAAGAAGATAGAGAAGATTTTGATATTTTGCGATGGTGGAGGGTGAATTCTGAGAGGTTTCCTGTTCTTGCACACATAGCTAGAGATATTTTGGCTGTTCCAGTTTCCACTGTAGCTTTAGAGTCCGCATTCAGTATTGGACGAAGAGTTTTAGATTCATTTAGGAGCTCTCTGACTCCTAAAGTGGTGGAAGGTTTGATTTGTGCGCAAGATTGGCTCCGAAATAGTATTGCATTAAAGAATGAAGAAGATTTGGAAGAAATTGAAAGACATGAAAATGGTAAGTTAAAGCTATAATTATTAGTTCATTTATTTTATATTTAAAAATTGATTTTTTTTTTATTTTTATGAACTTTAAAATTTGAATGGCTGATTAATTTATTTTCAATATTTAGAATTGCCCATTGTCGGTTGTGGTGGAAATGGGGCAACACTGAGCAGTAGTTCTCCTTCAACAGGTAATTATTTTTATATATAAATTATTTTATTTTGAGACGCAAATTATATTCGTATATTTATCAATTATTAATATATGTTATTTTTAGGTGATGATTTGTAATTATTTGGGATTTTGACAGTTGGATTGAAGGTCGATGAGATGATCTTGAGCGAAGATGAAGTTTATTTTCAATGTATTTTGAATTGTATCTTTTTAATTTGGACAATTGAACTTGTATTTTTTTTCAATTTGTATGTTTGATTTTAGATTTATAATTTGTAATTTTGTATCATTTTTAGTTAGATTTTTTTAATTTAAAATTTTGAAATTTCGGTTAACCATATAACCGAACCAAACCGACCGATAAATTCGGTTTGGTTAGAGTTCGGTTATTACACAAATTTCGGTACGGTTGCGTAAAATATAGTAATTTCGATTTTCGGTTATTTCGGTTTGGTTCGGTTATTGAACCGAACCGACTGTTGCACACCCCTAAGTACTGATCTGTTTCTACCTTTTTAAAATTTATGCATATAGCTACAAGTATCAAAATTTAATAATGTTAAGTCAGAGAATGTTGACATTGACATGTTTATATGACAGTAAGATAATTGGAGCACGATATTATGCCTCATCGGAGCTAGCAGTTAATTCTACAAGAGATGATGGTGGTCATGGAACACATTGAATCGACATCAGCAGGAAACAGAGTAAATAAAGCAGGACGAATCTAAGTGGGCTGGCAAACAATATTGCAACAGGTGGGGTTCCTTCTGCTAGGATTGTTGCATATAAAGTTTGCCGTTCTAATGGGTGTGCAGGAGTATACATCTTAGCAGCATTCGATAATACTATTGCTGATGGTGTTGACATTATAAGAGTTTCATTACGATTCTCTGATACCATAGATTTTTCTGATGATGTAATTGCAATCGGAGCTTTTCATGCAATAGACAGAGGAATATTCACCTCTCATTCTGCAGGCAATTTTGGCCCTATCTTACGAATGGTCACAAGTGTAGCACCATGGATACTCTCTGTTGCAGCAAGCCGCATAGATTGCCGTATCATTAGCAAAGTTGTTCTTGGAAATGAAAGGCATTGATTGTATGTAGTTGGTTTCTCCATATGATTGGATTTTTTCATACTTTATTCTAAACAATTGTTTGTCCTGAATAGGGAATTCAATTAATTCTTTGAATCTTCAAACTAATTAATCCTCAATCTTTGAATCTTCAAACTAATTATTGATTATCGCAATAAATACAAAATCAACTTTCTGCTCGAATATTGATGCTAGGTTTGTTCCACCACCGAATTTAATCTAACTCCATAATTTACAATCAAGTTTAATCTAACTCCATAATTTACAATCAAAAGTAATATGAATTTTGAAATTTATATCTACTTTAGTTTCTGTACTGCAAATTGCCTAGATAGTAGTCAAGTAAAGGGGAAGATTGTGCTTTGTGGTGATGCCTGGGGAATGAATGAGTCTAAATGAGCTAGTACTCTAGGCTCTATCATAAGTGGTGCCTGTGATGATGTTTCTTTTACTGTTCCATTACCAGCTATATTTTAAATCCTGGAATTTATGCTTCTGTAGAGTTCTACATGAATTTCTCTCAGTATGGTTTGATACAAGTTGCCACTAATACAATTTTTGATACGTTGCTCAGATATGATGCAGCTGGATGTAAGTGCACCATGTGTAGATATATTGGCAACATTTCCTTCTAATATTCCAACCACAACTACTCCTTAAGAAATGCGGCTAACGGAATTCAACATATTATCTAAAACCTCCATAGTTTGCCGCCATGCCACTGGTGTAGTAATTTATGTTAAAGCATTTCACCCTGATTGGTCTCCAGCAATCAAATCTGCTACTATGACTACTGGTAATAACTACAAATTGAATTGATATCAAATAATCATTTGCTTCGTATTAAGTTATTATTAGTTTGTGTTTCTAAATTGTCAAACTATTTTATGTCTATGTAGCTTCTACTATGAATGCTAATAGGAATACGGAAGCTAAATTTGCTATATATCCAGGCCTTTTGTATATTGCATATAAAGTAGACTACATCAAATTCCTTTGCAGTATTAAAGGCACCGATAAAGGTATTGTCAGATGTATTTCTGGAGATAATAACATTTATCTTGAAGGTGATATCCAGAATCCTGAAGGTGATTGTGTTTTTAAAATATTGTAAAATATCAGCTGCCATATTTGATTTTTTGTTTTCTTATTCAAGAGAATGTGATGGATATCACTAATGTTAAACTTGAATCATATTAGAAGTGATTAAGTTGATCATTAGTTCATATGCGAACAATATGAAAATTTGAACAGTTTTCTGGGTGCCCGATAGTTTGCTAATATTTACAGGTGAAAATGTATTCCATGATAGAATCAAAAGAAGGTCCTATTGCCATCAACTTCATTTGGAAAATGTTATCTCTATTACTAATCCCATGGAATTTCACTCGACTTTGACCTTGATGAATCTCAGTTATTTCTTCATCTTTTTCTTCAAATTATTTTTCTTCTGCATCAGCTGCTTCATCTGCTTTCGTTTCATCTCTTTCTTTTAGATATGCTTTTTCATCTTTTTCTTCAGCTTCTGTTTCTTCTAGATATACTTCATCATCATCATCATCCGATTCTTCACATATTTCATTCGTTTCTGTTTCTTCATGTGTTGCTTTAACATTATGAGAAAAAAAGTTTTCATGGTGAATGAGTGAGGGAAACAATTGCTATATAAAATGAATTACTTAGATAATTTAAGAATTATAACTAGTACTGCTATAATTTATCATCTAGTAGCCGACTTATAACTTAATTGATTTGTGGAAATAAGAAATATCTTTATTGAGACAAGTAGATAAAAATCATAAGGTATAAGAAACATTTCTAACATCAAAAGCACAAATGGTTTTGGTGAATGATCAGTACGTACCCTTCTCATCGCGCCCATTCATAAATAACTTCTGAATGGTGTTATTAAGGCTGCCTTCCCATTCGTAATCCCAGTACCATTCTGATGTTTCCACTTTGCTAAGTTTTGGCGTGAGCACTTGTTGAGAAAATGTCTTCATGTTGGGGCATTTTGTAATTGCCACTCTATCCAAATTCGGAAAATTGAAAGCATAATTACTTGAACAGAAACATGTGAGGCTTGGTAGATCATCAAGCTTCAACCATTGTAATTGATTGAAACCAATCACATTTTCGCTTCCATCAGATTCAACTCTAACTATTTCTTGCATCATTTTGCATTGGCTAATAATCATTGTTCTGAGTAGCACAAGACTCTTAGCTGTTGAGACAATTATCAGATTTATCATCTCATCACACTTTGACACTTCCAAATAAGTCAAATTTTTGAAACACACCGAGGAAGGCATGAGAATTTTCAATCTTCCGTATTCACATACTTCAAACCTTTTTAGATTCTGAAAAATAGAGGCTGTTTGGGGGTCATTAGCATCCACCAGATGTTTGTTCTTACTAACATTCAGTTCAGAAATGATTATTTCTTCCACTAAAGAATCAATCAAAATAAGTGTCTTCATGTTCGGTAAACTCTTAAGTGGAAAAACACCACATTCACCATGAAAGCCCTTCAACCCAAAAGTGGTTAGTTTGGATAAGAAATCAGGTTGATTGTTCCCAATAAATATGCACTTGATTAAGTCCCAGTCTATCACCAGATCTTCTAAACTTGTCATTGCAATCTAGAAGAAAAAAAAGTATATAAATTGGTATTTTTAAAATGGATTGATCATGAATCAAAGTTTGAAGGAATTCAAAACAATTTGCAATGTTTTAACTTAATCATATCAATTTTATTAATATAACATTAATAAGATATAGAACGGTTAATAGTCTGAATTTATTATTAGAGAAAGGAAGTAATGCACAAACCTGATGGATCTCTTGTATTTGTTTCCTTCCCTCATCATCTGTCGGAAAATGTGTCCCTGATAGTGAGGAAACGAAATCCTTTAAGTTTGGACAGCCAATTATCTTAATATGTTTCAGAGGACATTCCAAAATACGAACTCCCGAGTACAAACTTGATAATTTGGGCAAACATTCGAGGTCTATGGATTCTAGCGAAGGAAGAATCATCTTATTAGCTAATGCTCCCATTTCCTCTGCTTCCTCTGCTTTTATTATCGTTTCCATCATCTCGCAATTTTTTACCATTATCTGTTTGAGTTGAATGAGGCATGATGCCACTGATGGAGTAAATGCATATTTCAAGCTGCTACATTTGTCCAATTCAAGCACCCCAAGTTGGCTTAAATCTAAAATTCCCATAGGATCTTTGTTCCATAATTGGGTTAGCATTGGCAGATTAATTAAGCACAATTTCTGTAATAGTAGTAGCAAACTAGCAGACGATATGGCTTCCAAGTCAAATACTACTTGAACTTTGTCACAGTCTTTTACATTCATCCTTCTTATATTGTGCATTAACTGCAGTTGATTGGGTGATATAGCTTTTGAGGAAGATGAACTTCTGATGTTTAGCGACTCCTTTCAATTCCAAAAGAAAAAAAAAAAGAGAAAAGAGAATATCGTAAGGACAAACAATATTATGAGAAATAAGAATATCCAAAAATAACCAATGAATACGCACCTGTTTTGTGAACATAGATGCTATGGTTGCATTCAGATTTCCTTCACAGTGTTGTTCAGAGTTGAATCTGTTTGTTCGTACACTCTGTAGTTTTGGTGTGGTAAAGTCTCCGCAAGAGAAAATCGTCAATAATCCAGTGCAACTATGAATTAATAATTCTTCCAAGGATGGAAAATGGAAATTGCAGTTATTCCTCGAGCAAAAGCTGTTGAGATTAGTTAGACCAACAAACTCCAAAGATTTCAATTGTTTGAAAGTAATCTCATGCTCTGCATCATCTCCATCGTCAGCCACAATTTCTGTCATCATCTCACAATATTCAACTCTTAATTCCATGAGATGCGCCATAGTTTTAGATGTTGATGGTGTTACCAAGTTTTTCAACTTGTTACACCATGATACGTGCAGAGTTGTCAGATTTTTGAAAGAAATTGAGGAGGCTGCTATTTTTATCATACTATCACAACTAGAAACTATCAGAGTCTTAAGATATTCAGAAGGAACAAAAGAGCCTTCCTTCCAAATATACTTCAAACAGTGCGAAAAGCGTAACTCCAAGCATTCTAGTCGTACAACTGCTCTTTCATCGTCCAACAAGAATAGTTCTTCCAAATCAGCATTCCTCAAGACAAGAGTTTTCAAGGAGCGTAGTAGTGCAAGGAAACCATAAACTTCCGCACAAGTTTTTACATCATGTAAAGAATGCAGTTCAACCACTTTCAATTTGGAAAAACAACCCGTTGGAAACTCACTGAACTGTACGTTCATCCAGTTAATGCCATCTAAACCCAACGTCTCTAAGTTGGGACAAACCTAAAAAAGAAATAAGAGTGATATTGTTATAAAAAAGAAAACGGAAATGGAAGAAATTTTAAAAAAATTTGTTCAGCCTACAAACATTTGTTCTTTTTTTCATTTCAAGGACAATGGATGAAATTTCAAAAAATTAACAATACATGCATCAATCTTGAAATGAGTTAAAACATTTTTTCATAATTTTATTGCTCTTAATGGACATAAAGACCCACCACCAAATATGGACTATTACTGCCTACTTGTTCATGTTATTGCTACAATTGCTGAACCCAAAGTTTTCAATTTTTTTTTATTGCCTTTATGGTATTAATTAACAAAATCAAATAATGAATAATCATATTTTTACATTAAAAAATAACAAAGATCTTTATATAGTATACTACTCCATGATTTACTTCATAGGAGTAATTACCATAAATCTACCAGTTTAATATACTTGTAAGTAATTTTTCTACCAATTCTATCCATTGCAAAAATCATGTCCATGCCGGTACTTATTTTGTTCATGTTTGATCCTTTTTTTGGGTTTTTATTTTAGTTTTTATTGTAGAAAGATCAGACCTTGATTTACTAGGGATAATAAAATTTGGATTGACTGAAATCTTTTGGAGGTATGAACCTGTTAACTGATATAGGAAGCAATAATCTAGTCAGCACGGTCAATGTCACCTCAGCTTACAAGATGAATTTTGTGTTTAAAATCATTCATATTATTAACTACTTTGGGTGTTCAATCGGAAAAACTAAAAGTTTAGGGAGCCGTTTGGCAAATTGATTTAAGTACAGGGGTTAAATTATATATTAGGCCAAATTATTATAATATATAATTTTAGTAAATAAATATTAATATTATTTTCTTGTTACAATCTCTAATTTATTAAATGTGCATAATAGACATTCTATTGTCAGTTTTATGTTGAATATATAATTTTGATTCTTACAATTAATTGTGAAAATTTTATTTTTTTATTTTTTTAATTGATATTATATTTGATTTATATTTTCCATTTTGAAGTATTTTTAACTATTAAATATAACATTATAATTTTTATAATTTATTAAATTTATATGTTAAGAACTTTTAATGATTAATCAAAAAGTATTAACTAATAGATTCGAAAATACTATATAAAAACCAAAATCAATATAACGGTTAATAGAAATTAATGTACTTGTTAATAAATATTCTAATGGATTGATTATCCGGTCTATACTCATCCTTAGTTGTAATATACTTATAAATGATCAAGCATTAATCATCTAGCAAATTCGAAACTCTATATCTGTCTCTCTCTATCCCCTTTTTTCAATAGATAAAATTCTGTGTTTTTTTGTGAAATATAATACATTTTATTCAAATGATGTATTAATTATATTATATATATAACTTAATAAAAAAACAAAAACTATAACGTGTATTTTTGGATTTGAAAGTAAAATAAATATAATTTTTTATTTAAATATGGGTATGCATGTTGTTTTTAATATTTTTGTAGTATTCTTATTAAATATTATTTTTTTAAAATGGAATAATATTACTTAATATCTGTATATTCAATAGTTGTATTCTTAAAACCGATTAGGCTTTTTAATAGTAGTTTTAGTATTATGCTACTGTTATTAGGGGTGAGCAAAAAAACCGATGGACTTGGTTAACTGAAAAAAAATTCGAAAACCGAACCGATGGACTGGTTAACCAATTGTAATGGACTTGTTAATGATTAGTGTTTTGAAAAAACCGATATTAATGGACTGATTAATGGTTTTTGACTCATGTGACTAGTTAACCGAACCGAAACCGAATTTTTAGTTAATTTATTAATTTTTTTGATAATTTATAACAATTTATATAATAATTTATCCTAATTAAATGTGATCATATACTTTTTTTTTAATTATACTAATTATTTTAAAGTTTTAAAGTTTTTTTAATTGGATATTAGTAGGTATAACAATTTATCTAATTAAAAGTAATTATGAACCGGTTAATATATTTACTTATTAAATATTAATTTTTAAAAACAAATTTGCTTATATCCACCAAAATTTTTTATTTTAACAATAATGTTATATTATAGCGAAAAATTTTAATTTTTAAATACCTTCAACATTTTAATTTTATTTATAAATATATTTATAATTATAGTGGTTAACCGAAAAATATTGGGTAACCAATCCGAAACCGATGGACTGATTAACCGATGGTAATGGACTGGTTAATGGACTGAAATTTCAAAAAACTGATATTAATAGACTGGTTAATGGATTGGGGTTAATGGACCGGTTAACCGACTATGCTCACCCCTAACTGTTATATATATTAAGAGCTAATTTCAATTAAAACATGAGTAAATTAGGTTGACCAGCAGTTCGGCCACCATTTATGATATGTACATTTATTATAACATTGGAACACATTTCTTTGTCATGTGTTCAAAAATAAGACCCACTAATTTGCCAAGCCAACTTCCATCATTTTTTGCTTAGATTTAGTTTTTTTTTTTAATTTTATTTTCAATTCAATTCAATTATTTCTTTTTCTTTTTGAATGCAAATTAGACTTTCATTAATATAATAAAAAATACATCTGTAAAGTATAGATAAACTTATAAAAGTTAAAAGTACATAAGATATATGAAATAAATGAAGTTACTGGATTATATCTCTGAACTTTTTCGACAAGAACAGTGGATAATGGTAACATGCGGTGCGCAATCTGGCTATCAGCGGGAAACTAGATCTAAATAAAAATTTCAGATTTGATAAAAAATAAACTCAAAATAAAAACACAGAAAATTTAGATCTGAGGTTATAAAAATAAAAAAATAAAAAACAAATAAAAACTAAATTAGATCTATACAGATCTGTATTTATTGAAACCAAAAACACAGAAACAAAAAACAAAGGGTTTCAGATCTAACACAATAATCCAAAAACGAAAGAAAAACACAAAAAAAATTCAAATCTGAATTTATTAAAACAAATAACAAATTCAAAAACACAAAAAAACAACGAATAAAATTAAAAATTCAGATCTGTACTGATCTGAAAATTATTATAGAAATAGAAGAAAAAAGATGAGGGGCTGCCGCCAGAAAATGAAGTGACGGCAGCCCCAAAATTAGGTTAACAATTTGGCGGCTATGGAGTCCAGAGAGCGAAAGAGTAAAAGAAAGAGAGAGTTTTTTAGGTTAAATAGATATTATTTTATTTTATGTTTATCGATAAATGATAATTATTTCTTTTTCTTTTTAGTTAGAAATGAACCTTTTAATTTAGTTTTTAAATATTTTTGCTAACGCTATTATATCCTTAATTGTGAGATAAGCTCATTTTAAAAGTATTTGAGAAGTAAAATAAATATTTATGACTGATATAAATAAAATGAGGGTAATATAAATTTTTAATTATCTATCACCATTTTTTCTAAGTTTGTCATTGCATCAAATATAAATTGGTATTTTTAAAATGGATTGATCATGAATTAAATTTATTATTAGAGAAAGGAAGTAATGCACAAACCTGATGGATCTCTTGTATTTGTTTCCTTCCTTCATCATCTGTAGGATTTTGTGCCCTTGATACTGAGGAGATGAAATCCTTTAAGTTTGGACACTTGATTATCTTAATATGTTTCAGTGAAGGAAGAATCATCTTATTAGCTAATGCTCCCCTTTCCTCTGCTTCCTCTGCTTTTATTATCGTTTCCATCATCTCGCAATTTTTTACCATTATTTGTCTGAGTTGAATGAGGCATGATGCCACTGATGGAGTAAATGCATATCTCAAGCTGCTACATTTGTCCAATTCAAGCACCTCAAGTAGGCTGAAATCTAAAATTCCCATAGGATCATTGTTCCATAATTGGGTTAGCATTGGCAGATCAATTAAGCGCAATTTCTGTAATTGGCATAGCAAACTAGTAGATGATATGTCTTCCAAGTCAAATACTACTTGAACTTTGTCAGAGTCTTTTACATTTATCTTTCTTATATTGTGCATTAACTGCAGTTGAATGGGTAATATAGCTTTTGAGGAAGATGAACTTCTGATCTTTAAAGACTCCTTTCAATTCCAAAAGAAAAAAAAAAGAAAATCTCGTAAGGACAAACAATATTATGGGAAATAAGAAAATCCAAAAAGAACCAATGAATACGCACCTGTTTTGTGAATATAGATGCTATCGTTGCATTCAGATTTCCTTCCCAGTGTTGTTCAGAGTTTCTTTGTACTGTCCGTAGTTTTGGTGTGGTTAAGTCTCCGCAAGAGAAAATCATCAATAACCCACTACAATTATCGATAAATAATTCTTCCAAAGATGGAAAACGGAAATTGCAATTATTCCTTGAGCAAAAGCTGTTGAGATTATATAAACCAACAAACTTCAAAGATTTCAATTGTTTGAAAGTAATCTCATGCTCTGCATCATCTCCATCGTCAGCCACAATTTCTGTCATCATCTCACAATATTCAACTCTTAATTCCATGAGATGCGCCATAGTTTTAGATGTTGATGGTGTTACCAAGTTTTTCAACTTCTTACACTGTGATACGTGCAGAGTTGTCAGATTTTTGAAAGAAATTGAGGAGACTGCTATTTTTATCATACTATAACAAGAAGAAACTATTAGAGTCTTAAGATATTCAGAAGGAACAAAAGTGCCTTCCTTCCAAATATGCTTCAAACAGAGCAAACCGCGTAACTCCAAGCATTCTAGTCGTACAACTGCTCTTTCATCGTCCAACAAGAATAGTTCTTCCAAATCAGCATTGTCCAAGACAAGTTTTTTCAAGGAGCATAGTGGTGTCAGGAAACCATAAACTTCCGCACAAGTTTTTACATCATCTAAAGAATGCACTTCAACCACTTTCAATTTGGAAAAACAACCCGTTGGAAACTCACTGAACTGTATGCCATCTAAAACCAACGTCTCCAAGTTGGGAGCAACCTAAAAAAGAAATAAGAGTGATATTGTTATAAAAAAGAAATCGGAAAAATCATTGATCATACAAACATTTGTTCTTTTTTCATTTCAAAAAATTAACCATAAATGCATCAATCTTGAAATGAGTTAAACATTTTTTCATAATTTTATTACTGATCTTAATGGACATATAGAGACCCACCACAATGAATAATCATATTTTTACATTAAAAAATTACAAAGATCTTTATATACTATACTACTCCATAATTTAATTCATAGGAGTAATTACCATAAATCTACAAGTTTAATATAGTTGTAGGTAATATTAAAAGGAAAAAAAAAAAAAGCAAAAAGAAATCTAATTTTCCATTAAAGTTCAAAATCAAACTGACTTTTATGTTAATCAGACAAATAATTCATAATATGCTTATTAAATATTAATTTTTTAAAATGGAACAATATTACTAAATATCTGTATATTTAAAATTTGTATTTTTAAAACGGGTCCGTTGTTATATATATTAAGAGTTAATTTCAATTAAAAAATGGGTAAATAAAATCAAGGTCATACCTTCGCAAGCCAAGGGGGCAATTGATTTTGTTTTTGACGGTTATCCATTAGTCGGAAATGTTTCAACTGTGGCCACTTAAAGTCGTAAGGCTCTCCACTTTTTGTATTACCAATGACATGTTTGATCTCGCAGTACTCTACTTTAAGCTCTTCTAGCTGCAAAAGACCACTAGCTGTGGATTCTGGGAATACATATTTTAGAACATCACAAAAAGAAACTTGAACTGATTTTAAATTTGGAAAAGTGAAAACCCCATTTGCATTCTCACTCCATATCCACTTCAATGAATTCATCCTCTCTATCTTCAAATGTCTCAGCTCAAATGCTACTTCATCAATACCATCCAACTCCTCCATTTGATATATCTCTTCAATTTTATCACAATATTTTATCTCTAATTCCTCTAATCTCTGGAATCTTCTCATCACATTCTTCGATGTTGCAAAAACAACTTTTAATTTTGAGCATCTCTCGATTCTCAATGATTTGAGTTTACATAAGGAATCATCATCTGCGAATTGACCATGCCATATGTATTCCAAATTATCCATGCCATCCACATCCATTGTCTGTAAATTAGGAAATATAGCCTGCAATTGCCATTAATTATTATTATTATCAGTAATGTGTCCTTTCAAGAGTTTAGCATAAACATAAGTAACTTCCCAATGCAATAAAAGTAAATTATTGGCTAAATAAGACAGTCATTATTTAGAGCGAATTAAAAACTTATATATATATATATATATATGAAAAAGTAAGCTTATCACCGTTTCATTGAAAAGTGATTGAATATCATTGGCAATTCACAATTAATTTGTTATATTTGGAAAAGAAATTTGTTCTCACATGCTTTATAATATTTTTATTTTTGTACTAGAAAATAAAAAATATATATATATATATTTTTATATTTACTAGATATATCAATGAACAATATAGAGAATATATTCTTAATTTATAGCCGGTACAAATGTAATGCGCTAGAAAAAATTAAAATATTCAATATCTTATAGTTAAAAGATAATCAAATATCATAAATATTTGCTATCAAACTATTGATTTTTATTTTATTTTATTTGAGAGGAGCTATCAGTAATTGAATTGTTATGCAAAACATAATGTTAAAGAAAAATATGATCTGCCTTTTCATTTCACTTGCACATGTCCCAAAGTTTTGTTAGTAAATTTTACACAGGGGCGGACCCACGTACAACTGAAGTGGGAGGGGGCCAATCTCCTTATTTTTATTTAATTAACTTCTTACCACTTAATTTTTTAAAACAGTTTCAAATTTATCCTTTAAATTTTGATTTTTTTTTTTACTTCCCTTAATATTGATTTTAATTAAAATTGCCTCCTAATTTAAAATCTTAAGTCTGTCCCTGCTTATAAAGTATATTAATTATATATATATATATATATATATATATATATATATATATATATATATATTATGTGGTTCAATTACCTTATGATATTTAGATCAAAAATTAAAAAAGAAAAAGAAAAACTTATTATATATGAAAAAAAAAATTGGCTAGAAAAAAAAAAGATTAAAGTTAAATAAATTAAATATTTTATTAAAAGTTCATGCAAAGCATGGGATTTTGCTAGTTTTTATAGAAATTTCAGAAGCTATAAGCATTGTAACGGATGATAAAAATTATATTAGTCATTTGAAAACTAAGAAAAAAAAATTAATTGCTCATTTCAATTTTAGAAATAGGTGGAATTAAATAAAGCATAGCATGTCACTATTTTGATACGACAATACATTATAAAAGTTTAATGTGTCAGTCGAATAAAATCTTGTCTCATATATGAGTATATTAGAGTCTAGCACTATATATTGTAATTATTAGAGTCTAGCACTATTGTAATTATTAACTTTTTCTAAGCTAAGTCATGGGCTTGTGTGTGTATTTATGCTCCGACTAAGTGATACTAAATGAAGCGTTAGAAGTTAAGTTCCAATTCAACATTAAAGAAAAATGTTATTTGGTAGCATGGGATAATCCACTATTTTATTAATATCTAAGGAATAGTCAAATTACTTAATGCATCTCATGTAAAATATTGGTTAGTGTAGCTAAAAATTTTGATTAATTAAGACAAAAAATAATGTTAAGTTCGAGCAAATAAAATATAGAATGTAAGACAGAGAAAGAGATGTAAGCATATCACCATCTCATTGAAGAGTGCCTGAACACCATTAGAGCTGTTGTTATTTGAAATGTTGGTGACAAAATTTTTCAATGTTGGACATTGGCTTATCTTCATTTCTCTCAACGACTGAAATTCAATGAAATAACCATTGCTGAATCTAATGAGATTTGGAAGCCCTCCGAGTTGAAGAAAGTCCAAATTTAGAAACACTATCTTATCAGTCCTCTTTTCTGCTTCAAATTCCTCCGTTAGTATGATCTCTTCCATCAATTTACAAACCCTTATCACAAGTATTTTTAGTTGCGAAAGGCTTTTAACTGTTGAAGTTTTGAATATATACTTCAAACTGTGGCATTTGTCCACCACCAAACGTGTTAAATTGGGAAAATAAACCTGTTCACACATAATGCTTCACTTCATTATTAAGTCTTCCAGTAAAAACTGACATAAAAATAATCTATTGTATTTGTTGGATATACAGACATAGAACACTTCACATGCATATAGCAAACAATTTGACTGTCTTAAAAAACAATCAACATAGAAGATATATTTTTAGTAGATTATTAATATACTATATATTAAAAAAACATTACTTATAGAGGAATTACTTAAATAAACTAATATAGAGGAGACATTTTTAGTGTATAACTGTTATAATGCATTAGTATGAACAAGACCATCTAATATGTAGATCATACCGATGCATGATCAAATAAATGAATTACCATTTGGTACGATCTTGAATTATTGTATTGACAATCGTTTTAATCCTATTGAATTTAATTAATTATGAATGATAACTAAAACTAACTCAACATATTTATCATGCATGCAAAATACTTCTTTTCATATCAAACTCTCAAAAAAAAATTATATTCATTCTTTTTTTAATTTATTTATAACGAAATGAATTTAATAATTTATTCCTCTTTATTATTTTAGTCAAAATAATCAATATATATATATATATATATATATATATATATATATATATATATATGTATGTGTGTGTATATCTTATTTAAACTAATACAAAATTAATTACAATTTGGGTGGTGGAGGAAGCATACATATGTTGTATTTGCTAATTATGCTCAATTAAGACGCTATTTTTCAATAAAATTAAGCTTGCTTCACGAAAAAAGTTTTCTAATGCAAAATTTTGATTGATTCGTTTAGTTTGCTAATGTCAAAAAAATAAAAAATAAAAAATGATGAAACAATTAAAATTTAAGCATTTCAAAAAGATATAAATCTAAAATAATTATCTTTAAAATTTCTTTTTATTCCAAACTACTTCTGCTATTTTCCCTTTTCTTTTTTGTTTTAATTCATTCATTATTCAATACTTAATTTGTGGTCTGATTTTATACTTAATATTTTCAATATTATTTGCCTTTTCATTTCACTTGAACGTCCCAAAGTTTTCGTTAGAAATTTTTACAAAGAGGGGCCAATCTCCTTATTTAAAAAAATAATAAAATGCATTTAACTTCTTACCCCTAAAATTTTATAATATATTTCAAATTTATTCTTTTGAGTTTGATTATTTGTCTCCTTTAATATTGATTTCTTCTAAATTTATCTCCTGAATATTTATTTTAACCAAAATTGCCCCTTAATTTAAAATTATAAGTCTGCCCCGGCTCATAAGGTATATTCGTACAAAAATTAGGTTTTTTTATATATTTTATGCTGTTCGACCATATTTAGACCAAATTTTTTTTTAAAAAAAGAAAAATTATTATATTTTAAAAAATGGCATAGAAAAATATATTAACAAATAAATAAGATTAAAGTTAAATAAATTAAATATTTTATTAAAAACTTATGCAAAACATGGAGATTTTGCTAGTTTATATATAAATTTCAGAAGCGAGAAGTGTTGTAACTTATGATAAAAATTATATTAGTAATTTTAAAAGTAAAAAAAAAAAAAAGATATTGCTCATTTCAGTTTTAGAAATATATGAAATTACGCAAAGCAGAGCAGAACATTATATTATAAAGGTTTAATGTGTCAATGGAATAAAATCTTGTCTCATATATTAATTCTATTAGAGTCTAGCACTATTCTAATTATTATAGGTACAGGTATTAGATGTACATGTTATTACTAAAACTTATAATCAACAAATTCGTATACTAAATTATACCATTAATTAGACCAAGAAATTTCTTTCTGTATTATGATATTTAATATGGATTACTATAATGTACATAAAATACATTATGTGTACCTTATAAAGTTATATACATAACTTTCTTAATAAACAAATTCAAATAAAGGAAATATAATTAGAAGTAATTAAGTTGAAAGTATTTGTTTTACATACCATTTCAATTTGTGTTTCCGAAGGCACCTTTCTTGGGTTGCAAATGCTTCTGAGACGTGGTAACCCTGATAGAAACAATGAGCTCAATTGAGGGAATTCAATCACTTCGTTATCGCAAATCCCATCCTCACTTCCTTCCGCAATAACAGCTTCCAAGTTATCACAATTACTCACATCCATTTCTTGAAGTTGCGACAAATTTTTAGCAGTGGAAAATGAGAAGAGTTTCCTCAATTTACCACAACCACTGATCTTTAAAGTTCGCAGCTTACTAAATGACCCCGTTCCAAGTCGACCATGACAAATCTCCTCCAGGCTATCTAATGAATTCAAAACCAACTTCTCTAGAATTGGAAAGGCATCGCATGAAACCCATATTGTGGAGTCGACAATATGTCGAATGGCTTTATTGTCTGCAATGTAGAGATGCTTCAATTTTGGAAACCCTTCCTCATTCAGATTATACAACCCATTCTCCATTCCTTCAACCTCCCTCAAACAGAGATCTCCACTTCCTCTTAACAACTTTTTAAGCCCACCCTCCAAATGGATACTTGTCTCAAGCTTAAGCCTTAGTGCCCTCGAGGTTTCATAAGTCCACCTATAATCATCCCATTTGCCTATTGATATTATATACCTTTCCAACTCTTTTGAGAAGAGTTGGTTTGGCAATTCCTTGGCACTAGAGACTCTTACTTCCAAAGTTGTCAATTGCCTCAATTCTTCCAACTCCATAAGGCTTGCATTGCCATTCAGATCCCACTCATCAAAGCTTTCATCCATGTACAATTCTTCTAAAAGGGACAGTTTAGGTAAAACATTTGGAGGAATAACTTTGAGGTTCCTGCATTTGGTCAAATTTAGTGACTTGAGCTGAGTTAATTTCCCTAATTGTCTCGGCAACTCAACCATATCGGACTCCTCAAAACTAAGAAACTCCAGTTGTTTCAGATCCCCAACGATGGCTAAATCTTTCAAACGGCATTGATGAATATACAATGAATGTAGGTTTTTTAGGAATTGAAGCGATGAAGGCAGCGGCATTAAACACATCCCTGTCAGATTCAATACTTTGAGCTTTGTAATACTTTTAAAAAACAAATCAGGAATTGCCAAATTCAAATCTTTAGTGAAAATGGACAATAACTCTACATTTGGGTATTTTAGATCTTCAGGAAACTCAGAGATATTGCAGTGATGCAGAACAATTCTGGTACAATTCTCATCCGTTGGCCATAATTGCCTCAAACCATTGCCAGTAATACCAAAAAATGCATGTTGGTCCTTGGTTGCGATTGAGCGAGCAAAATCTAGAACAACATCATGCATTTTCACATGGCCATTCATGTCCCCATCTAGCAACAAGCTCTCTGTTTTCAGCTTTTCAATAGTTTGACGCATTCTATTTCTTGCAACTTCGACTTCAACAATGTTTTTAAACAAACCAAGCCCCATAGCATATGTCAGCAAGTGGTTGGTCGGAATATTAGATTGCCCGAACAAAGAGCAGAGTAAGAACAATGGCTTCACTTCATTACTAGGCAGATTCTCGAAGCTCGACTTAAGAACCTTGTGCACCTTTCCATGTATTTCTTCATTGTCAAGATCGGATAGCTTCACCAGGGCATCTCTCCATACAAACAACTCAGCCTTCTTCAAATCTGCTGCAACTATGCTGACTAAGAGGGGCAAGCCGGAGCATTTCTTGGCAACTTTAATTGCTATATCCAGTAGTTCTGGATTGTTAGCATCCGCCACAGTCATTTGGAACAACCTCCATGTCTCTTCTTCCCCTAGAACTTCAAGAGAGAATTCTTTCTCTGTGCCCATCTCACGAGATAATACAACCTGGCTTCTTGAGGTGAGCAACAGTTTGCTGCCTTTGCATTCCTCCTCGAGAGGAATCCCTACATTATTTAGTTCAAGTTTTGTCCATATATCATCGAGAATGATGAGTACCTTGGACTTCTGCAAGCTCTCTTTAAGTTGACTTGCCCGTCCAGGGACTTCCTGCGCATCAAATTTCAAGCCTATGAAATCAGCAATTTCTCCTTGAATCCTTCTCAGATCTGGCGTTTGAGAGACGGGAACCATAACCACAGCTTTAAACAGCTTCTCTTCCACAGCTTTCCTTTGGACCTCTTTCGCTAGTGTGGTCTTTCCCACGCCTCCTAAGCCATAGATCCCAATCATGTAGAGATCAGGATCTCTGAGTGCATCCATAACTTGGTTCAAGAGCAACACCCTTGAAGGCAAGGCTTCGCGACTATACACGGACGGCTCAACTATCTGCTGCAGAGGCGGGGGATAGGAAATTGGATCTAATCCTTCTTGATTCAGAAGCTTATCGATGGCTGAAGCTTTCTTTTCTGCTTCCTTGCTGAGGTGATAGCGACCCTTCAAATTGGGACACAAGCCAAAGAAGCACTTCTTTATGTTGGCTTCTTCTTTGCGCTGAACGAGTGCCTTGGCTTCATTAATTTCAATGTTCGCACTGCTCAGCCACTTGGTAACATATTCATGGATCTGTTCGCCATTTCTTTGAGCTTCAACAACGGATTGCTGCAACCTGTCTCTTTGCTTCTTCAGCTTCTCAGTCTGGTTGTTGAGTTTGTGCACATAGCTATCGCACTGAAAAATATAGCAAATGCGTCGTTTGCTGGGGAGAAAAATGCACTTGAGGAGGTGATTAAAAACGAATTTGACGAGATGATCTTTAATCTGCTTCCCAACAAGACCAATAATGGGGAGAAGGAGGAATTTTTTGATGGGATCTGTAGGCAACAGGTCAAAAATGCGGACGATTATGTGGTTTTGGATGCGATCTGTAGTCAAGTGGTTCAAAATGGGGATAATTATGTATTTTTGGAGAGGATCTATAATCCAGTGGTTCAAAATGGGAAGAATAATGGGGAGAAGAAGTAAAGTTTTGATGGGATTTGCAGTAAAGTGGTTGAAAATAGGAAGAATAATGGGCAGAAGAAGTAAAGTTTGGATGGAATGCGTAGTAAACAGGTTGAAAATGGGGACAAAAATGGAGTTTTGGATGGGATCTATAATCCAGTGCTTCAAAATAGAAAGATAAACAGACATTTTGAATGACAAAAGGGAGTGAAGTGATTAAGGAGTTTTGATGGCAAAATCAGAAAGAAAAGGAAGAGATGTTAAATAAATTGTATCCAGAAACCATTAGTGAGTGAGAATGGTTAATGGGTTGTGAAGGGAGGAAGATAGAGAAAATAGGGAGATTTTGATTAATGAGAAAAGAGCAGTTCAATGGATGAAAGAGGGAAAATTATAAAGAAAAACACAGAATCTGTTGGTCAGAGCGAAGATTGACTAGAGAACTGTAATTTTTTATTTTTGAAAATAGTTTAGTAAATCTCTTCTCTTAAAGAATCTCTCCCTTATTAAAAAAGGTTGAAATTTTCAGCTTTATTTATTATATAAATTAATAAAAAAATCTAATTATTTTTAATAACCAAATTGGATCGCTTTTTTAAACGCATCAATTATAAATAAAATCACAGTAATTAATAAATATTAAAATGAAAAATAATTGTTTCAGAAATTAAAATTAGTTTTTAGAATATTTTTTTTACAAAGTTATTTATGACAAAAGCTTTTAGTAAAGTCTGTATTTGAATTGGTACAGAATCATTTATTTTTATAATTAGTTTATATCTGAAATAATATTTATTTTTTTTACATATCCATATATTATAATTTCAATTTATAAATAGAAATAAAAAAATATCACCAAAACTGCCAAAAGGAGTGTGTAATTAACTCTATACTCTGTTCAAATTGGATTTTATATTGTTAACCAGATAAACACACATCCATACTTGAGACAGATTAAAATTTTATAATTATTTACTCCCTCCGTTTCTTAATATCTGTCACTTTTGACAAAAATTCAAATTCCATTTATCTGTCACTTTTAAATTTTCAATACAATTTAATTTAATTTTTTTAATCTAATTTTTTTTTTCAATACAAATTAACCAATTAAATTTAAGTTTGTACATTGAAATACTCAATTTTATCTTAAATTTATGTCTAATTAATACTCCTTAATCTTTGTGAAAATAGCAAAAGCGACTACTATTTAGTAACGGAGTGAGTACAATTTATCACTCATGCACTAATCTAGGATATTAATTTACTGAGCAAAAAGTAAGAGAAATTCTCAGATTCCTCGTAGCAAAAGTTGAATTTCATTATCACTGCACAATTTGTATAATTGAGTAATGGTGAAAAATAAATAACGTAATTTACCTCAAACAGATATTAATTGAAATTTCCACAAGCCAATCAGAAAATTACTTTATTATGCTTCTTTAAGTGGGTATGGAATAAATCGATTTATGCCAAAAAAAAAGTGAATAATTAATTATATTAATCTGAGTTCATATTTTCAAAATTTCTACAATTTTGCAAATTAAGTCAACCAACCCCAATTATTAATTTAATCAAAGAAAGATAAAATGATAGTGTAAAATTTAATCCATATTATGACATTAATTTGAATTTTTGAACGCCTAATTATACAGCAAATTAAGAAAATTTGATTTTTTATGCCAAAAATTTGTATATTATCAAGCTAACAGTAAAGGACAAACCCTTTAAGTTCAAATGGAAAATTACTTTGTAAAATTAAAGAAATTGGCAGTAGCAACCCAAATTTTAATGTTGTCCGAAATTGGTACGAATGAAGCCAAAGAATTGGTGGTTAATTTACTATAGTTTGTTGCTATGTCTAGTTAAACTACAAACTATGTCTTTTCCTAAAGTAATTAAAAAAAAAACAAAAAAAAATAACAAACTATATCTATTAGTTCATCCGGATAGATATTTTAATCATTTATACATACCTATTGATTTTATAAATTTAGAGTACATTAATTTTTTTTTTTAACTAGTGAATATGATTATTAAACTCTTAATTTTCTTATATGTTTAGTTATGATCGTCATTTTTAATAATAGGTGTGTTTAAAAATAGATTAAACGGATTAAACAGTGTATGATTAGATTTCATCTAAGAAAAAAAAATAAAATTGGACTATGCCTCATAAAATATACTATATAAATTAGATTAAAATCTTATCATGACGCACAGAATTCATTTTTAAACACTTATATTTAATAATAATAATAATTTATCAAGACTCTAAATTATATCTTAGAGAGAAAGTGTTAAAGAAATTTGTAATGTATTGTCCATTATAAAGTCAATATAATATTCTTAATTAGACATTATTATGTAAGAAATTATATACTTTGAAAATTTGGATAATTCTTCAGAAATAATATGAATTTAAATAAATACACTTGATACCAATTAAATATGTCTTTCAGTTTATGTTTTTATGCCGTTATCTGTAGCAGGACACTGTGAAATCAAGTAGAATAAGATGCATGCATGAGAAAAACTCTCTCTTTCTCTCTCTGAGTTTCATAGCCGTCAAATTGTTAACCTAATTTTGGGGCTGCCGTCACTTCATTTTCTGGCGGCAGCCCCTCATCTCTTTTCTTCTATCTTTTTCTATAATAATTTTCAGATCAGTACAGATTTGAATTTTTAATTTTATTCGTTATTTTTTTTTTTTTTTTAGTGTGTTATTTTTTTAATAAATTCAGATTTGAGTTTTTTGTGTTTTTATTTTGTTTTTGGATTATTGTGTTAGATCTGAAACCTTTTGTGTTTTATTTCTGTGTTTTTGGTTTCAATAAATACAGATCTATATAGATATGATTTAGTTTTTATTTGTCTTTTTTTTTTGTATTTTTTTTGTTTTTATAACTTCATATCTAAATTATCTGTATTTTTATTTTCGAGTTTGTTTTTTTATCAAATCTGACATTTTTATTTAGATCTAGTTTTTTAATTAAAATTGAGTGCAATTTAAATTTTTATTATGAAAGTTTGTTCTCCAAATTTGGAGGTTGTGGTCTTCCTTCATGGAAGTTGGATTGTCTTCCGTTATGCAAGATTGATAGTATTTTTTTATGAAAGTTTTCCTTTGAACAACAGATGGACGGAGTTTCCCGCTGATAGTCAGATTGCGCACCGCATGTTACCATTATCCACTGTTTTTATCGAATAAGTTCAGATATATAATCCAGTAAGTTCATTTATTTAATACATCTTATGTATTTTTAACTTTTATAAGTTTATCTATACTTCCCAGATGTATTTTTTTATTATATTAATGAAAGTTTAATTTGCATTCAAAAAAAAAATATGTCTTTCAAAAGCCCTTTTTTTTTAAAAAAAAAATACTAAATAGTTGAGCAAAACACTCTATACAACATAAGTTTGACAATTTTATAAAACAACTACTATTAAATTTTCTTTTAGAAATTCCTACAAATATTTTTAAATTTGAACTAGACTCTCATATAGTTAATAATAAAAATTAGTTGAATGGAAATAATTAACGTATAATAAATCAGATTATAATTTCAATAGCACTGGCAATCTTAAAACTTAACATAATTAACGGGACAATATGATAGTGGCATAAATTGAGTGCCAATTATAACTCAATCAACTTTATGCAATGAATTAGTAAATTAATTTTTCTAATTTTATAAAGGCATGCAATTACAACAAATCAAAATTATTAAAATTAGTATAAGAGAAAAATACTATTAATTTCCATTAAATGGATATATTTTCTTCAAGATTCATTTAATATATAAAGTTGATATCCTTAATGATAAATCCAAAAATGTCTTTATCTGTAGGAGAGAGATCGCTCCGATCGGATGAGATAACCCTGCAGTAAGAAGAGCCCGGTCGGACCAGGCGTGAGCACTCCGAAGCTTAAGTTAGTAGCTTAGAGAGAGAATGTGCTTTAGAGAGATAATGGTGTGAATTCAATACCTGGTGCCATCGTTGGCTGGACTATTTATATGAGACAGTTGAGGGGCACTCGAGTGCCTGGGCAGTGATTACTGGCCGTCAGAGTAGGTATTCGGCGACATGACATGGAGCAGGTGGTAGGCATGGGCGCTGCCTTGTGTCAGGTGGCTGATGGGACTGGCGGTCACATCAGCCGATCGGGCATGTGTGCTGCCTAGGAGCTCGTGTCTGATAACTTTATCTGATGGGCTTTGGGCCTTGCCAGTTTGATTGGGTCGACAGGATGGGCCTCAGAGCAAATGATATTTACTGGGTTATCACTTGTCCCCCCTCAACAGGTCCGATCGGGCATAGATTTGCCTTTGTGGGTCCGTTCGGATGGAATCAGTTATGGAGATTCCCGATCCGAAGACGCGTACTGGCGCGTTTTTTGAATTTGGGAGGCGCTTTTTCTGAAGCGACGCGCCTGCTGAGACAGCTGTTCTCCTTTAATGCTGTGAGCGTACCGAGGGCGACGCTTCGTTCTTCGCAGAGGCATAATGTCCTTCGACACGTGGCGCTTGCTGAATGGCGCGTTGTTTGGCGTTTCTGAGAAGCTTCCGTCTATAAATAAAGGACTTTGTGAATAATTCCTTCTTTACTTTTGAAATCCCTAGCGAAGCTCTGCCAAAATCTTCCTTTGATTCCCAGATTTCTGCAACTACTCTTTACCTCTTCTTCGAATTCCTTCAAGTCTTTTTCATCAAGTAAGTAACTTTTCTTTTTGCTTTCTTCGCAATTTTCCTTTTTCTTCTCACACCCATTTCATTTAGAAAAGAGAGTTGCGCCTTCCCTTCATACTTTTTTGTTGAAGATGGCCTCAAGTAGTGCTGAAGCATTGGACACAACTTTTTTAGAGTGGTATGAGAATAAACCAGCCGCTGAGCCGCATTCTCGCCTATCCGCTGCGGAAGTGGCCGAAATCCCCTCTAAATACGGCCTTCCCAAGGAGATATCAGTGCTGGCCTGCCCTGAATCAATGGCGGTGACTGAAGGGCCCTTCGGCCAGGATGGCGGAGAATGGTTCGTATGCCACCTCTGGAGCCTAGATGCAGGCCTGAGGTTCCCGTTGGGCGCCTTTGAGATGGCGATACTAAGGGGGTATGATCTCGCCCCTAACCAACTACATCCGAACGGCTGGAGATCGGTTGCGTGCTTCAAAATCCTTTGCCAAATAGAAGTGGTGGCACCGACCTTGGAACTCTTTACCCACTTCTTCTACATCTCGGGCCGGAGCGACGGAACTGAGTACTTCTTCACTAGCCGCCCAAAGAGGAAACTAATGTTCGTCCCCACCTCCATGAAAGGGTACAGGGAACGATATTTCTTGGTGGGCAGGAAAGGTGGGTTTGGAGTACGCCTTACCCGATCGGCCAGGGTGAACATTCTGAAGGACCTAGCAGCCGGTCAGGAATTCTACGAAAGTGATATACAGAAATTGATGGCCGCCGTCAGTAGGAATGAAGGGCCTTACGAGTCCAACTTCCTTTTGCGGACACTGTTCGGCTTGCCCGGTTTTCAAGAGGCTGAGGACGTAGAACGTGAGCGTTAGGATCAGAAAAAACCCAATCATCGTGCATCAAATCATTCATTGCACTTTATTAATGTTTTATGAAGAGAATTTGTGTACGAAGAAACTTATCTAGCTTATTTTTTGTTGTGCAGCTGAGATGGCTGGTGGGAGTGAAAACTCCAGGCAACTTGGCGATCGGATCCGCCAAAAATGCGAGGCTGAGAAGAAGGCTCAGGAGCAAAGAAAGAGGAGGAAATTGATCCCCGCTTCCGAGCTTCGAGCTTCAAAGGGGGCGACCGGTACCTCTGCAATGACTTCGGTCATTTCTGCCATTCCGATCTCATCGGCACCCCCCGCTGCCACTACTGCGCCTGCCTCTACTGCTGTTCGGCAACAGACTGGACCTCGGATCGAGACCTCTCCTCCAGTGCTGCGCCGTTGACGCCACATTCTACAGGATGAGTCGGATGAGGATGATAGACCGATCGGTGCCACCATCCGAGAGGTAGAGGAGGCAGCCAAGAAGAAGGCTGAGGAGGCTGCCCATAAGAAGGCCGAGGAGGCGGCCAAGAAGAGGGCTGCTGAGCTAATCGCTGAGTCGGATGCTCGGGTTGTAGCCAGAGGCAAAGCTGTTCAGCACGGCGAGTCTCCGCGACGCTCTTCCGATCGGCGGCAGGTTCCCATGAAGGACATTCTAAGAGAGAACTTTGGCGATGACTGGTCGGTGAACCAGGCGGCTAGTTTTATTTGCCGGGGTCTTCTCCGGGATGAGGATCATCGGGATGCTGGCGACGCCAATCAGCTTAGCAGATAAGCCCATGCTATTGGCCAACAGTTGATAGACGTAAGTATTTTACTGGCTGTTTCTGGTGCTCATTTACACCTTGGGTCTGAGCCTTTTAGTCTTGATTCTGTGTAGGCTGCCAGGAGGACACAGCGGCTGAACATGATGGCCCATCTGTGGAAGGGGAGGGCCGAGTCAGGCGCCGTGGCCAAGGCGGAGGCAAACACGCGTTGCGAGGTTGCCAAAAAGGAAGCTTCCGACCTTCGAGCTGAGGTTGCCAAGCTAGAGGAGCGGTATGCTGCCTCTCAGTCAGAGATGGTGGCCCTGAGGAAGGAGGCACACCAGAGCGCTCAGGAGCTCAGAGCTCGGCATGGCGAGGTCGACAGGCTGAAGGGCGAAGTGGCCCGCCTCTCTGCAGAGGGTGCGCAGCTGAGGCGGTTCGAGGCAGATGCAAGCCGACTAGATGCGGAGTGCGGAGAGTTGGCTGCTGAGAATGCCAAGTTGAAGACAGAGGGCGAGCGGCTTCGCCAAGAAGTGGAGTCTTTGAAGACGTCGGAAGGGGAGAGGGAGGCTTCCTTCACGAAGATTCTCGAAGTGGAGCTTGCCACTCAAAAGGAGCGTCTGATCGATGAGTTAGCAGACGTTCAGGTGGAGCTGTTGTCTCGGCTAGTTCATGAAGCTGGGCGACGCTTCCCCGGGGTGGATCTGACTTGGATGGACGACTCGGCATCGCTGCCTGCCCCTCCAAACGATGATGACGAGGACAGTGCTCCTGAGGGCGAAGCGACCGAGAGAACTTCTGGGGAAGGCCCTTCTCTTCTGGAGACCATTCAAGAGGTTCCCCTCGAAGCGGAGCCTGCGACGCCCTTAGCCCCTGAGACCGAAATGGAGGCCCCTCCTGCACCTGAAGCCGAACCGATGGCATCTTCCTCCACTGGGCCTGTCTCTGAAGGGGGGGCAGTATCTGCACCATTAGCTGCCGACCCTTCTCAAGCCACCCTCGATCCAATCGTCGAAGAAGTCGCCGATCCTCCTGGCGAGACGGAGATTGTAGATATAGATAGTTAGCTTAGGAATGTAGCTTTACTTTCTCCTCTTTTTTTTTCTCTTTTTTTTTTATACTTGTAACAATTATTTACAAATTGTATAGTGGAGGCATTTTAATAAGACTGCATATTTTTGCAAATCAACGTATACATAAATTTGTACTAATATTTGCAATATGATCGAGCTAATTTAAACTCGTAATTAAAATTTGCATTAAATTTCACAAGTACTTCCTGAATTAAAATGACGTCAAAGCATAGTGACCGATCGGATCAGTCTGGCTTTTCAGATCGCATAAAATTTGCACAATTAGGCGAAGCGATGCTCATAAAGCTGCATAATAATTGCACAACTGAGCTAAGCGATACTCGTAGAATTGCATAGTTATTGCGAAATCGAGTTGAGTGATACTCGTATAACTGCATGAGGATTGCATAGCCGAGAGTACTCGTAGAGTTGCATAAAAATTGCATAACCGAGCGAGAGAGGTCAGATCCTCTAAAATACAGATAATATTTTTGGGGGGGGGGGGGGGGAGGTAGGATCCTCCGTAAAGCAAACACTTAGATTAGTGTATAAGTTACACATGATGCTTCAAAGAAAGAAACTCTTTATTAATCGGGCAATTGCCAGGTTTTAATACATTATGCGATATGGTACTTCTTGAGTACCTCGACATTCCAGCTTCTGGGGATATCTTGCCCCTCCACTGTCCGGAGCCTGTAAGTGCTCGGACTTAGGACTTTAGCAACCTCGTAGGGCCCTTCCCAATTCGGCATCAGCTTCCCAACTCCGGCATTTCCCGAGCCCAGTTCTGCCTTTCTGAGCACCAGATCACCTACATTGACCTTACTTTAGAATTATGGTATCTGGCCACTGTTTGTTTATCGGCAGCGATCTTGGCGTAGGCGTCCTCCCTCTTTCCTTCGATGAGATCCAGGTCCTGGCATCTCTCCTGAGTGTTCACCCGTTCGGAGTAAAGAGCCGATCGGTAAGAAGGGAGGCCGACCTCCACAGGAATTATTGCTTCGGAGCCGTAAACAAGAGAAAATGGCGTCTGATGAGTGCCTGTCCTGGGGGACGTTCTGTATGTCCACAGGACACTCTGCAGTTCTTCAGTCCAGTTGCCTTTGGCTTGACCCAGTCGCTTCTTCAATCCCTCCAAGATGGTTCGATTGGAGACCTCAGTCATTCCGTTGCTTTGGGGATGAGCGACAGATGTGAACTTTAATTTGATGTTCAAGCCTTGGCAAAAGTTTCTGAAGACGGAGCTGTCGAACTGCTTGCCATTATCTACAATAAAGATATTGGGTAAGCCATACCTGCAGATGATATTCTTCCATGTAAAGCTCTTGACCCTCTCGGCTGTGATGGTGGCTACCGGCTCAGCCTCAATCCATTTGGAGAAGTGGTCCACCGCTACTATG